>LR738712.1:579059980-579130025 GCA_902687465.1 Secale cereale
CCCCCCCCGATAAGTGGAAGCGCACCAGCCCGGCTACGCCTCTCTGTGGTGGTGACGCCCACCGTAAATAAGCCTTCGGCGTCACCACCTTCTTCGCGCCGCTGAGCCGCTGGGCTGAGCCCAGTAGGCGATGTTTAGCTGGGCTCCGCCCAGAGCACATTATAAGGTTGAATTCTTTTCCCTTATTCTTTTTCCACACAACTTGTTAAATCCATATATAATTCAAATTAACTCCAAATTTGATGATTCAAATTTCTGATAGTTTCTAGAATCATGATCTACCTGTTGGTGCAACATGCACATTTTTCCAGAAATCTTTTCTTCACAAATAATTATCAAATGTCATTATTCCATTTTCTGTGATGAACTTTAGAAAATCGTAGAGAGCTCAAATTTGATCCAAATGCAGTGGTTCAAATTCCTAGATGCTTGTCATATCCAAACTTAGTTTTGGAACATTTTTATTAATACTTTCTGTACCCCACCAAATAATGAGCCATTTCTTCATATTTATCAACTTTGCAAAATCCTAGGAAATTCATTTGAGTTCCAAATCCAGTGAAACCAACTTCTAAATGCTTCTAAAATCCTGAGTTGTTAAATGGGTACCTTTGCTCATCTTCCAAAAATATATTTCTGTGCACTTCTTTCAAATCCATAAACCCCTTGATTCTATCATATTGAAATGTTCCAAACTATCCATTGATCCAATACCTATGAGAACACCTTGGTCATTTCTCATATGACCAGAGGTATCCTAGAAAAGTCCAACTCCTATTTTTAGAGCACTTTTATTTTTTGCTTTGTTGTGTTGCTTATTATGAATTGTTTCCATCGTTAGTTGACGAAATAAACGGAGTACTCGGAGATGGACCAGAAGGTTTGAAGACTCGGAAGGATAAGGCAAGCAGCCCTTTGACCATGATACCCTTGTGTTCTTCGGAACCCATTTATTTTCGAATGCATGATGATAAGAGTGACGGTGGTGACCTAGTTGAGAACCACCACATGATGCATGCTTTACTCATGATCTTGCTATGTGCTAGATGAAATGCAAATGATTAGTAGTGATGCTTAGTGATGCATGTGTGCCATGAAACCTTCGTGGTTGCATTCTTTTCAAAAAAACATCGGGTGCCCCTAATGCCCGAGGGTGATGTTGAGTTAGGTCATCACTTGAGGAAGAAGTGATGTGCCAATAAAGATCTTGAGCATGGGTGAAATGATGGATTAGATTTATGTGTGACTACCGTCCCAACCAAACATGTGCAACCATACTACCCCTTATGGGACGAGGCGTTATTGATTACTTAGGCCGATACTAGCATGGTGCCCGCATTACTAGTGACGGGGAGACTTGAGTTATTTCCCGAGATGGGGTCGTGCTTGGATAGACGACCATGACTGTTTTTACAGGGCACCGGACACACCGTTGGTCCCTTCGTGTACGCGTGACATTGAAATTAGGGCAAGTCCCATGATCTATTGTTTGTACTCGAGGGTCGTGTACCAACGAGTGGACCCTATGCTAGTGTCGTCTAAGGAAAGATAATGACCGGGTGCTTCCCCCGAGTACTTGAGGTACTGCGGGATCGTGGGTGACACGAAAGCTTCCCGGATCTTGTGGGTAAAGTGCGCAACCTCTGCAGAGTGTAAAACTATTCGAATAGTCGTGTCCACGGTCATGGACAGTTGGGTGGTGCTACTTAAACTATGTCCAGAATTTTACTATATCGGTGAAAGTATGTGTGTGTGATGAGTCAAGGTGGTGACTTGACTCGTTGAGCTAAATCCTATCCATGTTGATATCGGTAACATGTCCTCGAGGTCACGGGAATTTATTGATGCATATACTTGATGGTAGAATATTTATTCTAGCTCGTGGCTAGATTGCTCATTGTTGTACAATTGCATTGTTACCTTGAACCAAATCATGGGTTGCTTGCGAGTACATTCAAAGTACTCATTGGCTTGCCACTGGTTATTTTATTGGCCAGGCATGAGAGAACAGGATATGATGAAGATTCCTTGGTGACGAGCATGCTAGCTAGGACGCTTCCCAGTCAGAATGCATGTAGGGTTAAGGCAGATGGCATGGGTCCAAGTTGTTATTGGAGATTTCCGCTGCAACGATATACTCAAGACTTGACCATAATGGTCCTATTTGTGTAACACGGTATGTATGGATGTAAGACTCTTGTTATTCAGCCTCTGTGTGTTCAATGAGCATTGATCTATGGGATCACTGTACACGTGCATTCAGTGATCACGACTTATGAGTCGGGGTCCCCACAGAGCTGGTATCAGAGCCATCCTGACTGTAGGAAGCCTTAGTTAGCATGGTCGTTAGTTAGGGTAAAACTTTTTCCAAAACTATTACTAGTTTTCAAAACTATCTATACTTATCTTCCCTTCTTAGATTTTCAGAAACCAGGCTATACTTGATCTCTTCCCCTTCAAAATTGTTGGTCGCTGGAACCCTTATGCCCCTGACCACTGGATTTTCTGTAATCCTCGTAGAGTGCACCTTGCCAAACACTCACCCACCTCTTCCGAACGCAAGAATGGTGATACCACGACAAGACGATACCAACAGAAAATCCATCCTCGAGGAATAGGGACATGAAGACCTAGAAGATGGTGACACCCTTGACAGTGCCCCAAGAAGATGCAACATTGGCCTATGACGACCAGGGTATAGGTTATGCAAAATCATGATATACATCGCTAATAGAGTAATCCTGTCACTACCGTTGTTGTATCGGCAACCACCGGTGGATGAGAACCTCGCCATTTGGTCCGCCTCACGATAGTGAGCAGGAAAACGGTTCTCTTCGTCCCCTGCTCTTTGTGTCGATGTTTTCATCAACGTAACCGCCATGTTGAACCTCTACTATGCCTTGTTAATGTCATTGCATAAAGGATTGCCTACCTGGTACCCTCGACGCCCCAGAAGGCACAAGGGATCGTCATGATTAAAGAGACAAGAGAAGGCCAAGTCAACGCCAGCTACAAGGAGGCACCTTCACCACATCACCTCATCAGGCGAGAAGTTGTTCAAGATTCTTCAGGCTCAACCCGGATCGTTTACCAAACAACTACAAGGGACATAGCAACACCTGAGGAAAGCTCAGAAGACTGCACGAGGCACAAGTCACGACTGCTGAGTCCGAGAACCCCTAGGGTAGGATAAGTCGTGTACCCCCTATGCGCAGTCAAGTCCGTATGATGGTTCGAATAGAACCATGATTGTGTGTTGCTTGCCTTTATCTGTTTGTGTTTTGATATAAGTCGCACTTTTGCCCTAGGCAACAAGTGCATGGCTATATCCTCTTCCTTGCCTTGTTTCTTTTGTTTCGGCCTTTTTGCACCTGTTTGTTTGCACTTGCACTACAGAACCCCCTTTAGGCATCCCCCTCCTTTGTGCTACTTTTTCCCTCTCTTCTCTCTCCCGAACTGAAGACCCGCAAGACAAGATGCACCAAGGATTCTGCCTCGGCAACCAACTGGCACTGAAGACTTCTGCTACAACCTCCACGACCAAATGCAACCCTGTGAAGTTATGTTTAACCCGCCAGACTAGTAACCCCTTCCTAGACCCTTTGAGACTTCACGAGGCACCCCAGCCCGGATCCTTAACTATGCGCTTACCCCATAGAATTGCGAGAGAACCAGTTAAGCCTTTGTAACCTTGCACAACACTGGGTTCTTAATGGAACTAGTGGACACAGTGAGTGAGCACATTTTCATCCTAATATAGCACAAGAACTGACGATGCCATAGATAGACCAATTTGAGGATATAAGACAGATGACTTGGTGGCTTTATATCAGTGATTTCGAGGAATTATCTGAGACCTTGATGGATTGTGAGGTTTTCATGTTGGTGGGATCATGATTAATAAAATAGCATAACTTTCATCACCCTGGAGCAACTTGGATTTGCAGGGCTATTGTGATCGCAAATTGAAATTCTTGGAGGTATAAGGATTTGACCTAGCCAGGGGATATTGATAACAGATAATTGACATTTTGAGGATGACTTGGGGAAATGTAGGAATTCTCGTCGGGCATGAGATTTGTATGTAAGTAGGTGATTCTGGTTGGGTATAGATGCTAGATATGTCTGCATGGTTCGGAGTAAATTGGATTTAGACCAATGATCCTCATCATGATACCATGCTTCTCGGTGGACAATAACCTAGGAGATTGGATTATTTGTCGGAGTTGATTTAGGGATCTATATAACCATGACCTTGGAGTTCACTTGACCCGGATGATGGGAATTTGGTGGACTTACTATTGTAAGGCATAGACCTTCCAAGTATTTGGACATTATAGGGATTTGAGATCTTGCGGAACACCGTAGACATCGGATTTGTAGAATTGTTGGATTATGTGGCGATTGATGGAAATTACCGAGCTATTGGAGTTGATCTATAGGAAGGAAACGAAATCTTGGAGTGGCATATGACGTGTTTCCTTAGAATAGAGATGCATTATCTTGAGCCTTGCAAGAATAGGTTGAGTGCTTGGATTGAGGAATTTAATTTAAGCTTAGCGGCATGTATGATCTACCCATGGATTTTAGGGGTAGACATACATATGGATTTGGGGATCGTAGACAAGTACAATTTTGTTAGACCGCCTCTTGAGAGTCATGAGGCTATGTATGGCATGAGTGGTGACTGAAGTTGGTCTATGCGAGAAGATGCTTTTTCGTTCGGAGTACTAGATAGAGCTATTGGCTTCTCAGAAACCGTGCTTAAGGATAAGATGATAAACGTTCACTCACTCACTAGAATCCTTGAAACCCTTAAGCCCCACCAAGCCACAGCAGGGTCAGATTCCGACCATGGGCCTTGACTCTAAGTCAAGAAGACCTCTACCAATACCCAAAGGAGACCACCACCAATACCACAGCCCACCTTGCGTACCCCGTAGACTTCATGGAGTACTTGGACGAGTTAGTTGTCATCTTTATTGGCAACATACTTGACTACCCAAAGACGAAGGAAGAACTGTGCAGCTGGATAGAAGACATTTGAAGACCGCCCTGTCAAGAAGGAAGAACTACACCGACCACCGTCATCAAGAAGTAAACTTCTGCGTCTAAGACCGGGCGTATCTGCAAACCACTCCTCTCGAAGGGACCGAGCATTTCCGTGTCAAAGTGACGCTCACACCAAGATTTATCGACCTTCTTCAAGTTCACTGCCAGTCAAATAGTAGACGGCTACCAGCTAGATTTACCACCTGAGATACCCACCGTGCACCAAATATTCCACGAGTCACCACTCTGGAAGTACTTCTTACTTCCTAACTAGCCCGGTCCCCGCAAGGACATCGATCACCGATCCTTTGACGTCTAGCTCAACCTAACCCATACCAGAGACCCCTCAGCAACCTGCATCAAAGAGGGTAACAAGCAAGAAGCCACACCACCAAGTACTTCAAGATTCCATGGAGCACCACCCGGAGGCAGAACCAGCAAGAAGAAGTGAAGACTACCCCATATCCAAGACTCCGTATTTCCTTTCCACGCCTAGTCTGGGAATCTCGGGGACGAGATTTTTGTAAGGGGGGTAGGTCTGTCACACCCTGATTTTCATGCCACATTGCTTAAGCTAATAATCATGCTAAAATAGTGGATTTACAAAAAAAATTGAGAGATTTTGACTTTGCTTGACTGATTTTCTGTCTGCTGTTTGCTAGTGCTCTAAAAATCAAATAAACCCTCCAACTCTTATACTTCATCTCCTTGATCCAAAACCTTTTCCCAATGATCATGCCATGTGTATAGACCAGTATGGAATTTTCTTATAAAAATATTTTGGCCAAATAGTATTTTCTAAAATTAGTTTTCCAAAAACCCCTGAATTGAGGTTTGCACTACAAGTACCTTATTTATGGTGTGAAAAATCTTTCAAAAGGTATATTTGAATCCTATTAGGTATAGGACTCCCATAAACCACAAAATTATAATTTCAAAAGTTATTTTCCTATTTTATTTAAAAGCTTTTTCTTAAGGCCAGAAATGGTCTTTAATAGGAAAAAATTATTTAACTATTTCAAAAATATTTGCCAAAATTCACGGAAACTCATAGGACATATATTGTCCATATATAAGAGTTTCAGCACATGGTCATGTTCAAAATATTGGACAAATCCTTCCAAAACCCTTACTGGATATTTCAAGCTTTTGAAATATTTACAAAGGAAATATTCTCTGAAAAATTCCAGGGAAATTCTATCATGTCAAATATGACATATTTGATGATCTTAAAAGCCTCATGCCTTGAAGATCAAGGAAACATCATCAAAACCCCTCAAAACCATTCTGTCCATATCTGAAGTTTGAGCAACTTTACATTGACAAACTTGTCCAAATGCTCTCAAACTTGGTGCACATGCTAGAATGGTCTAATAAGACATCTAGACCAAATGGCACAAGCTTTGGAGTAGGGTAACTTGATCAGACTACCCCAAAACCATTTCTGTTCAAATTCAAATTTGAACAACTTTACATTACCAACTTTTTACCTGGGGCTTCAAACTTTGTGGGCATGATCATAACCCCAAATTATGACACTACACCAAGTGGTGCATCAAGGGGAGATGGTTAGCTTAACTCAAACATGATGAAGCCATTTCTGTTGATTTCTAGGGTTCACCAAAGTTACATTGGCAACTTTGCCCAAATGAGCTCAAATTTGGTGGAAGGGCCTAAATGTATGTGACATTTGATCCTATTAAGTCTCATGTCAAGTGGAGTTATTTTGCTTGCCCAAATCTGCATCAAACACCTTCTGCCATTTTTCCAAAACCATTGTTTTGACCCCTTTCACTATTCCCCTTTACCTCAAATTCTTACCACAGGTAAACCTGATCGTCTTCTACCTCCAGTAACTTCCCCATGGCCAGAGCTCAATGATTGAGGGGTGAAAACCCCATTTTTACCCTTCTGGACAGTAACACTCTTCTCCTTTCTCACCTCCCTCCTCACTCCAGTGGCTCTCCAGGGCATCCCAGGCCGTCTGTGCATTGTTTACTATCCCCTAGAGCTGTTGGACATTGGGGGGACACGGCCAGAGCGCAACGACACGCCCATGCCGGCCAAAGACACGCTCTGGAGCGCGCTGCAGTGTGCCGATGCACTGTAGGTCGGCCCTCCCGAGGCACCCAGGCGGCATTGGGTAGAGCGAGCGTGTCCATCAAGGTTGCCTCGACGTCCACGACACGCCTCGCTGCCGGCCCCCTCCTCCCTTGCCCCCCTTATCCCTCTGTGAGCTCGCCCGAGCGCGTCCATGGACGTTGCTCACGGTTCACCGCGGCCGCCTCTATTTAAGCCACCCCGACCCTCTCTCTTGTCTTGGTTAGAACCCCCTCTCTCCCGTGAACCTCCCGGACAAGCCCCCACTCCCCCTGGTGCTTTCTTCCCCTCTCCATGGCCGACGTGTCGCCGTCGGCCTCCTCCTAAATTCACTCCCTGTGGCCTCCCCCTCCCATTTTTGACTCCACTAGGACACCTGCAACCTCACCGCAGGTCTCTCCCGAGCTCCATTTGCTCCTCCCGGCGGCCGTAGCACTGAACCCATCATCGGCATCACCATCTTCTGCAATGACCGTGGCTCCGCTCGCCCCCGTCCTCCCCTGGACGTGCACGCAGTCGGGACGGGTGCGGCGCCGTTCCCCGAGCACGCCCATGCCCCCGGCGCGTCCAACAGTGGCCGATGGCGCCGGCTGTCGACGCCGGCATCGCCCGTGCCTCCTCCTCTGTGTCGGGCGGGGGGAGGACGACGAACCCACCAGGTGGGGCCCGCCTGTAAGCGCCACGAGGCCGGTGGGAGCATCTGACGGGTGCCCCCCCCCCCGATAAGTGGAAGCGCACCAGCCCGGCTACGCCTCTCTGTGGTGGTGACGCCCGCCGTAAATACGCCTTCGGCGTCACCACCTCCTTCGCGCCGCTGAGCCGCTAGGCTGAGCCCAGTAGGCGATGTTTAGCTGGGCTCCGCCCAGAGCACATTATAAGGTTGAATTCTTTTCCCTTATTCTTTTTCCAGACAACTTGTTTAATCCATATATAATTCAAATTAACTCCAAATTTGATGATTCAAATTTCTGGTAGTTTCTAGAATCATGATCTACCTGTTGGTGCAACATGCACATTTTTCCAGAAATATTTTCTTCACAAATAATTATCAAATGTCATTATTCCATTTTCTGTGATGAACTTTAGAAAATCACAGAGAGCTCAAATTTGATCCAAATGCAGTGGTTCAAATTCCTAGATGCTTGTCATATCCAAACTTAGTTTTGGAACATTTTTATTAATACTTTCTGTACCCCACCAAATAATGAGCCATTTCTTCATATTTATCAACTTTGCAATATCCTAGGAAATTCATTTGAGTTCCAAATCCAGTGAAACCAACTCCTAAATGCTTCTAAAATCCTGAGTTGTTAAATGGGTACCTTTGCTAATCTTCCAAAATTATATTTCTGTGCACTTCTTTCAAATCCATAAACCCCTTGATTCTATCATATTGAAATGTTCCAAACTATCCATTGATCCAATACCTATGAGAACACCTTGGTCATTTCTCATAAGACCAGATGTATCCTAGAAAAGTCCAACTCCTATTTTTAGAGCACTTTTATTTTTTGCTTTGTTGTGTTGCTTATTATAAATTGTTTCCTTCGTTAGTTGACGAAATAAACGGAGTACTCGGAGATGGACCAGAAGGTTTGAAGACTCGGAAGGATAAGGCAAGCAGCCCTTTGACCATGATACCCTTGTGTTCTTCGGAACCCATTTATTTCCGAATGCATGATGATAAGAGTGACGGTGGTGACCTAGTTGAGAACCACCACATGATGCATGCTTTACTCATGATCTTGCTATGTGCTAGATGAAATGCAAATGATTAGTAGTGATGCTTAGTGATGCATGTGTGCCATGAAACCTTCGTGGTTGCATTCTTTTCAAAAAAACCATCGGGTGCCCCTAATGCCCGAGGGTGATGTTGAGTTAGGTCATCACTTGAGGAAGAAGTGATGTGCCAATAAAGATCTTGAGCATGGGTGAAATGATGGATTAGATTTATCTGTGACTACCATCCCAACCAAACATGTGCAACCACTCTACCCCTTATGGGACGGGGTGTTATTGATTACTTAGGCCGATACTAGCATGGTGCCCGCATTACTAGTGACGGGGAGACTTGAGGTCTTTCCCGGGATGGGGTCGTGCTTGGATAGACGACCATGACTGTTTTTACAGGGAACCGGACACACCGTTGGTCCCTTCGTGTACGCGTGACATTGAAATTAGGGCAAGTCCCATGATCTATTGTTTGTACTCGAGGGCCGTGTACCAACGAGTGGACCCTATGCTAGTGTCGTCTATGGAAAGATAATGACCGGGTGCTTCCCCCGAGTACTTGAGGTACTGCGGGATCGTGGGTGACACAAAGGCTTCCCGGATCTTGTGGGTAAAGTGCGCAACCTCTGCAGAGTGTAAAACTATTCGAATAGCCGTGTCCACGGTCATGGACAGTTGGGTGGTGCTACTTAAACTATGTCCAGAATTTTACTATATCGATGAAAGTATGTGTGTGTGTGATGAGTCAAGGTGGTGACTTGACTCGTTGAGCTAAATCCTATCCATGTTGATATCGGTAACCTGTCCTCGAGGTTACGGGAATTTATTGATGCATATACTTGATGGTAGAATATTTATTCTAGCTCGTGGCTAGATTGCTCATTGTTGTACAATTGCATTGTTACCTTGAACCAAATCATGGGTTGCTTGCGAGTACATTCAAAGTACTCATTGGCTTGCCACTAGTTATTTTATTGGCCAGGCATGAGAGAACAGGATATGATGAAGATTCCTTGGTGACGAGCATGCGAGCTAGGACGCTTCCCAGTCAGAATGCCTATAGGGTTAAGGCAGATGGCATGGGTCCAAGTTGTTATTGGAGATTTCCGCTGCAATGATATACTCAAGACTTGACCATAATGGTCCTATTTGTGTAACACGGTATGTATGGATGTAAGACTCTTGTTATTCAGCCTCTATGTGTTCAGTGAGCATTGATCTCTGGGATCACTGTACACGTGCATTCGGTGATCACGACTTATGAGTCGGGGTCCCCACAGGTAACTTGGACATTGATCTTATTCTTGGGATGGATTGGCTCTCGAAGCATGATGCTCTTATTGATTGTGCAAAAAAGGAGGTCAATCTAACTCATCCTTCCGAAGACGTGATTATCTTTGCTTCTCGAGATAACACAATCAGGCTATTCTCTCTTAATGACAAGGGCGAGATTAATGTCATTTCTCAGATTCCGGTGGTTAGTGAATATGAGGATGTATTCCCTGAAGAGCTTCCAAGCATGCCTCCCAACCGTCCAGTTGAATTCTGAAAGTGCAACTAATCCCCGGGTGGTTTTGGTAATTAATAACAACATATATATCATTGAACTAATAGCTACTTGAGAAACATTTCAGAGAAGTTCAGTGATACGGGTATGGAAATGTCTGAAGAAGTGGACCCCTCAAAATGCTAAGGCAAGCATTGGCAAAAGCTCAAGACTCCATTTTTGGTTTAGTGATCAAAGATCACATTGAGTCCATAGGAAAAGCCAATACTATTAAAAGGGGATGAGGTTGTGTTGATGATCTGGTTGCTCAAGTGCTTAGTGATTTAGCTCCTTCAACTATCAGCAACTTTCACTACTAAACACACTCATAAGTAATCTCGGACAAACCGATTCTTCCAACTCAGTCCCACCGAGATGAACCACCTCAGCTATTTTCCAAACCCTAGAAATTGCGGTCCATCTGATTTTGAGTTCGGTCTCACCGAAACTGGGCTGCCAACCTTCTGTAACCATTTGACATCATTTCGGAATATCCGAGTTGTTGATTTCGATCCCACCGATTCTGGCAAGCTCCTATCTTTGACTCATATCGGACATACCGAGATGGTATTTTCGGTCCCACCGAAAACCCCAACGTTCACTATATTTGAACTTTCGGTCTGACCGAGTTTCCACTTCGGTCTCACCGAGATTGCCCAATTATGTGTGTAACGGTTGGATTTTGTGTGGAGGCTATATATACCCCTCCACCCCCTCTTCATTCGTGGAGAGAGCCATCAGAAAGTACTACCACTCCTACCTTACACTTTCTGAGAAGAGAACCACCTACCCTTGTGTTGAGATCAAGTCATTCCATTCCTACCATATGAAACTTGATTTCTAACCTTCCCAAGTTGCTTTCCACTCAATCCTTTCTTCCACCACAGCCAAATCAGTGAGGAGAGTTGAGTGTTGGGGAGATTATCATTTGAAGCACAAGAGCAAGGAGTTCATCATCATCTACAACATCTATTACCTTTTGGAGGGTGGTGCCTCCTAGATTGGTTAGGTGTCGCTTGGGAGCCTCCGTCTTCGAGATGTGGAGTTGAACCAAGAAGTTTGTAAGGGCAAGGAGATCGCCTACTTCGTGAAGATCTACCCCGAGTAAGGCTAGTCCTCCGTGGGCGTAGGTCATGATGGAATAGACAAGGTTGCTTCTTCGTGGACCCTTCGTGGGTGGAGCCCTCCGTGGACTCGCGCAGCCGTTACCCTCCGTGGGTTGAAGTCTCCATCAACGTGGATGTACGATAGCACCACCTATCGGAACCACGAGAAAAATCTCCGTGTCTCCAAAATTGCGTTTGATCTTCTCCACCTCTCTTTACTACATGTGCAATTTACTTTCCACTGCTTATACTCTAGAATTGCATGTGTAGGGTGATACTTGAATTGATCATAATTGTGAAACTGCCAAAAACTGTTCATGATCAAAAGGCAGAATTTTTATATTGTCAAGTAGTCTAATCACCCCCCCCCCCCCTCTAGACATACTGTCGGGGGAAACTGTCCGCCACGAACACCTATGGGACCGGAGCCCCTTGTCTGTGCGGTACGAGGGCGGTGGGAGCACAAAGAGCAGATCGTAGCGAGCACGCGGGCAGTTTTACCCAGGTTCGGGCCGCGGTAGACGCGTAAAACCCTACTCCTGCTTGGTTGTGTATTAAGTTGGAGAACTCGGGAGCTTGAAGAAGCAGCTACACCGAGCGTGAGAGTGGTCTAGCTTCCGAACCCCTCCACGTTGTGCATGGGCCTCCTTTTATAGTGCAAGGGGTCACCGACAGGTGTCAACGTAGGAGAAAGGGGTAAAAACGTAAAAGAGGTGGTAGTTGTAACAGTGCGGGAACAGTGGAGCTACAGTACAGAACAGTGGTCTATACCTACTTTAACAGTGGGGGACAAGGGCATTCAATGCCCGTCGCCGTCGACCCCAAAAGCTCCCGCCCTTGCGTCTCCGTCCGCCACGGCGATGGATCCACCACCGTGGAGTGCCACCGTGTCCCCCTAGGCTGCACAGCCATCCGCCACGCGTCCCTGGATAGGCCCCAGGGCGACGCGTGGGCCATGAGCTGGAGCGTGGGCACACAGCGCAGCCTTCCCGGCAAGCACCTTGCCGGGGCCTTGATCTTGCCGGGCCCGGGAGCTTGCCGCTCCCCGGGCCCTTGCCGGGTCTTCTATGATGGAATCTTCTAGTCTTCCTGGCAAGCTCCTCCTGCCAGGGCCTTGTGCTAGTGAGGTAATCTTGAGCCTGGTACGGCCTTCCCGGCAAGCTCCTCTTGCCGGGGTCTCGATCTTCTTTCTTGTATACTTTGTTTTTGAATGGCTTAATAAGGAGCAGGAAGGTCTCCGGCGAGCACGCGGTAAACCCTGCCGCGGGAAGCTGCAACTGCCCGTGCACAAGTTGGGGTACTGAGGTACCCCTACCTTAGTACACCGACAGGAGCCCCCGGGCCTGGGCCACACACGGTGCCGAGCGCTGTTGGGCCAGGCCCAAAACAGTGCACGGGCACCCGCGGCCCGCGGCGCGCCGAATCCACTTCCGTATCCGCCGCACCCCACCGTAACGGCACGCGTCGATCGCGGCGTCGTGGGATGGGACGTGCCCACGATCTCTTAATGGAAAGGGCGAAACGCCCCCCCACTCCCCCATAAAAGCAGAGGGAGCAGGCGCGGTTCCCCTCCTTGCGCTTTCATTGCATCGTCTCCTTCCTCCAGAGATCTCTCTTGCGCTCTGCCTCCACACCTCCGCCGCCGCCGAGCTCTTCGTCCCCCTCCTTCCGCCGCGTTCGCCATGGCCCCAAAGACCGACAAGGCGAAGGCGGAGAAGTCCAAGAGGGAGAAGTCGGAGAAAGCGGCGAAGCTCGCCGCGTACCGGAAGCAGCACCTCGTCTTTCCGCCGAAGCTTGGCGTGCGGGAGCTCTGGAACAAGTACTACTTGTTCTGGGCCAAGGAAACCAAGGCGCACCCCCGCACCCTAGCGTATCCGGCCGCCGCCAAGGACAGCTATCCCGGCGGGTATTACTTCTTCGCAGCCTTCTTTCATTGTGGTCTCTGCCCCCCTTTCTCAAACTTCTTTTGCGACATTATGAACACATACGGCTTCCATCTGCTTGACTTCACCCCCAACGCCATCCTCACCATGGCGGTTTTCGCACACATGTGCGAAAACTTCATAGGAGTACACCCAAACGTAGCGCTTTTTAGGCACTTCTTCACTCCTAGAGCAGAGGCCGACGCCCCCCTCTCCGGAGGAATTTCTTGGGTTTTCCGTCTGAATAAGAAGGGATCGTACTTGCCGGGGGAGCTCCGCGGCAAGTGGGAGGAATGGCGAGCGGAGTGGTGCTGGATCGTCGAAGACCAGCCGCAAGCTTTCACCGCGCCGCGCACAACGCCCATCGTGCGCGGCAGGGACTGGAGTGAGCTAGATTCGGACGACATCAAGCTCGACATCGCCCTCGTCCGGATTCTTCGTCTTCGGATGGCCAAGCTGTCAGTTGCAGAGGTGGGCGCAGACTTCCTCCGCCGGCGCATCGCCCCTCCCCAAGACCGGAAGAGGCCGGCCTGGGAGTACGACGGCCCGGCAGACATAATGAGGCTGCGCCCCGGGCTCAACTTCAACTTCACCACGCTGGAGCTGAAGGGGATGGTCCGGGAACTCTTCAAGTACGACCCGGCACACCCTGAGTGGTTCAGGCCTCCCCGGGAAGTGGTGCCGCTCTGCAACAACATCGTCCGGGACCGTATCCTCGCCATGATGCCCATGTGTGACTCGCACGGCGTGGATCGAACGTGGATCGCTCCCAAGCCCATCGACGTCCTCAACTTCTACGACAACCTCGCGGAGGTGGCGAAGAACAAGAACGACCTCAAGGAGCATACACGGGACACCACCGACCAGGAGATTGCCTACATGGCTTCTCGGGCTGAAGAGGCCGCTGCAGCCGCAGCGGCAGGAATTTTTGGATACACGCCTGAAGAGGCGGAGGTTGCGGATGCGACCAGCCAGGCTGAGGAGGCGGAGATCCGCAGATTGCTGCAGCTCCCTCCCGACGCGCTCGCCGGGGTCCCCTCGCTGAGGCACTCCGGGATCCATGGGATCGTGGCCGAGGCCGCGGCAATGGAGGGTGCCGCCGGAGGGAACAGAGGCGCCGCGAGGAGCGGAGGCACCGGAGGAAGCGGAGGCGGCAAGGGAAAAGAGGCCGCAGCGCAGGGCGCTGGGCCCAGCGAGCCGGCCGGGGAAGAGGAGGAGGAGGAGGCCGAGGACTCCGGCGGATCGACGGAGCTCTACGCCGACGACCTCTCCTCGTCGGAGAGCTCTCCGCCCCCGGCAAGCCCAAGGCAGTCTCCGCTGAAGCGTCTCCGCAAGACGGCGACGGGGGAGAGGGCGCAGGCGCCCCGGCAACAACCAGCTCGCCGGGCAGCTCCCCGGGGGAGCCAAGCCGCGCCAAGGGCGACCGGCGTACCAGCCGCAGCAGAGGCGGCCCGCGCGCGGGCCACGACGGAGGCGTCTCGCAGGCCGGCGCCAAGCCGGCAGGGGTCTTCTCGGAGCGGAGCAGCGGCTCCGCCCGCTCCTCGGGCGCCGGCTACCACAGGGGCTGGGTCTTCGCAGCCCCCAGCCCCGGTGAACACCAAGCGCGCGAGGGAGTCTTCGTCTTCCGCTCCTCGCGCCGACGCGCCCACGGTGGAGTACGACTTCTCCGCCCTGAGCGAGGACGACGAGGAGGACCAGGAGTAAGGATCCAGGACCTTAAACCTTCTCGATTTTTGTCTTGGTTTTTGTTGATGCTGATTTCGTCTGTTGCTTTGATTTCAGAACCTTGACCCAGCGCGCGGCGAAGAAGGCCAAGGCGCTTGTGGTCGAGGCCGCGGAAGACCCAGCCGCCGCGGCGACAGGAGGCGCGCCGGAGCCGAGCCTGCCGGACCCGAGCGCTGCTCCGAGGAGCAGCCCCCAGCGCAGCCCCCAGCGTAAGTCTGGGGTTTATTCTTTCGCTTATCGGGGTACGCCTGAGGAATTGGTCTTCATTCATCATCTTGACGTTTCTTATTTTGATTTGTGCAGAGGTGGAGCCACAGCGGGAAGAGCGCCCGGAGACCGTCGTCGAGGAGCCGCGGGCCCCGCCGTCCCCGCCAAGGCAGAACTCTCCGGCAAGGGAGAGTGCTCCGCCAAGGGCGGGTACTCCGCCAAGGCAGAGTACCCCGCCAAGGGCGAGCAGCCCGGCGAGGGCGGCCACTCCGCCAAGGCCGAGCTCCCCGGCGAGGGAGCCCGCCGCTGAGGACGTCCGCCAAGGTATGTTCTGTAGCTTGTCTTCTTGGCTTTGCCTCTTTTTGGATATTTGCTTGAACTTCTTTTTCTTCTTCTTCTTTTTAGATCTTCCTCCTCCTGAGCCCATGGAGACGGAGGTTATCAACCTCGAGGAGGAGGGCGCGCAGGGCGGCGGCGGTGACGTCCCTGCCACCGAGGAGATGGCTGAGGCCGCCGAGCCGGCCGCGCGGGAGACTGCTCCGGCTGCGGACGCAGCGGCCGGGGAGGGGGACGGCGACCGCACCGCCGACCCGGAGGTGGCGGGAGCATCGGATGCTGCACCGGCCGCCGACCCCTCCGCCAGTAAGGAGCAGGGGTACTACCTTGAGGCCCCCAATGGCGTCTTCATCCAGATGCCTTGGGGGTCTTCATCGCGAGCTCCCGCGGAGGGCGAGGCATTTGACGGAGAAGTCCTCGCCTCCGCGGGCCTGAAGATCGTCGAGGCGCCCGGCGGGAGTGAGGGGCCCGAGGAGGAGAAGCTGCTCCACCAGCTCCTGGCCCTTTACCGGGCCAGGCAGGCGAAGCTCGCCTCCCGGGAAGCCCTTGCCGCCAAGGCCGCCGCGGAAATGGAGAAGCGCGCGGCGGAGCTCAGCGCCGCCAACCAGGCGGCCCTCCGCGAGGTGGCGGAGGAGCGCGAGCGTCTTGCCGGCGAGTACCAGGAGTGGGTGCTCGAGAAGGCTGAAGCTGAGGAACAGCAGCGGCTCGCCGGGGTGGAGCTGTCCCGGCGAGAAGGAGAGCTCGCGCAGCGGAAGGTCGAGCTCGACTCCCATGAGGAGGACCTTGCCGCTCGCGAGACGGCCCTTGGCGGGGAGTTGAAGGAGGCGAAAGCCGCCGCGGTTGCCGCGGAAAACGCCAAGAAGGAGCTCGCCGCCAAGGTCGTACAGCTGGAGAAGGCGTTGAAGGTGAGCGCGGAGAAGGTTGCCGCGCTCATCACGGAGCGCGAGAAGGACGCTCACACAAATTCAGAGCTCCAAGTAAGCCTCTCTAAGAGGGGCGACGAGTTGAAGGCCGCCAAGGACTCCATCGAGGACTTGGAGCTGAAGGTCACCACTCTGAAGGATTCACTCGACGCTGCCCGGGCTCAGGAGAACAAGCTGAAGGAGGAGCTCCGCAAGGAGCGGACCTTGGTGGACAGCGTCAACAAAGCATCCGAGCTCTTCCGCCAGACCATTGAGGTATGGACCGAAGACTTGGTATCCTCTGCGTCCAACATTGACCAGGAGCTGCTGGCGCTGAAGGTCGAACATCTCATCTACTCGCCGGATCCGGATCTCCCGCACAGCGCCAAGCTTAGCCTCTTCTTCAGAGGGATCGCGCCGGCCCTTGCAGGTCTCCGGAACTGAATCCCCGCGCAGCTGGCCGAGGAGTCGCGCCTACTCTGCGCGGGAACTCTGGAGCGAGTGCTGACGAAGATCGTGTACCGCAACCCGGGGATCAATCTCACCAACGTTCTTCGCAGCTTGCCGGTCGATGCAGACACGGAGGCCCTGAAGGAGCAGGTCGCCCACATCATCGCCAAGGTGGCTAAGCTCGGCAGGAAGGAGGGCGACCGCGTAGATTAGGGCTCCGTTATCTTTATCTTTTCGTTGCTGCACATTATGTCATGAACTTATTAGTCCATTGCGACAAGTTATCCTTTGTAAGATATTTATCTCATTTTGATCAATTAGTGCAATGTTATCTTCCTCGTCTTAATCCTTGACTTTGTATGTTTTTCACCCTACGCTCCCGGGGAGCTTGCCGGCAAGGGACCTTGCCGCGAGCGCTGAGTGCTGGACTCTGAGCAGCCTGCTGGCCAAGGTCTTCACCGGCAAGCAACCTTGCCGCAGCTAGTCGCAACGCACTTAGCTTGCTGAGCGTACTCGGAAACGAAGCAAGGGCGCGACACTTGTCGCAGCTCACTTAAATCGTTGGGCGAACTCGAAAACAAGATAAGGGTGCGGCAAGCTACGGGTAGGTTCCTCCGCGCACAGGTTTTCCATACAAAGTGTGATTGTTCAAGGAAGACAACTAAAATTTAAAATTTGAACTGGTCAAATTCTAACAACTTAGCTTTCATATGTTGCTTGCTTATATTGCTTGCTTTTCGGTAAGACTTCTCTTTCTTGAACAGCACTTGATTCCTCCTCCACCTCCTTCCCCCCCGGCAAACTTGTGCGCGAGGAACGTTCCTTCTGCTTAAGAGGAAAGAAAAGGGAGAGGGAAACAAGTATATGGCCTTTCGGCGTGCTAATGCTTACCGTATACTTGAGTGTTGCACCGAATGCCAAACACAACATGCAAATAGCAAAGAAAAGCATGCAAAAGGCAATCGGTGCGAAAAACACGAGAACTTTACTAATGCACGGGGTCTGCGCCCGGCTTTGTACAAAGGGTTACATGCAACAGCGGCAAAGCTTGTACAAAAGGTGGTTGCCGGAGCGGATCACGGCAACCGCGCCTTATGGGTGAAACTTGCGAAGATGCTCTATGTTCCAGGAGTTGCTCACCGGTAAGCCTTCTTCGGTCTCGAGGCGGACAGCGCCGGGCCTCGTGACTTGTCTCACCCGATAAGGGCCTTCCCACTTCGGCGTCAACTTGTTGGAATTCTTGGCGGACTGAACACGCCGAAGAACAAGGTCGCCTTCCTCGAGACTCCTGGCCTTGACCTTGCGGCTATGGTAGCGACGCAAGGCTTGCTGGTATCGAGCAGCTCGTACAGCAGCCTGGAGACGTCCCTCCTCAAGGAGTAGTGCGTCATCTTGTCGCAGCTGCTCTTGCTCGAGCTCATCATAAGCGAGCACTCAAGGAGATCCGTATACGAGTTCCGTGGGGAGAACTGCCTCTGCTCCATAGACTAGAGCAAAGGGTGTCTGTCCGGTGGCTCGACTTGGTGTCGTCCTGATTGACCAAAGGGCCGCCGGTAGCTCTTCTATCCAATTTCTTCCACACTTGCGCAGCCTGTCAAAGGTCCTCGTCTTGAGTCCGCGCAGCACTTCAGCATTCGCCCTCTCCGCTTGACCGTTGCTCCTCGGGTGAGCAACAGAAGCGAAACAGACCTTGGCGCCAAGGTCTTGGACGTACTGCATGAAGGTGCGACTAGTGAATTGCGTACCGTTGTCGGTGATGATCCTGTTAGGGATCCCGAAACGGCAAACAATCGACCTGAAGAACCTGACTGCTGACTGTGCTGTCACCTTTCTCACCGGCTCCACTTCTGGCCACTTTGTGAACTTGTCGATTGCAACGTACAAGTACTCAAAGCCCCCGACAGCACGGGGGAAAGGGCCGAGGATATCGAGCCCCCAGACCGAGAAGGGCCAGGACAAAGGGATTGTTTGGAGAGCTTGAGCTGGCTGATGAATTTGCTTTGCATGGAACTGGCACGCTTCACACTTGGTTACTAGTGCAGTTGCATCTTGGAGGGCTTCTTGCCAAAAGAACCCTTGCCGGAAAGCTTTCCCGGCAAGCGCCCTTGCGCCAATGTGGTGGCCGCATATGCCTCCGTGTATTTCCGCCAACAGCTTCTGTCCATCTTCTCTGGAGATGCACTTCAACCTGACACCATTGAGTCTTCTTCTGTACAACTCGTTATCCACGAATTGGTACATACTTGACTGCCTGGTTATCTTTTCTATCTCTTGAGGGTCATCGGGAAGTTCTCCAGTTTGAATTCTGCCAAAGCTCGGCTCTGTATGGTTGAAGTACTTTCAAATTTGAGTCCAAAGCTTGACAGCTCCAGTGCCCACTCAACGATCCTGCCTGTTGCTTCCGGATTGTGCAATATCCTCTTCAGCGGAAAGCGAGTGACCACTGTTATCTCGTGGGCTTGGAAGTAATGGCGCAGCTTTCTCGAGGCCATGAGGAGGCCGAAAAGCAATTTTTGCACACCAGAGTACCTTGACCTAGCCCCCTGGAGAAGGGAACTTACAAAGTACACTGGGCGCTGCACCATCCTCTTCCGCACCTCTCCTTGTTCCTGCGCAGAGTCATCCTTGTCGGGGCCAGAGCTTGCCGGAACAGCCCCCTGCTTGTCGCTGGATTCGCTTGCCGGTGGTGCTGACTCCTCGTCGGACTCCCTCTCCGCTACTAACGCAGCACTAACCACCTGGTTGGTTGCCGCTAGGTATAGCAACAACTTTTCCTGTGGTTTAGGTGCGACAAGTACTGGAGTGGAGGACAGGTACCGTTTCAAATCCTGCAGCGCCGCCTCCGCTTCCGGAGTCCACTTCATGGGACCTGCCTTCTTCAAGATTTTGAAGAAAGGTAGGGCGCGTTCTGCAGACTTTGAAATGAACCTACTGAGGGCAGCCACGCAACCTGCAAGCCTTCTGACATCCTTGACGTGCTTCGGGGCCTCTATCTGCTCAATGGCTTTAATCTTGTCGGGGTTGGCTTCAATCCCCCTCTGTGACACAAAGAACCCGAGAAGCTTGCCGGAAGGGACTCCAAAGACGCACTTCTCGGGGTTCAACTTGAGCTGTATTCTGCGCAGGTTCTGAAACGTCTCTTCTAAATCTTGGATCAGGGTATCCTTGCTCTTGCTCTTCACCACGATGTCATCCATGTAAGCTTCTACATTTCTGTGGATCTGTGGCTCAAAAGCTGTGTATACTACCCTTGCAAAGGTTGAGCCTGCATTCTTCAATCCAAATGGCATGCGAATGAAGCAATAAGTGCCACATGGAGTGATAAATGCAGTCTTCTCTTCATCCTCCTTGGCCATGAAAATCTGATGATAGCCTGAGTATGCATCAAGAAAACAGAGTAGCTCACATCCGGCAGTGGAGTCAACGATCTGATCAATGCGCGGCAAAGGGAAGGGATCCTTGGGACATGCTTTATTCACATCGGTGAAGTCTATACACAGTCTCCACTTCCCGTTGGCCTTGCGCACGACGACTGGGTTTGCCAACCACGTCGGATGGATCACACCTCTAACTAGGCCTGCTGCTTCTAGCTTCTTGATTTCTTCGTTGATGAACTCTTGGCGCTCCACGGCTTGCTTCCTCACTTTCTGCTTGATGGGCCGCGCATGAGGACAGACAGCAAGCTTGTGCTCAATCACCTTCCTGGGAACACCGGGGATGTCAGATGGTTGCCAGGCAAACACATCGACATTCGCCCGCAGGAAGGCAACGAGCGCGCTTTCCTATTTGCTGTCGAGGGTAGCACTGATGGTGAAGGTACCACCAGTGCCGTCCTCCTTGGCGGACACCTTCTTGGTTGCCGGAGGAGCGGCCATTCCTTTCTTACTCTTGCCGGTGGAGCTCGATGGAACGTCCTCGACGGCAGCGCAGCACTCCGAAGAGGTGCGGTTGCCGGAGTGGGTCCCAGAGCTCTTGCCGGACTTGGTCTTTGTCTTCTTCCCCCCGGGAGCTTCAGCGGCAAGAGTATCCTTCTCGGCCGCGGCTGCCGCATCCCGGTAGATCTTGTCGGCGCAGATAAGCGCATCCTTCTTGTCGCTATAGACAGTGATGACGCTTATCGGCCCCGGCATCTTCAGCACGTTGTAGGCATAATGGGAAGCTGCCATGAACTTGGCGAGGGCAGGACGGCCAAGTATTCCATTGTAGGGCAATGGAATATCGGCGACGTCAAAAGTGATGCGCTCAGTTCTAAAATTGAGCTCCCCGCCAAAGGTCACCGGCAGAGTGATCTTTCCCTTGGGCTTGCTCCTTCCCGGGTTGATTCCTTGGAATGAACCGGTTTCTTCGAGCTCGCCATCTTGAATCTGGAGTTTCTTGATCACAGCAGAGGAGATCAAGTTCAACCCGGCCCCGCCGTCAACCAACATTTTGGTGACCTTGAGGTTGCGGATGGTGGGTGAGACCAGCATCGGCAAGCACCCGACCGCAGTGGTGCGGTCAGGGTGATCCTCAAGATCAAAAATGATGGGCGTGCTGGACCATTTGAGGAGCCTGCGCGACTCCACGGGCGGCTCCGCTGCGTTTACCTCACGCACCCACTGCTTTAGTTGGCGGTGGGAGGTGTGCAGGGAGGCGCCACCGTCGACGCACAGGACCTCCGTGGCCTTCTGAAACTCCTGCTCGCTGTTCTCCTCGTCCTCCATGTCTTCGTCGTCGTCTTCTTCGTCCTTGTCGCGGCCCCGGGGAGGTCGATCTCCTTGCCGCTGTTTGGCCTTGCCGCGGCGCCCTCCCCGGCCGTTGAACGGCCGCTTCTTGCTTGTCTCCTCCCCGCCACCTTGGGCCTTTTCCTTGTCGCGCCTCTCGTACTCAGCTTTCTGCTGCTCAACGAGATACTCGACGCGCTTGCAGTTGGAGAGATCGTGACCCTTGGTGCGGTGGATCTTACAGTATTGCTTGTCGGAGCTACCCGGCTTGTCGGCCGCCGCTGCAGGGGCAGGCTCCTTGCCGGAGCCGCCAGCCTGCGCTTGCTTGGCGGGGGCCTCCTTGCCGGACTTCTCGACGGCAAGCACATCTTTCTTGCCCTTCCTTCTGTTGTTCCGCCGCCGGCTCTTCTTTGCCGGGGCGGCGTCGTCGCTGTCGCTTCCTCCTGCGCCAGTATCCTCCCCGGGGAGTCTCCTCCCCTCTTCTGCGCGTGCACACTTGTCAGCAAGAGCATAGAGCTCACTGACATCCCGAATCTTCGTCATCGCCATTTCCTCACGCATGCGGCGGTTACGCACGTTCTGATGGAACGCGCTGATAACCGCGGCAGGGTGGACATCAGGGATGTTGTGTTGCACACGGCTGAAGCGTTGGATGTACTTGCGCAGGGTCTCGCCTTCCTTCTGGGCCAGAATGTGGAGATCGCTCTCCTGGCCGTGGGGTTTGTGGCCGCCGGTGAAGGCGCCAACAAACTGGTGGCAAAGGTCGGCCCAAGAAGAGATAGAACCTTCCGGCAAGTGCATAAGCCACGAACGGACGTTCGGCTTAAGCACGAGCGGGAAGTAGTTTGCTAAGATCTTCTCGTCGCGCCCCCCGGCAGCTTGTACTGCGATGGTGTAGATGCTGAGGAATTCCGAGGGGTGCGTCTTGCCGTCGTACTTCTCCGGTACGTCAGGCTTAAAATTCTTCATGCTGGGCCACTGGACGCGCCGCAGCTCGCGGGTGAACGCAGGGCAGCCTGCCGCGTACGGCAAGTCGCCTGGCTCACCGGGCGCGTGCGCGTCGACAGTGTTTCCAGCCCTCTTGTCTGATTGTCGCCGAGCTTCTCGGCGGCGCTCGATTGTGGTCCGAGCGTCTTCTTCTCGCCGGTCGTCGAGGACCTGGCGCTGGTCTCGACGGGCCCGCGGGTCCGACGAGGCTGTGGAGCCGTCGTCGGCGTTGTTCCGGCGGGGCGGCGTCTTTTGCTTCTGCGGCGGGGAGTGCACGCCTGTCGCACCCCCGGCAGTCTTGTCGCCGTCAGCCTTCGTCTTCTCAGCTTGCCGCGGCCGTGAGGTCGACGGCTGCTGTGGAGAATCGTTGTTGGCGAAGTCTATCAGGCTCCGGATGGTGGCCCTCCATTCTTCGGCCTTGTCGGCCGCTGGAGGGAAGTCGAGGAGCAGTTGCGCCCTTGCGAGCGCTTCTGCTGGAGTGGAGGGGAACACGGGCGAGCGGTGCGAGGAGCGGGATACGCTCGGACTTCTAACAACGTTAGAAGGAGCGGGGTCCCGCGCCGGCGCCTTCGCTTTGCTTGTACCCGGACGGGGGTCCGGGGCGTCCCGCGAGCCTCCGGTTTGGCCTTGCCCCAGCAAGCGGATGCCACCTCCCGTGACATGGCGCTGCTGGGTCGTCGTGTGCTGAGAGGGACGCGGCGCGTCCACGGAGACCGAGGTTCGGTCGTCCGTCCTGTTCTTGGATCTGGTGGCGCCGTGAGTGTCCTCACCGGCGGCCACCCTTCCGACGGCATCTCCCCCGCCCACCGTTGGCTCCGGTGGCGGCGGGTGAGACGCAGACGGGCCTCCGACCTCCGAAGCCTTCTTCTTCGGGGCCATGGAGTTGTCGCTGGTGAAGTTGGTGAATTCGGAGAGGTTGGTGAAGAATGCGCCCGCGCGAGCGCCGGATCAGGTTCGCACAACCTCGACGCCCCCTACCTGGCGCGCCAAAGATGTCGGGGGAAACTGTCCGCCACGAACACCTATGGGACCGGAGCCCCTTGTCTGTGCGGTACGAGGGCGGAGGGAGCACAAAGAGCAGATCGTAGCGAGCACGCGGGCAGTTTTACCCAGGTTCGGGCCGCGGTAGACGCGTAAAACCCTACTCCTGCTTGGTTGTGTATTAAGTTGGAGAGCTCGGGAGCTTGAAGAAGCAGCTACACCGAGCGTGAGAGTGGTCTAGCTTCCGAACCCCCTCCACGTTGTGCATGGGCCTCCTTTTATAGTGCAAGGGGTCACCGACAGGTGTCAACGTAGGAGAAAGGGGTAAAAACGTAAAAGAGGTGGTAGTTGTAACAGTGCGGGAACAGTGGAGCTACAGTACAGAACAGTGGTCTATACCTACTTTAACAGTGGGGGACAAGGGCATTCAATGCCCGTCGCCGTCGACCCCAAAAGCTCCCGCCCTTGCGTCTCCGTCCGCCACGGCGATGGATCCACCACCGTGGAGTGCCACCGTGTCCCCCTAGGCTGCACAGCCATCCGCCACGCGTCCCTGGATAGGCCCCAGGGCGACGCGTGGGCCGATGAGCTGGAGCGTGGGCACACAGCGCAGCCTTCCCGGCAAGCACCTTGCCGGGGCCTTGATCTTGCCGGGCCCGGGAGCTTGCCGCTCCCCGGGCCCTTGCCGGGTCTTCTATGATGGAATCTTCTAGTCTTCCTGGCAAGCTCCTCCTGCCAGGGCCTTGTGCTAGTGAGGTAATCTTGAGCCTGGTACGGCCTTCCCGGCAAGCTCCTCTTGCCGGGGTCTCGATCTTCTTTCTTGTATACTTTGTTTTTGAATGGCTTAATAAGGAGCAGGAAGGTCTCCGGCGAGCACGCGGTAAACCCTGCCGCGGGAAGCTGCAACTGCCCGTGCACAAGTTGGGGTACGGAGGTACCCCTACCTTAGTACACCGACACATACTTTCGATCCTACAAGTGGTATCAGAGCTTTGGTCTCCATTGTTTTGGTTTCCATTGCATTGGACTCCATAAGCTTGGTTTCACAACCTAGGAGAGTATGGCGTCTAGTGAGGGTAATTATCATAGAGGTCCTTACTTTGATGGTACAATTTTTGCTAGTTGGAAGCATAAAATGAAAATGCATATTCTTGGTCATAACCCAGCCGCATGGGGCATTATTTGTGTTGGTATGCAAGGTGAATTCTTCGAGGAAGGAAAAGTTCCGGATCGCGAAGCTACACCGGAAGAGTTGCGGATGTTGCAAAACAATGCTCAAGCTTGTGACATTCTCTTCAATGCCTTGTGTCCCGAGGAGTTCAACAAAATCAGCCGTCTTGAGAATGCTAAAGAGATTTGGGATACTTTGGTTGAAATGCACGAAGGTACTGAATCTGTGAAGGAATCAAAGCTAGATATTCTTCAAGGTCAACTTGACAAGTAGATGAAGGATGGTGAAGGAGTCGCTGAAATGTACTCTAGGCTTGCTCTCATCACAAATGAGATTGCCGGCTTAGGAAGCGAAGAAATGACCGACCGATTCATCATCAAGAAGATTCTAAGAGCTTTGGATGGAAAATATGACACCGTGTGCACTTTGATCCAAATGATGCCAAACTACAAGACTCTCAAGCCAACTGAAGTCATTGGAAGAATTGTTGCTCATGAGATGACACTTAAGGATAAGGAAGAGCTTCACAACAAGTCAAGTGGTGCTTACAAAGCTACAAGTGATGCTCCCACTACCTCAAGTGACAAGTTAATTTCCAATGAAGAGATAAGCCTAATGGTTAAGAACTTCAACAAGTTCTACAAGAATAGAGGCAAAGAAAGAAGCTCAAAGTCTAGATCATATGATGAAAAGAGATCATCCAGTCGTGATCGAAACTGCTACAATTGTGGAAGACCCGGACACTTCTCAAATGAGTGTACGGCTCCCCACAAGAGAAGAGAAGAATCTCCAAGAAGAAGAGCAAGAGATGAGTCACCTCGGAGAGAGAGAAGGAGTAGAGATGATCGTTATGAACGAAGACCCTCTCGGAGAAGCAAGGATTCGGAGAGGAAGGACAAGTCATCAAGGAGCTACACAAGAAGAAGACATCAAGCTCATGTAGGTGAATGGGTCTCCGGCTCCGACTCCGACAATCAATCCGATGGAAGCTATCACTCCGACTCCGACTACAGTCAAGATGAAGGTGTTGCCGGACTTGCACTCGTATCCTCCAACTCCAACTCCTACGACTTATTTGATTCACCAAATGAGGGAATTGGAAGATGCTTCATGGCTAAAGGCCCCAAGGTAACACACCCTGAATTCATTGACTTTGATAGTGATGAGGATGAATTGCTTGGTGAAGATGAGCTCTTGCATGATAAATCTAGTGAGCTTAGTAATGATGAAAATGCTAGTAGTCTTTATAGTCGAGAAGAGTCGAATGACAATGCTATGAAGGAGATTGAGCGTCTAACTAAAGAACTAAACACTCTTAAGTTAGCTCATGAAACAACTCAAGAAGATCATAGAGAGCTCCTAAGATCTCATGAGAAGCTACGCTTCGAGAAGCTCACTTTAGAGCAAGAACATGAGTTTCTAAAAGCGATCAATGACGATCTTCGAAAGAAGAGTTCTTCATATCTTGCCAAACGACTTCTCTTGTCTAATTTCTTGCCACCTATTAAGACTAAGCATGACAAGCATAAGAAAAATTCTTCCTCTAGTAGTAACAATAACAATGTTAAATCCAATATTGTTACCTCTAGTAGTTCTCTTGATTCCACTAACAATGTTTCAAGCCAAGTTACACTTGAGCAAGAAAATAGCTTATTGAAGGAAATCATAGAGAAAGGTGTCTACAAGAGTCTTGCCGGAAGCAAGAACTTTGAGGAGATTGTTCGCAAACAAGGAAGACACCGGAAGAATCAAGGGATTGGTTTTGAGCGAAAGTTCAACGCCGAAGGTGTTGAGTGGGAAGAAGGTCAATACCCTACTCCACAGTTTGTTTCTCAAAAGGAGAAGTATGATCCTACTTCTTCCAATGTGGAACAAGCTCAAGATGACCTTCCACCACAAGACCACAAGCTAAAGGCCAAGGACAAGCTTCAAGAGGAGATTGATGCATTCATTGAAGCACCTCAAGCCATGGTCAAGTGGGTTCCCAAGGACACATCAAGTTCTACTTCGTCAAGCTCAACTACAACCCCAAGGATTCCCATCAAGATGATGTGGATTCCAAAGAAGAAGAACTAGAAGGTTCTTGAGGGTGACTCCGCCAACATACTTCACTCATATTCATTTTGGCAAGAACTTGTGCAATCAACTTCCACATCATGCACTAGTTCATGGAGTCACAAACCCTCTTGTTGGTAAGTCAAGGGACAAGGTAATCATTGCTTTCATGGACATCATCTTTTGTGTACTTCAATCTATGTCTATGGATATCCTTGTTTGTTCCTTGTGGGACTAACCCATGTAGGTATTGAAAGTGCCCTAATCCAAAGGATAGCTCCCAACTCTTGATGATCTACATCAACATTGAGCATCCACATCTTCAACATCTACATGAAGTCTTCTACGACAACCCAAGGTTAGTTTGACCCTTTAAAAGGGGTTCTCACATCTAGGGGGAGCTTTGCTCTAAAAAATTGAGCTAAAGCATCTCCAAATGATGTGAACACATCAATGCTTTATGTAAAAGTGGTAACCCCACTTGTGCTTAAACGATGAGTATGACCTATGATCAAATGTTCTCATTTGGCTCCTAAGTCAATATACTCATATATAGATGACCTAGTCATCGACAAATCGTGTGCTAGTAGCTAGAGTGTTGGTTGTGCATGTTTGACACATATTTCATTTGCTATCTTATTGTGTGAGCATGTTGAATGCATGATTTTATCCATTCAAGGACATCCATTTGTTGTTTTGGTTGTTTTGATTTTTCTGGCCAAATGGATGGACAAGAATGCCTAAGCACCTTCCCTAGCTATCTATGCTTTCTTGTCTCAAATTCTATTCATGCTCATATCACAACTTTGAACAAGTCATTTTCGGACCCTCCGAGTGAGGAGCACTCGGAGCCACCGATCCGTCTAAGGCTGACTTCCAAAACCTTCTAAGTCATTTTCGGTCTGACCAACTTCCCACTCGGTCCAACCGAAACGCTTAGACTGATCTAGGTTTCATCTCGGTGAAACCGAGTTCAAAATCTCGGCGTGACCGATATGTGTAACTGCACAGCAGTTATCCATTTCGGTGTCACCGAGTTTTTCAACTCGGTCCCACCGACAGCATGGGGATATATATACTGAGGGCAGCGCGCGATTATTTCTTCAAACCGTTTCGCCCCCAAGTCCCCTGCTGCCGTCGCCCTGGTCTTCGGATCGTCGCCGTCGTCGCCTGTGCGCCCTCGCCGCAGGTCTCCGCCACCGTCAACGGTATTCTTCTCCGCGCCGTTGCCGCCGTAGAGGGACTCCACCAAGTTAGGGTGAGTCTCGATCCCTCTCGTGCTCCCCATCTGATTCTTGCACGATTGGTTTGCCATGTATCTAGCCACGATTGGAAAACTCCTTAACATCAGATCAGATCGTTTTAGTTTCGAGCGAAATTCTTAGGTTTAGGTTTCCACGGAATACATCTCGGTGAAACCGATTTTGAAAACTCGGAATGACCGATTTGGCCTCTGGCCATTGCACTGCACCTTTCGGTCTAACCGAGTCATGCAAATCGGTGTGACCGATGTAGAGTCTCAGTGAAACCCTAGTGTTTCGGTAGGACCGAAACCCACTTCGGTCTGACCGAAAGTGGTGTGGTAAGCCTCTGTATACACTTCGGATTCACTGAAACTGAATATCGGTTTGACCGAAATGCATTCTGTGAAAACTCAAAACTAAGTTTTGAACTCATTTTTTTTGCAAAAACCTCTGCAGTTGTGATAACTCTTCTACTCTGCCTATACCTTATCTATTCACAGGTTGTCAGCCATGTCAGATGCCAGTGACAGCCAGAACAGGTCTGAGTCACCGTTTGCAGAGATCCCTGAGGCAGATACTAGTCCTGAGGCTAGTAGTCCTAGTGATGATGGTGAGAGGAGCACCCCTAGTGGTTTGCCTCCTGCAGCCACCAGGACCAGAAAGCAAAGAAATTCTGATGATGAGGACTCCGACTTCGTTGCTGAGGAAGTAACCTCCAAGCCCAAGAGAAAAGTTGTTGCCAAAGAGCACGAAGGGCAGCAGTCGAAGAAAGGCACCAGCAAGGTCAAGCAGTCAGCTGTTGCCAAGAAGCTGAACTTGGAAGAGCCAGCTCCAAGTAAAGTGAAGAAAACTTCCAAGAGGAAGAGAGTTGTGTATGCTGAACCTCATGTTGATGCAGCAGTGGTTGAAGAAGAAGAAGATGCACCCCAGCCTCCTCCTCAGAAGGCTAAGTTCATGGGTGATGCTATTAGGGCTCAAGCCACTTCTAAGCCCAAGAAGCCTGCTCAAGCCAAGGCAGCTCCAGCAAAGCCCAAGAGGACAACCAGGAACATCCCAGCCTCTGAGAAGAACAAAGGTGATATGCCACCGTCTGAGTCTGATGAAGAACATGTGTTGCTGAAGCTCCGTCCAAAGTTGCCACTCCACAACGATGCTCATCCTCAAGCCGAGGATATGAAGGCAAGGAAGGACAGAGGTCTCAGGCTATGGAGACAGTCCGATCCATATGCCGTGAGGAGAAGGACTGCTGTGGACCCCAGATTCCACACCAGAGAGCAGCAGGACTTCTATGAGACCGTGCTGATGGATAAGAAGCCTATTGTTGCAGACACCAGGTATGTTGACTGGAAGTACATTGACAGTGAAGAGCACCGAGACTTCTTTCCCCATGTGCATGAGAGCTTCACTGCATGTGGAGTTGATGAGTTCGTGGGTCAGAAGCTGACAGATTGGAACGACGAGATGATCATGCAGTTCTACGCCACAGCCCACTTTTATCCTGATGGGAAGATCACCTGGATGACTGAACGTCAAAGGTTTTCTTCGTCTGTTGAAGAATGGGCAGAACTTCTGAATGCTCCAGTGCAGAGGGAGGACGACATTGATGTCTATGGGATTCCTAAGAAGAACCATGATTCCATGAAGAACATGTACAAGGAGATCCCCGCAGCTGATTTGGAAGGATGGAAGCTTGGCTCAGTGTACTATCTCCAGGCAGGTTTGACCACCACAAACACTATTCTGAGGCATACATTGATGCCCAAGTCTGGAGACCACCGCATGATTCGAGGCTATTCTATCAACATGCTGCACATTCTTGATGAGAAGGCACCTTTTAAGGTGATGGACTTAATGGTAGAGACCATTAAGAGGACTGCAGCTGACCAGAAGAGGTCGTGTGGATTTGCCCCGCAAATTTAGATGCTCATCAATGCCAAGTTTGGCACGGGCAAATTCATGTTGGATAGGAAGCACTTGCCACTGCAGCCAGAGCATGAAGATAACGTTGTTCTGATGGATGAGGAGGATCCAACTTCAGTCGAAGGTCAAGCCAAGATTGAAGCTGCGAAGAAAGCCAAAGCTGATAAAGAGGCAGCAGCATCAGCAGCTAAACCAAAGAGCTTCGGAGAGCAGATTCTTGAAGCTACCCAGAGAATTGAACAACGCCTGGCCAGCATTGAACAATCTCAGGAAAGCCTAGAGAGGATTATTGACGACAAGATTCACGCTCTGGACGTGAAGCTGACTGAGATTCAGGTGACCGTCAACAAGCTTGAGGCAGACATGGAGGAAGCAAGGCAGGAGAGAGCAGAGCTCATGCAGGATGATCTAGTCCAGGACTCTCATCGCCAGACTGCTCAGGTTCCCAGAGGATCCCGATCAGCAGCTATCCCAGTGACTGACTCCAGGGCTACCACTTCAGCACCTCCTACAGCTCCAGCAGTTACTCCAGCCACAGCTCCAGCATCCACTCCTCCAGCGCAGACATCAGCAGAAGTCTTCGCCGATGCCGTCATTTCTACTCCGACATCTACCCAGACGGGAGCCGCCAGCAGAGCCCACAGTGACGCTTAGCTCTATGCTTTTTCAAACTTTTTGGTAACTTGTTGCCAAAGGGGGAGAAATTGTATAGATCATAGGGCTTCGAGAGAGAGAGTGCTCTTTTGTTCTTTTGCCGGTTTTCTTTGAGATACATTTGGTTCTTTTGGTTCTTGAAACTTTCAGTGTGCTTGCTACTACGTTTGATGCTACCTTAATGAGTGCTTGGTCATACTATGCTTTAATGTGTGCTTAATGCTTATCATATGCTATTCCTTCTTGTATGGCCATTTACTCATGTCTTGGTGATTGAGTGCATGTTATTCATTCTTATCATTTTGTGCGCTCCACCAAGATGTATGTGACATGGAAGAGTGACCCATAATCCTAATCGATTGTGCATTTGCATTCAAACGCAAATTTTAAATAATGCACAAATTTAGGGGGAGCTCTTGTTTATCACATACTTCTCAAAGCGACGATATTACTCATTGATTATATCTTTTGTCGAAGCTTTGATCTATATGTTGTCATCAATTACCAAAAAGGGGGAGATTGAAAGTGCAACTAATCCCCGGGTGGTTTTGGTAATTAATAACAACATATATATCATTGAACTAATAGCTACTTGAGAAACATTTCAGAGAAGTTCAGTGATACGGGTATGAAAATGTCTGAAGAAGTGGACCCCTCAAAATGCTAAGGCAAGCATTGGCAAAAGCTCAAGACTCCATTTTTGGTTTAGTGATCAAAGATCACATTGAGTCCATAGGAAAAGCCAATACTATTAAAAGGGGATGAGGTTGTGTTGATGATCTGGTTGCTCAAGTGCTTAGTGATTTAGCTCCTTCAACTATCAGCAACTTTCACTACTAAACACACTCATAAGTAATCTCGGACAAACCGATTCTTCCAACTCAGTCCCACCGAGATGAACCACCTCAGCTATTTTCCAAACCCTAGAAATTTCGGTCCATCCGATTTTGAGTTCGGTCTCACCGAAACTGGGCTGCCAACCTTCTGTAACCATTTGACATCATTTCGGAATATCCGAGTTGTTGATTTCGGTCCCACCGATTCTGGCAAGCTCCTATCTTTGACTCATATCGGACATACCGAGATGGTATTTTCGGTCCCACCGAAAACCCCAACGTTCACTATATTTGAACTTTCGGTCTGACCGAGTTTCCACTTCGGTCTCACCGAGATTGCTCAATTATGTGTGTAACGGTTGGATTTTGTGTGGAGGCTATATATACCCCTCCACCCCCTCTTCATTCGTGGAGAGAGCCATCAGAAAGTACTACCACTCCTACCTTACACTTTCTGAGAAGAGAACCACCTACCCTTGTGTTGAGATCAAGTCATTCCATTCCTACCATATGAAACTTGATTTCTAACCTTCCCAAGTTGCTTTCCACTCAATCCTTTCTTCCACCACAGCCAAATCAGTGAGGAGAGTTGAGTGTTGGGGAGATTATCATTTGAAGCACAAGAGCAAGGAGTTCATCATCATCTACAACATCTATTACCTTTTGGAGGGTGGTGCCTCCTAGATTGGTTAGGTGTCGCTTGGGAGCCTCCGTCTTCGAGATGTGGAGTTGAACCAAGAAGTTTGTAAGGGCAAGGAGATCGCCTACTTCGTGAAGATCTACCCCGAGTAAGGCTAGTCCTCCGTGGGCGTAGGCCATGATGGAATAGACAAGGTTGCTTCTTCGTGGACCCTTCGTGGGTGGAGCCCTCCGTGGACTCGCGCAGCCGTTACCCTCCGTGGGTTGAAGTCTCCATCAACGTGGATGTACGATAGCACCACCTATCGGAACCACGAGAAAAATTTCCGTGTCTCCAAAATTGCGTTTGATCTTCTCCACCTCTCTTTACTACATGTGCAATTTACTTTCCGCTGCTTATACTCTAGAATTGCATGTGTAGGGTGATACTTGAATTGATCATAATTGTGAAACTGCCAAAAACTGTTCATGATCAAAAGGCAGAATTTTTATATTGTCAAGTAGTCTAATCACCCCCCCCTCTAGACATACTTTCGATCCTACAAATTCGCCATTGAACTTGAACCCGGTACTGAGTCAGCCTGTCGGCGTCCGTACAAGCTATCTCCTAAAGAGTTGAAGTAGCTGAAGAAACAACTCGATGAGCAAGAACGTATGGGTCTAATCAGACCAAGTACTTCTCCTTGGGGCTGTGGTGTTCTATTTGTCAAGAACAAGGATGGCACGGAACGCCTTTGTGTTGATTACCGGCCATTGAACAAGAAGACAATAAAGAATAAGTACCCGCTCCTCAATATCAATGAATTGTTCGAGCAGCTCAAAGGAGAAAAGGTGTTCTCGAAGCTCGACCTTCGGATGGGTTACCATCTGATTCATATCCGTGAAGAGGATATTGCCAAGACCGCATTCAGAACAAGTTATGGCTCCTATGAATACACGGTCATGTCTTTCGGCCTTGCTAATGCTCCACCCACCTTCTCTCGGATGATGCACTTCATATTCAACCCCTACACCAATGAATTCGTGCTCGTCTACCTCGATGATATCTTGGTATTCTCCAAGAATAAAGAAGACCATGCCAAGCACCTCCGTTTGGTCCTTGATAGGCTCCGTGAGCACCGGTTCTATGCGAAGTTCTCCAAATGTGAATTCTCGCTCGATAAAGTCCTCTATCTTGGCCATATTATCTCTGCCGAGGGCATTTCTGTTAACCCCGAGAAGGTTGAAGCTATTGTCAACTAGGAACCTCCGCAAAATGTCAAATAACTCCGAAGCTTCCTTGGTCTCGCTAGCTATTGTAGAAGGTTCGTTGAGAACTTCTCCAAGATTGCCAAGCCTCTTTCCAACTTGCTCTAGAAGAGTGTCAAGTACTCGTGGACTCGTGATTGTGATGTGGCATTCAAGACACTCAAAGAGAAGCTCATTTCTGCTCCGGTTTTTACTCCTCTGGATGAGTCCAAGCCTTATGAAGTCTTTTGTGATGCTTCATTGCAAGGTCTTGGTGGTGTTCTCATGCAAGACAAGAAGATTGTGGCATACACTTCTCGTTAACTGAAACCAAATGAGAAGAAATACCCCACACATGATCTTGAGCTAGCAGTAGTTGTTCATGCCTTGATCACGTGGAGACACCTTCTGTTGGGCAGAAAAGTGGACATCTTCACCGATCACAAGAGCTTGAAGTACATCTTCACTCAGCCAAACCTTAACCTTCGTCAGACTCGTTAGGTTGAGATGATTCAAGAGTACGATCCAAGCATTGAGTATACTCCTGGCAAGGCCAATGTCATTGCAGATGCCTTGAGCAGAAAGGCGTATTGCAACAGTCTCCTTCTCAAACCGTTCCAGCCTGAACTTTGTGAATCTTTCAGGAAGCTCAACCTCCAAGTCATTCTGTAAGGCTTTCTTGCAAACCTTCAAGTTGCTCATACCTTGGAAGATCAAATCTGTGAGGCCCAACTCAGTGATGCCATGGTGCAGAAAGTGAAACATGGTATTGCTAAGGGTACTCCCAAGTACAAGTGCTATCGCATTGATGATAGAGACACTTTGTTCTTTGAGGACAGAATTGCGGTTCCCAAAGGTGATCTCAGAAAGCTCATAATGAACGAAGCATCTGACTCACTCCTCTCGATACATACAGGAAGTTCCAAGATGTACCATGACCTCAAGCAATCATATTGGTGGACTCGCATGAAAAGGGAGATTGCCCAATTCGTGAATGAATGTGATGTCTGCAGAAGAGTGAAGGTAGAGCATCAACGTCCAGCTGGACTCCTTCAGCCTCTACCTATTCCCGAGTGGAAATTCGATCACATTGAGATGGATTTCGTCACCGGTTTTCCCAAGTCCAAGAAAGGAAATGATGCTATCTTTGTGGTGATTGACAAGCTAACGAAAGTAGCTCATTTTCTTCCCGTCAAAGAATCCATCAACGCAGCTCAGTTGGCAGAGTTGTACACCTCCAGAATTGTTTCTTTGCATGGCATTCCTCAAGAGATCTCCTCAGACCGTGGAAGCTTGTTCACTTCCAAGTTCTGGGATTCTTTTCAGTCAGCCATGGGCACAAAGATTTGCTTCAGCACTGCGTTTCACCCTCAGACTAGTGGTCAAGTCGAAAGAGTGAACCAAATCCTTGAAGATATGCTAAGAGCTTGTGTCATCTCCTTCGGTATGAAATGGGAAGATTGCCTTCCATTTGCCGAATTCTCCTACAACAACAGTTTCCAAGCAAGTGCCAGCAAAGCTCCTTTTGAAATCCTCTATGGAAGAAAGTGTCGTACCCCTCTCAACTAGTCCGAGACTGGTGAACATCAACTCCTTGGAAATGATTTAATCTCAGAAGCCGAAGAAATGTGCAAAGTCATACGTGAGAATCTTAAAGCCGCGCAATCGCATCAAAAGAGCTACTATGACGGCAAGCATCGTGACTTGTCTTTCGACATTGGAGACCATGTCTATCTCCATGTTTCCCCCATGAAGGGCACTCAGAGGTTCGGTATTAAGGGCAGGCTTGCTCCAAGATACGTGGGCCCTTTCAAGATTCTTGGCAAGAGAGGCGATCTAGCCTACCAACTCGAGCTTCCCTCCAACTTTGCAAATGTGCATGATGTGTTTCACGTGTCTCAACTCCGCAAGTGCTTCAACACGCCTGAACGCACCATTCCGTTCGAAGATATTGATCTTCAACAAGACTTCTCTTATCGTGAGCACCCTATTGCTATCCTTGAAGAAACTGAGCGCAAGACCCGCAACAAGTCCTTCAAATTCTTGAAAGTGAAGTGGTCACACCATACCGACCAAGAAGCTACATGGGAACGAGAAGATCATCTTCGTTCCGAGTATCCCTCCTTATTTTAGTCCTAGATCTCGGGACGAAATCTTTTTGTAGTGGAGGAGAGTTTGTAACACCCCATATGTGATACCTTCCATATAAGGCAATAAAGCATTTATTGTTTGATCCTTGTCCTATTCCTTGGGGGTTCTTTTTCAATTATGCATTCTTATTGTATTGCATTGTCATTTTATTTTTTTCCTTTTGCATTCATGCATTACTTCATCATCACCATGGCATCATGATCATCATAGCATTCTTACTTGTGTTGTGTTGGTCATTGTCCTAGCTTGTCATGTGAGTGCATCTTGTTGTGTGTTGGTAGTAGCAAGACCATGGACATGCTAAACCCTAACCCCCTCTTCTTCTAGCACCACTCACTTCCCTTCTTCTCCTTCCTTCTTTTCTTTCTTTTCTTTAAGCAATTTTGCAAGTGACTAGCCTCTTCCCAAAATGTTCATCTCCTCCCCACATCCTTGTTACCTTGACCTAAGTCACCTTGCAAAGCTTCACCTCTTTTGGAATTGTTTTGGTTAGGTTTTAAAATGGCTCAAGTTTGAATTATTTTCAAACTTGAATTATTTTACTTCCTCTAAAAATGCCCAGGACAATTTTATAAAATAGTGTGTAATTCCAGGAGCTTGAGGATATTTTTATATCTATCAAACTCCTCACCTAGCCCCCTGTACATTTTTTTATGCAGCTGTTTATTATTTAAACAGAAGTTGTAAAGAAAAGAAAGGAGCAGCACAGCCAGCAGCAGCCCAGCAGCGCAGCCACCTCGGCCCAACAGCCAGCGCCGCGGCCTAGCCAGCTCCCCACGCGCGCAGCCCGCCAACGCGTGCAGTCGCGCCGTCTCCCTCCCTCACGCTCGGGCCCGCCTGCCAGCGACTCCCCCCTCGAGCGCTCGCCTGCCCCGCTACAGCGCCGTCTCCCTCCTCTGCCTTCGGGAGCGCCAACGCGTGAGCTCGAGCTCACGGACGTCGAGGCCAGCGCGTCCCCGCAACCCCTATAAAGCAGACACGCCCCTTGGGGTTTCCCCGTCTCCGCCGCCACCCAAAAGGGGTTCTTCTCCCCTGCCCCTTTCTCCAACCCCGAGCGCTACAGGGAGCGCGTCCGCATCGCCGGCGACCCTCCGGTCGGGTCAAGCCACCGGCGTCGTGTCCTACTGCTTCCTCGACATCGACTACTTCCTCTCCATCACGGATCGGACGCCACCTCGTCTTCGTATCGCCGACCACGTCATCTTTGTCTTCGTATCGTCGTCCGTGTCATCTTCTTCCCCTGCTTCCCCTGCTTCACGGTTCAGAAGAGCGTCGCTCCGATCAGCGCCTCGTCGCCCTCTCCTTCACCCCCCATGTCTTCGTCGAGTCACTCGAGCCCGTGGTGAGCCGCTGCTCATTCCCATCTCCTTCACCGTCGTATTCCGTCGTCATCGTTGTCGGCATGCTCGCGTAGTTCTGCATCCTCAACCCGAGGCCCTGAACACAAGGTCGTCGCCTTGTTCCCATGCGCTCGCGCACCGCGCTTGCTCGCACTCGCCGCATCCGCTGCACGCTCATGCCCGCGCTTGCCCGCGCTCACGCACTCAGCATCGACCCCCGTAGCCCCTTCTCTGGCACTCTCCGCACCTGCACACACCTGCATCGCCGCGGCCACACGCCCGAGCCGAGCAACGCTCGAGCTCGAGCGCCTCTGCACCCCCCCTCACGGCCGAGCCTCGCAGCAGCCACTCCCGCACACCCGTCGCCGCCTTCGAGACGCCGCTGTTTCACCATTGCCCGCCGGTGCAGGCCGGTGTCTTCTCTGGTGCAGAGGAGAAGGCACCCCGTCCGCCGTGGAGCTAGCTCAAAGGGAAGACGCGCCCCCTTCTATCAACAACACCAGCAGCAGCACAGTGGTTCGGGCCTCAGGTTTCGACCCGGCAGACCCAGGTTCGAATCCCCGCCGAGGACAGTGGAATTATTCCCCCCTTTTTGTCTTACCTGAGCCACTGATAGGCCGGCCCCACCTGTCGGCCTCCCATCATCTCACACCCACTCTCACACCCGCTGACGCCACCTCAGCTCCTCCTGGACCCACTAGTCATTGACTAGAGCGAGTCCAGGCTGTGTCAGCTTAGCCTTTTTCTTTTCTGTTTTGTGTTTTTATTTTCTTTTTCTGCATTATCTTTGCATAATTTATATCTTTTAAAATATGCTTCTATTGAAAATGAGTTATATATGAAAACTGCTTAGTTTTTCATGCAGAATATTAATATGCAGTTTGTTGCCATGTTTAAAAACATTTAAATTGTTGTTTGAATTTATTTGTGTTTAAGAATGCTTAAACTTGTAAAAATCATAACTAAATAACCCTAACTCCAAATTTGACAAACTTTATATGTATTTGGGGTGGAAAAATGTGTAGATTAATGTGGTGCTATTACTTTGCATGTTCAACAACTTTAAAATGTGACTTTCTCCGATCTGTCCTATTTGTATTTAAATGAATATGGGAGTTTCCGGAAATTGTTGTTTGTTCTTCCTAGCCCATTTAAAATGCTAGCATGTTGCTGTTAGTTCTAGTTGCACCCCTTGCCATGTTAAACAACTTATAAATCTTGTTGGGTGCTTGTTTAAATAATCTACATAACCACTTGTGGCCATGTTAGTGGTGTTTCCTTTTAGCTTGTCTCCTCATGTGTGTGACCTTGTTTATTGCCATGATGCTTGTGCACTCTTCTTGTTCCTAGGAGTTGCACCATATCTTTATCCATATGCATCATATTCATGCAACATGTGTTTGAGCATTGCATGATGATTGATCGTTGTTCCGGTGTTTGCATTGTGTGCTGGTTAGAGCCCGGTGACGATTCGGAGTTCGAGGTTCCTTTCGAGGCTGAGTTTGAGGAGCAAGGTTACGATCCCTCCGTGGAATCAACAGGCAAGATGACCATTCCCATCACTTCTATCTTTGCCTATGCTAGATTTCTTGCTCTTTAGATATTGCCTCGATGCCTATTCCTGTTTGTCAGCCCCCTATTGTTGCCATGAAACACTCTAACCGCCTTCCTAGCAAACCGTTGTTTGGCTAAGTACGCATCGCTCAGCCCCTCTTATAGCGTTGTTAGTTGCAGGTGAAGTTTTGAAGATTGCTCCATGATGAACTTGTTATTGGGTTAACACAATATAAATACATGTTAAACTAATGCACCTATATATTGGTAATGGGTGGAAGGCTAAGCCTTTCTGCTTGGTGTTTTGTTCCACTCATGCCACCTTGGGAACCGATAAACCGGTGTTATGTTCCTTGATTTTGCGTTCCTAACACGGTTGGGGTTTATGGGCCCCCCTTGATAATTCGCTCTGTTTAAAGCTTTTCCAGCAAGGCCCAACATTGGTTTTACATTTGCCTAATAACTAAAACTTTCATAGGGCGTTGCAAACCCGAGTTCTTAATTAACAACTCGGGCCAGTGCTCCTCCTGAGTGTTGGTCCAAACTGGGGGTCCTGCGGGGCCACCACGAGGAAACTCGATGATTGGTTTTACCTGTAGCATCACCCAACCGGTTGTGGCCTCAGAAGAGATACGCGCGGCTACTATCAGGGTGTCGGCACGCTAGGAGGTCTTGCTGGATTAGTTTTACCTTTGTCGAAATATCTTGAGCACGGGATTCCGAGAATACTCGGGTCTTCCCACTTTGGAGTTGCGACTCTACAGATCGTGAGCTTGTGATGGGCTAAGTTGGGACACCCTGCAGGGTTTGATCTTTCAAAAGCCGTGCCCGTGGTTATGTGGCAGATGGGAATTTGTTAATATCCGGTTGTGGATAACTTGACACCTTATCCATAAGAATACACGACCTGTGTGAGTAACCGTGGTGGTCTCTTTCCGAAGGGTTTCGGGAAGTGAACACGGTGGGGTTATGTTTGATCGTGAGTAGCTAGGATCACTTCTTGATCATTTTGGCGAACGTGGGCACTTGTTCTCTTCTCGCTCTAAACTCGTAAGCTAGTGCTTAGTGCTTGCTGCAACCCTTGTTTATAGCCTTTCCACACCTAAGGTTTTTGGTAGTTTTGATACCCGAGAACGGGATTGCTGAGTCCTCTGTGGCTCACAGATTCAACACACACTAGATGCAGGTACCGCTAAGAACAATGCAGGAGATAGTTCATAACTTCAGTGGGAGTTCGATGAAGAGAGTGTACGCTACTATGTTTCGTATCCCGGTGATCAGTAGTGGTTCTTACTAGGAGGATCCGGGCTTGTGTTTTGGTATCTTTCTCATTTGGATTTTCGCCCGTAGTCGGACCCTGTGTTATTTGGATGATGTATGCTATTGTATTTATTGTGCAACATGGCGAGTGTAAGCCAACTATCATTTTACAATTTCATCCCCGAATTTTACATGAGATGTGCAAAGATACCATACTTGAGATCATTCTAGTATACGCTTATGTCTTTAAGTCGTGCCTCAACACGTGGGAGACATAGTCGCATACTGGGCATTACAGGGGCGCCCCACCTCTTGGACGCCTCCTCTCTCTTTCACTAAAGCCCATGTAGGCCCATTAAGCCCCCGGGGGGTTCCGATAACTCCCCGTTACTCCAGTATTTATCATGTGACCCCGGGAACCCTTCCTGTGTCTGAATATAACCTTCCAATATATCAATCTTTATGTCTCAACCATTTCGAGACTCCTCGTCATGTCTGTGATCTCATCCGGGACTTCGAATAACCTTCGGTATATCAAAACACATAAACTCATAATGCCGATCGTCATCGAATGTTAAGCGTGCGGACCCTACGGGTTCGAGAACTATGTGGACATGACCAAGACTCATCTCCGATCAATAACCAATAGCGTAACCTGTATGCTCATATTGGTTCCTACATATTCTACGAAGATCTTCATTGGTCAAACCGCATAACAACATACGTTGTTCCCTTTGTCATCGGTATGTTACTTGCCCGAGATTCGATCGTCGGTTCATCATACCTAGTTCAATCTCGTTACCGACAAGTCTCTTTACTCGTTCCATAATACATCATCCCGTGACTAACTCATTAGTCATTTGTTTGCAAGGCTTATTACGATGTGTATTATCGAGAGGGCCCAGAGATACCTCTGCGACACTCGAAGTGACAAATCCTATTCTCGATCTATGCCAACACCACAAACACCTTCGGAGACACCTGTAGAGCATATTTACAATCACCCAGTTACGTTGTGACATTTGATAGCACACAAGGTGTTCCTACGGTATTCGGGAGTTGCATAACGTCATTGTGATAGGAACATGTATAAGTCATGAAGAAAGCAATAGCAATAAAACTAAATGATCATAGTGCTAAGCTAACGGATGGGTCTTGTCCATCACATCATTCTCCTAATGATGTGATCCCATTCATCAAATGACAACATGTGTCTTTGGTTAGGAAACTTAACCATCTTTGATTAACGAGCTAGTCTAGTAGAGGCATACTAGGGACACTCTGTTTTGTTTATGTATTCACACAGGTTTCAAGTTTCCGGTTAATACAATTCTAACATGAATAAAAGACAGTTATCATGATATATAAGCAAATATGAATAACAACTTTATTATTGCCTCTAGGGCATATTTCCTTCAGGAAGGTCTAGGGTTGTACAGAGTCAGTTTACAGAGAAAGGAATCTTCATATCTGCACGCCAAGCTTGCCTTCCATGCCAAGGAGAGTCCCGTATGGACACGGGGGAAAGTCTTCCATCTTATATCTTCACGGCCCATTAGTTAGGCCCACGTTACATAGCCCGAACGCCCGAGGACCCCGTAGTCCAGGACTCCCTCAGTAGCCCCTGAACCAGGCTTTGATGACGATGTGTCTGGCACACAGATTATCTTTGGCATTGCAAGGTGGGTTCCTCCTCCGAATACTTCAGAATAACTGATCAACATTTATCTATGTCTGTCTCTATTTAAACAATTACAACCCACTACCACAAGGGTATTACACTTAGTTAAAAAACATAATATGTCTTCACTTATAGCTTTTGCTGGAGAGACGTCAAGTCTGGCCTTTCCATCATTTCGAATCATTTTTCAACTTTCTGTTTCGTGTTTCGAGACGCTGCCTCCGGTGACACATCTTGTCAAAACAGAGATCATGTCCCCTTATCATGGGATTTTCATCAATACGGGCTTGGGTAATCCAACCGTGCCGCTCGCATGACTCCTTGGGAACAGGCGAGTTTTAAGGCTTGTGGGAGGGACGCTCTATATTCTCAGCCCTCATAAGGGGATAATAACCTACCTTTTCATCCCACGCATTTCTTCTTCCTCAGCCCATCCGCCCTCGAGCCCCAGCGCCCAAGCTTCGATTCCCCCCGTCCCCAGAAAACATTCTAGCCATGTTTGGGTCCGGATCGCAGGGCAAGTGGATGCCCTCCTCCGTCACAGAGGAGAACATCAAGGAACTCTAGGAAGTGGGGTATTTATCTGAGGCAATCGCCCACCGGCTTCCAGCCAAGAAACAGATCATTCCCACTCCGGAGCCCCACGAGAGGGTAGTATTCATTCCTCATTTCCTCCGCGGACTAGGGTTCCCCCTTCATCCCTTTGTCTGTGGTCTTATGTTTTACTACGGGCTAGATTTCCATGATCTAGCCTCGAATTCCTTTCTCAACATCTCGGTGTTCATCATCGTGTGTGAGGCATTCCTCCGCATCCCTCCCCACTTCGGCCTTTGGCTCAAGGTTTTCAATGTGAAGCCAAAAGTGGTGGACAGACAACACGCGGAGTGCGGCGGTGCTATGGTGAGCAAACTCCCCAACGTCACTTGGCCCAAAGGCACCTTCATGGAGACCATGAAGGGGTGCCAACAGGAGTGGTTCTATGTCATGGAACCCCGTGGCTCCACATGGGCCAATCCTCCCGAATTTAAGTCCGGGCCTCCCCTCTGGCTGACATCCTGGCTCAATAAGGGCCTGAACTGGGCGTCATTCGATGAAGTGACGATGCTACAGAAGCGCATCAAGAACATGGTAGACAAAGATACCAGTCTTGCTAGCGTGATCCAGATAATGCTTTTCCGCCGGTTTCTGCCTTGCCAGGATCGAACTCAGCGCATGTGGGAGTTTGACCCATCCGGTCCTCGGACACTGCATCGATTCTTCAGCACGAAGCACAAAGATATGTGGAAACTGATGTTCAAGACCCAAAAAAGTGGCCGAAGACGACCGAAGACCTCGTCCTCGATTGTACTCACGCAGCGTCTCCCGTAAGTTTTCATGATAATTTTACTATTGGTAAAATCCAAGGGGCATACTAAGCTCTCCATTCTTCCCATAGAAGTGAAAGAAGAAAGCAGAGCAGATTCACTGTCCGGCTCCGCTACCCGAAGACCCAGCCATCCCTCTACTAACGAGGATGTTGGTTCCGGCGCCATATAAGGTGCCGGAAAAGAAGGCCAAGAAGAAGGGCCAGGAGGCAAAAAGCGTCCTTCGCCATAAAGGTGCTTCGAACGTAGTGTCCGAGGACACTAAGACTCACTCCTCCCCTGACGAAGACGAAGGGGAGGAAGAAGAGAGTAATTCTCCCCTTAAGGGGGGAAGAAGAAAAGGGTGGCGTCCGCGGATCTGGGGCGGAGATGTCCAAGAAAGGAAGGATCTCCCTCACGGATGACTCTGAATCAGGCGCCAATGAGTGGCGCCCTAGGACGAAGCCCCTGGCCAAATCGTAAGTGCCCCTGAAGGTATTTGCACTTATATAGTTTTCCGCCTTCTGATTGTAACGTACTATATTGTGTGCTCCAGTCCAGCTCGCATCCGCCCCCAGCGATCCTCGTCTTCGGGGAATTCGCTGGATCCAAACGTGATGGATAGCGAGTCGCCTCCACCAGCCTCCTCCCCCAAAGCCGTGGATAACGCTGAAGTGCTGTCCCGAAGGACCATTTCGGGTCAGGGAGAGGCGCGGGAAGCCGTCGAGGCGGCACCAGAGGGCAATACCTCTGTTGCCGGAAACCCGGGGGCGCCGACCACGATGGAGATTGGCGACAGGGGCCATGCCCAATTCGGTCCACAGCCGGACAATATTCTGGAGACCCACGTGACTCCGAAATTAGGCGAGCGGCCTCCTTTGAAAGAAAGGAGTGCACAAAATCCGCCGGCGACCTCTGTCAATCCGGAGGTGCCGGAAACATTAACGCAAGCACTTCAAAGTGACGTCATTGTAGAAGAACATCGTACCCTTATGGGCACGGTGGTTGAAAGAATTCAGTCTGCCAAGAGCGGATTGAATGAGGCTTATACTAACTAGCCTTCTGGGAGGCTTTGAGGTACGTAATATAATACCTTTTGGCTATATGTGAAAAAGGTGTCTGTGTATAGATAGTAGCCCCTGAGACTCTATTCGGTGTTCGCAAAGAAAGGCCGAGCAGAGGATCTAAGTACTTGTACAGGAGATTAACAGACGTATCTATCTGAATAAAACAGGCTACGATGCAGGCGTCAGCTTCCCATGCCGCCGAAGCGTTTGAGCTGAGGCGAAAGTTGGATGAACAACAAGGTATGAAATACCGAATATGTATCTGAAATAATATCAGTCATAATTTGTCATTTGAGTGAGCGCTATAACTCTACTCACAGCTGGCGCTTTTGAGGTCGAGACCCTCAAGAGCGCCCTGCCCGAGGCCAAGAAAAAGGTGGAGGAGGAACGATCCGCCCGCCTAAAGCATGAGTCAAGGGTGGAGGAAGTCCAGCAAGAGCTCAAGGATGCTATCAGTAAATGTGAGTCCTTAGAGCGCAAAGTGTCGGATCAAAAATCTGAACTTGCTAAGGTTCTCCAAAATGCTGAGGAGGCCCGGACTGAAGCTCAAAACGCTTGCCGGGAGATCCAGGAGGCGAGGCAAATTGTGGTTGGTAAGGCCTTTAATATGCAGAGAAAAATTGTGAGGAAGAAATACATTTTACTGACCCGGATTTGGAGTTCCCCGGGAGCATTTGCAGACCTGCCCCGAAGTGTTGCAATGCTGCGGAGTTCTTCCGAGCCGAAGAGGGGAGCTCAACAGAAAAACTGTTCTGGTCGCAGTATCTTGCGCATGAGCATCATGTACCCCTCAGCGACCAGCTGGAGCAATTGTCCGAACTGCATAGGGTGGCTGGACTGGCCATGAGGGATTTTATAATCCATTTGTGGCATGCCGAGCCCATACCCAGCAGCTACTTCGGGCTTGTGAGGCGGCTGATCAGTGCCTGCCCTCGGCTTCATGCCGTGAAGCGGTCGGCCTGCATCGAAGGTGCGCAGATGGCCTTTGCCCGTGTCAAGGTGCAGTGGGCGAAGATGGACACCGTCAGGCTCGCAACCGAGGGGCCGCCTGCAGGCAAAGAGCACCGCACGCCGGAGCGGTATTTTAATGATATCCTAGAGGGATTCTACGTTGTAGAGGGCCAGTGTTCGAAGGACATTATTTTTGGATGAATGTGTCCGCGTTGTCCAATCCTGCATTATGAAAACAAGGCTTATGTATGATATGTTATTTTGTTTTAATTTGAAATATTTCCTCCTGTGCGGCCGTTTACAATATCTGAGAGTTGCCCAATCGTCGGCTTCAGCCCCCACGTAGATAGTACGGGGGTGTTTGGAATAGCACCTAAACACACTTGACCCAACAATTTGGTCCGTAAAGGAGGTGTTAGTGCGGCGAACCAGGCAATCAGACTATATGGCTTTATCGCTCTCACTTAGCCATAGGAGTTTTATAATTGAAGTACAGGCGCAACACCTAGTATTGTTCGATTATCCGAACTTGAGTGATGTAGACGCCCGGCCCATCACGTATTGCAGAAAAAATCGCAAGAGATTTGTAGTCACCGAATAGCTGACCAGCTCCCGACGCATCATGACAATCAGTTTTCGGCTTTCTCTACTAAGGTGCTTGACTGGATGAACCAGAAACACAATCGCAGTAGTTCTCCCTTTACTACCTTAGCCGAACAAGCGGAACGTAAGGAGGTAACCTCAGGAGCCGGGCAACCCAACTATTGACCAAAGACATGATTCAGAGCCGATGCATATAATGCTATATTCGGGATGCCGACTTGCACTATAAAAGTGTTCGGACTTTGTTTAGTAATATAAAGATGTACGTGGCTTAACATAGCCCATGGCCATTTAAGTCGCACCGAGGCGTACATGACAATTAGGCAGAAACATGGGAACATATATTAAAAGATAGGCCAATAGGGCAGGCCAGGACCTGTTTCCATTACAGTCTGATTGATATGTCAAAATGTATTGGTAAAAAAAGGTGCACAAGGCTATTTTACATGCCGAGCACGGGGGAAGGTTGTGCGTGGGTTTTTGCAAACGGTCGAGGCGGTCTTTCGAGACCCTTTGAGATACTTTGTCGTGCTGCTTGTCTCCTTGTTGTACTGTCCTTTGAGAGGATCATCACTCAGCGTTGTCAAGATAGGCCTTGAGAAGAGGCTTGAGCGTTGTTGAAAAGTTGACGCGGGATGTAAGGAACCTGAAAAAAGGTAGAGTTAAAAGAAAAAGGGGAAATATGGGTGTCCAGATATGGTCTAGCCGTATTGTGGACTTTATCCTTGTTGTGCCTCCTTCTTTGCCCATGGTATTTTTAGCGCGTAGTTATGTACGCGTGGCATGTAGGCCGCGATTAGGTTGGGGCTGAGACGGCGGCCGAATTGCTAACTGAGCTCCTGGCGAGCTGGGCTGTCGCTCTGCGGTGTAGTCCGGACTCGTTTAGTAGTGTCCGGGGGCTTGGCCACCGGTGTCGGGTTTGGCTTGATAAGGTCGCCCAGCACTTCTGTTGCCAGCACCGTGGTGTGCTCCTCGGTACGGAGGGAGCGTTCCATGTTTCCATTGACTGTTATAACACCACGGGGGCCAGGCATCTTGAGTTTTGAGGTAAGCATAGTGTGGGGCCGCATTGAAGCGAGCGAACGCAGTTCGTCCGAGCAGTGCATGATAGCCACTTCGGAAGGGGATGATGTCGAAGATCAGGTCCTCGCTTCGAAAGTTGTCTGGCAAACCGAAGACGACCTCTAATGTGATTGAGCCCATACAGCGAGCCTCTACACCAGGTATTACTGCTTTAAAGGTAGTTTTGGTGGGCTTGATCCTTGACGGGTCAATACCCATCTTGCGGACCGTGTCCTGATAGAGCAGGTTAAGGTTGCTGCCGCCGTCCATGAGGACTTGCGTGAGGTGAAATCCATCGATGATTGGATCGAGGACTAGTGCGGCCGAGCCTCCATGACGGATGCTGGTCGGATGGTTCCTATGATCAAAAGTGATCGGACAGGCTGACCAAGGGTTGAATTTAGGGGCGACTGGCTCTATCACGTAGACGTCCCTTAACGCGCGCTTGCGCTACCGCTTGGGAATGTGGGTGACATATATCGTGTTCACTGTTTTGACTTGGGGGGGATTTCTTCTGACCCCCTGATGGCTTCTCGCCCCTCGTTGGTTACCCCAAGTGGAAGGTTTGAGATGCAGTGTAGCGGAAGTTTTCCCTTGGCAAAGATACCAAGGATCGATTTCCCTGAGACTCCCAGTTTCAACAAGAAGGTGTCAACTGCTAACGGCGCCAGATATTAGCAATCAACGTGGACCTGCACACAGATACAAATAACTTTGCTCCCAACGAGTACAGAGAGGTTGTCAATCCCTCCGGCCTTGTCGTTTACAAAGGATCAAACGCAAGTGATAATAGTGATAGGTAATGCTGCAATAGTAAGTAAAAAGCGGAAAGTAAATAGCGGATGTGATCAATGATGGTTATATGGACCGGGGTCCCATGATGTTCACTAGTGATGTCTCTCTCCCAAAAGACGATAAAACAGCTATGTGAGGTAAACGAATTACAGCTGGGCAATTGACAAGACCATGTGCGCAAACCAATGATGACTAAGTTGCAAGAAAGGTAGAGGTTCAAAGCATGGGCGGTACGCCAAGGCAAGTAGACCGAAATCCATCTGCATCTACTACTAATCATCCACCTTGAGATATCTATCCAGAACATCTCACTGGTATTAAGTTGCGAGTCCCACCCATAGTGTAAACTCAAAGCAACAAACAACTACATTAAAAGAACTTTGCGTAAAGTAAACAATCCTTGCACCCGCGGGCACAAGCACCGTTGTTTTCCCCCTTGTGGCAACAGCACATCCCCTAGACTCATGTTTCTGTCACTCAAACTAGTCATCGAGGGGCATGAACCCACAATCAAGCATAACGTTCCCTCTTGGAGTCACTACCTACTACTTGGCCAAAGCAATAAATAACAACGGAGAACATGCAAGAATTACTTACGAACATAAATATAAAAGAGGTGAATCAAATATATTACTCCAACACAATCTGAACATAATCTCACAATCCATCGGATCCCAGCAAACTCATCATAGCAACAGCATAAGGATTACATATGTGCCTCGATCATGTAGGGCAGCTCACGAGGACTAATTAGTGAAGCACAAGAACGGGAGGAGAACATCACATAGCTACTGGTCATGGACCCATGGTCCAAGGGAGACTACTCACAACTCATCCGGGAGGCGTCCATGGTGGTGGAGAAGCTCCCGATGGTGATCCTCCCCTCCGGCAGGGTGCCGGGAAGAGTTCTCCTGGTGCTCCCGATCTTGGAAGCGCGGCGGCGGCAGAACATAGATGAGATCGCGAAAAAGGGTTCCCGTCTCGAGGGTTTCGGGACACGATATAAATATATGCCAAAGGGGGGCATCAGCGGAGGCCTGGGGGGCCGCCCCCCCCCCCCCCCGGCGCGGCCAGGGGGGCTGCACCACCAAGGCGCCTGGAGCCCTGGTGGCCCCCCTCCGGCTGTAATTCGGGTGCCGGGAAGCTTCTGGAACGCTGATTTTTTATATAATTTTTCCGGGATTTTTCTGGCAGTTCTCGTAATGGGAAAACCTGAAATACAAAAACAGCAGAAAACATAAACTGGCACTGGGGTGCACTGAGTTAATAGGTTAGTCCAAATATGATCAAAAGTGTATGGAAGTGTATAAATATCATAGCAATATCACCCAAAAGAGGCATGGAGCAAGCAGAAATTATAGATACGTTTTGGACGTATCAACATCCCCAAGCTTAATTCCTGCTCGTCCTCGAGTAGGTAAATGATAACAAGAATAATTTCTGTGGTGACATGCTATTAACCATATAGGACTTTTTCATAGTCATATGACAAAAGCTTACTGAGACAATGAATCTGTAGTAATTAAGTTGCCTCATGAGAAAATCACAAAGAACTGAAAGTTTTACAATATGATATTGAAACATCAAATAGATTTGTAATGAGCATGGTGTGCAAATATGATAAAGTGATATCTCGCTTGCCCCCTTTAGTGAAGCAAAACATAAATGCAGGGGCACCTCCAAGGTTTAAGTGATGACTAGATACAATAATTTCAAAATAAACGATATCACAATCATGCAAAAGACAATGCTACTTTGGGACAATGCACATTACACTCAGAATGACAATCATGCTCTCAGTAGTTGGTGCTTTAAAAGAAGGTGGAGACTCTCGAACCGTGGCTTTTGTTGGCAAGGTTGAAAACCCGTAGTCGAAAACAAAGACAAAGCATGTACCAGAGCTCTTGGTTTTAAAAACAGAAGTAATAATTATTATTTTTAGATCATGCATGTTTCGTCAACGAATGCTAGCAGACAACTCAATCACTTCTTGAGATGGACAAGTTTCGAGGAACGGCTCCCGAATGAGGACGATCACATCCTCTTAATCTCCTTTGTTTATCACTGCCAAAGTTTTCTGATTTCTCATGAACAAAGCGTGAAGGAGGGTTTGTTTGTTATATTATCTTTTTGAGCCGGGCGCACTCAATGCCAGTTCCTTCTCGTATTATGGGTTTGCACATTATACATGCAATCCCGGGGTGAAGCTTGTCCTACTTAAAAAGATCATGAATTAACTACTACTTCCTCATGAACTTACAACAGAGGCACAAAATAGGAATGCATCTTTTTTGAATAATTTCGAGATGGTACATGAAAGTCTCTGTTAGGAATGGCAGGTAAATACCATGTAGGAAGGTATGGTGGACTCATATGGCATAACTGGTTTAAAAGAATTTGGATGCACAAGCAGTCAGTCCGCTTAGTACAGGTGGAGGTTAGCAAAAGATTGGGAGCGACCAACTAAAAGAGCAATGATGGTCATAATCATGCAGAGCGACAAATCAACATTGAATCAGGCATGGAAGTTATATCGCTACTCAGAAACAAAAGATCATCAAGACTTGACAGACTTTCTTTACAGTCTTAAATATGCGTGAGCATACGCCAAGTCAATCAAAATAAATTCTTGAAGGAAGATATTACTAAACCATACCACATCATAGGCAAACAAACCATGTTGGTACTCCAATAACACATTGGGAACCCCCTAGCTATTTGAGACTAACCATAAGAAAACATGAACTACTAAGCACCATTATGCACGTAGCATCTTTATCATAGACATATCAACCAATTCAACGGAAGCAAACTCTCTTAATAAGATAAGCATGGTAACTAAAGAGAGTTCAAGCAACCAACTAAACGAAAGCTCTTTAAAAAGATAAGCATGAAAACTAAGAGCTAAGCATGATAGTAGCTATTGAAAGACAAAGAACACACACAGCAAAGATAGACATGAAAATTCTATGTTATGTTCTAGGTAGAAGTGGAGCGTGTTTCTCTCCCACATAAAGAAAGCTGAGTTCCGACTCGTTATGAAAAGCTAAAGAAAACTAAAAGCAAGACGCTCCAAGCATAGCACATAACACATGAAGTGATAAAATTATAGTGGAACGAAAGACGAACTGATAATGTTGATGGAGAAGGGGATGCACGGGGGCATCCCCAAGCTTAGACGCTTGAGTCTCCTTGAATATTTCTTGGGGGTGCATGGGGGCATCCCCAAGCTTGAGCGTTTGACACTCCTGGATCTTTTTATCATCTTCCCTCGCACACTTGAAAACTCCCTTCATACATAACTCATCATAATCTGATTAGCGAGGTTAGTACCCTTAATAAAATAATTGTTCCTTGCTGGAAATAAAGATATTATTGAAGGTCTACTGTTTCTCAAGATTGCCAAAAAGGTTTTTGCAAAGAAAAAGCAAGCTCTAGGTTTGCAAAATGAAGGAAAGGCAAAACAGGATAGAATCTGTAAAAAACAGAACAGCAGGTAGTAAATGATTTTTTCGGGGCACTTCTGCAACTCTAATCAAAAAACTCAGAACAGACGCACGAAAGACAATTATATAGAGCACGCTGTAGAAAAAATTCAGACCAAAAAGATGATCTGGTGATTTTATACCAATTTTTCTATCCAAGGACAGAATCTGTTTCCTGGACAGCACGTCACAAATTTTGAACTTTCTTGCAATCAGAGGCTACACTTGGCACAAAGTTGAAAAGCAAAGATACAATGATGATGCTACTGTAGTAACAACATCAAGACACAACAAAAGCAAAATAAAATTTTATTCATGTGGGCTGCCTCCCAAAAGCGCTTTCTTTTATGCCTTTAAGCTAGGCATAATGCAAAGAGGAATCAATAACCATCATAATAATCGGAGCTATAAATTGCTTCAAATGGTTCCTCAACAAGTTCACTCTTGTTCCTTCTAGGAAAGGGGTACACACCTTTTTCCTTCCCGCGTAAGCGGATTTGTCCCTTACCTATATCGATGAAGCCTTTAACTGCTCAGAGGAAGTCCCTTCCAAGCACTATATTTCCTTGATTTGGCTCCATGATGAAGAAATCAATCATTGCAATCCCCTTAAGGAATTTAACCGGCACGTCTTTTATTCTTCCCTGGATTTCAGAAATATCTCCATTAGTGTGTTCATGATAAGATGGTAATCTATCCATGTTAAATTTTAAAGAATCATGAACAATTTTTGGCATAGTAGAAACCATAGATCCAATATCACAATAAGCAAGGAAGTCTTGATTAGAGATGCTAATCCTAACAAAAGGCTCACAATCATTGTCTATTTCCAAAATATCTCTCTTATTGGGTTTGGGTTTCTCTACCTTCATTAAGTCTAGAGCATCCATTCTCTTCTCAATAGTAGCAAGTCTATCTATGACAGTATCAAAATTATGATCATAAACAAAGTAACTAGATAGACCATGTATAATTTCAAGAGCTCTAGCTTCATCACACTCTAGGAAATCTCCTTCAGCTATAATATCAAGAGAGTGTTTACACCATTTAAAAAGACCATGGTAAAAATTTCTAAGCACAATTTTTATAGGTATCCAAGGCATAATTCTCCTATGTGCATCAGAAATTCTGTCCCATGCCTTCTTCATATTTTCTCCATCCCTTTGATGGAAATCTAGAACTTCTGATTCCCTCAAAGCACCAAATCCTAACATGTTTGGTTAAACAGGAAGGACTACTAACAGAAAAGCAAATATTTTTTTTTGTAATTTTTGATAAAGGATACTAAAGCAAAACTGGAAGGTAAACTAACAAGACTAAAAAGCAAAGGTAAAAGATAGCATGCAACTCCCCTATCCTGAAGAGTGGAGTCCCCGGCAACGGCGCCAGAAAACTTTGCTTGATGGCTTCTCACCCCTCGTTGGTTACCCCAAGTGGAAGGTTTGAGATGCAGTGTAGCGGAAGTTTTCCCTTGGCAAAGATACCAAGGATCGATTTCCCTGAGACTCCCAGTTTCAACAAGAAGGTGTCAACTGCTAACGGCGCCAGATATTAGCAATCAATGTGGACCTGCACACAGATACAAATAACTTTGCTCCCAACGAGTACAGAGAGGTTGTCAATCCCTCCGGCCTTGTCTTTTACAAAGGATCAAACGCAAGTGATAATAGTGATAGGTAATGCTGCAATAGTAAGTAAAAAGCGGAAAGTAAATAGCGGATGTGATCAATGATGGTAATATGGACCGGGGTCCCATGATGTTCACTAGTGATGTCTCTCTCCCAAAAGACGATAAAACAACTATGTGAGGTAAACGAATTACAGCTGGGCAATTGACAAGACCATGTGCGCAAACCAATGATGACTAAGTTGCAAGAAAGGTAGAGGTTCAAAGCATGGGCGGTACGCCAAGGCAAGTAGACCGAAATCCATATGCATCTACTACTAATCATCCACCTTGAGATATCTATCCAAAACATCTCGCTGGTATTAAGTTGCGAGTCCCACCCATAGTGTAAACTCAAAGCAACAGACAACTGCATTAAAAGAACTTTGCGTAAAGTAAACAATCCTTGCACCCGCGGGCACAAGCACCGTTGTTTTCCCCCTTATGGCAACAGCACATCCCCTAGACTCATGTTTCTGTCACTCAAACTAGTCATCGAGGGGCATGAACCCACAATCAAGCATAACGTTCCCTCTTGGAGTCACTACCTACTACTTGGCCAAAGCAATAAATAACAACGGAGAACATGCAAGAATTACTTACGAACATAAATATAAAAGAGGTGAATCAAATATATTACTCCAACACAATCTGAACATAATCTCACAATCCATCGGATCCCAGCAAACTCATCATAGCAACAGCATAAGGATTACATATGTGCCTCGATCATGTAGGGCAGCTCATGAGGACTAATTAGTGAAGCACAAGAACGGGAGGAGAACATCACATAGCTACTGGTCATGGACCCATGGTCCAAGGGAGACTACTCACAACTCATCCAGGAGGCGTCCATGGTGGTGGAGAAGCTCCCGGTGGTGATCCTCCCCTCCGGCAGGGTGCCGGGAAGAGTTCTCCTGGTGCTCCCGATCTTGGAAGCGCGGCGGCGGCGGAACAGAGATGAGATCGCGAAAAAGGGTTCCCGTCTCGAGGGTTTCGGGACACGATATAAATATATGCCAAAGGGGGGCATCAGCGGAGGCCTGGGGGGCCCAGGCGCCCCCCCGGCGCGGCCAGGAGGGGGGCCGCGCCACCAGGGCGCCTGGAGCCCTGGTGGCCCCCCTCCGGCTGTACTTCGGGTGCCGGGAAGCTTCTGGAACGCTGATTTTTTATATAATTTTTCCGGGATTTTTCTGGCAGTTCTCGTAATGGGAAAACCTGAAATACAAAAACAGCAGAAAACAGAAACTGGCACTGGGGTGCACTGAGTTAATAGGTTAGTCCAAATATGATCAAAAGTGTATGGAAGTGTATAAATATCATAGCAATATCACCCAAAAGAGGCATGGAGCAAGCAGAAATTATAGATACGTTTTGGACGTATCACCCCCTGTTTTCGGTGGATGTGGCTCACCGTCGTCGTCATCCTCGTTGAGTGACCCTTTCTCCCTTTCTTCGGTATTTAACTTACCGACCTGTTTAAAGACCCAACAACTTCGGTAGGTATGGTTGGCATGCTTGTCGGGGGTGCCATGAATCTGGCAAGGTCAGTCGAGTATTTGGTCCAAGCTGGATGAGCGTTCTCTATTTCTTTTGAATGGCCTCTTCCGCTGATCGGACTTGGAGCCGCTGAATCCGGCGATGACCGTCGTGTCTTCGGTATTGTCGTTGTTGTTGCGACGCTTGTGCTTGTTGCGTCGGGTCCTACCGTTGTTATTTTTAGCTTCGGAAATTCCTGGCCCGCTCGTACTATTACCGCTACGGGCTAGCCAGCTGTCTTCGCCCGCGCAAAAGCGGGTCATGAGTGTCGTGAGGGCTGCCATGGACTTTGGCTTTTCTTGTCCAAGGTGTCGGGCGAGCCATTCATCGCGAATGCTATGCTTAAAGGCCGCTAGAGCTTCGGCATCTGGACAATCAACAATCTGGTTCTTTTTAATGAGAAACCTAGTACATGATTTTCTGGCGGACTGTAGGATCGAAGAAGGTGAGAGTGTCTAGAGGGGGGGTGATTAGACTACTCGACAAGATAAAAATTCTGCCTTTTAACAAGAACAGATTTTGACAGTTTTTGCATAGCACACAAGTCAAGTAGCAAACTACACATGCAATTCTAGAGTATGGGCAGCGGAAAGTAAATTGCATATATAGTAAAGAGAGGTGGAGAAGATCAAACGCAGTTTGGTGACACGGAGATTTTTGTCGTGGTTCCGATAGGTGGTGCTATCGTACATCCACGTTGATGGAGACTTCAACCCACGGAGGGTAACGGCTGCGCGAGTCCACGGAGGGCTCCACCCACGAAGGGTCCACGAAGAAGCAACCTTGTCTATTCCATCACGGTCTACGCCCACGGAGGACTAGCCTTACTCGGGGTAGATCTTCACGAAGTAGGCGATCTCCTTGCCCTTACAAACTTCTTGGTTCAACTCCACATCTCAAAGACGGAGGCTCCCAAGCGACACCTAACCAATCTAGGAGGCACCACCCCCCAAAAGGTAATAGACGGTGTTGATGATGATGAACTCCTTGCTCTTGTGCTTCAAATGATAATCTCCCCAACACTCAACTCTCTTCACTGATATGGCTGTGGTGGAAGAAGGGTTTGAGTGGAAAGCAACTTGGGAAGGCTAGAGATCAAGTTTCATATGGTAGGAATGGAATGGCTTGATCTCAACACAAGGGTAGGTGGTTCACTTCTCAGAAAGTGTATGGTAGAAGTGGTGGTACTTTCTGATGGCTCTCCTCACGAATGAAGAGGGGGTGGAGGGGTATATATAGCCTCCACACAAAATCCAACCGTTACACACACATTTGACCAATCTCGGTGAGACCGAAGTGAAAACTCGGTCAGACCGAAAGTTCAAATATAGTGAACGTTGGGATTTTCGGTGGGACCGAAAATACCATCTCGGTGGGACCGAAAGTGTATCTGATATGAACGTTGGAGTTTTCGGTGAGACCGAGAAAGAAAACTCGGTTGGACCGATTTGAGAAAGAGCAGGAACATGCCAGAATCGGTGAGACCGAAAATGAATTATCGGTGAGACCGATTTGAGTCAAGACAGAACCTTGCCCATTTCGGTGAGACCGATAATGCAAACTCGGTTATTCCGAAATGATGTGAAATGGTTACAGAAGATTGGCAGTTCAGTTTCGGTGTGACCGATCTCAAACTCGGTAAGACCGATTTTTCTAGGGTTTGGAATATGGCAGAAGTGGTTCATCTCGGTGGGACTGAGTTGGAAGAATCGGTTTGTCCGAGATTACTTATGAGTGTGTTGAGTAGTGAAGAGTGCTGATAGTTGAGGGAGCTAAATCACTAAGCACTTTGAGCAACCAGATCATCAACACAACCTCATCCCCTTTTAATAGTATTGGCTTTTCCTATGGACTCAATGTGATCTTTGATCACTAAACCAAAAATGGAGTCTTGAGCTTTTGCCAATGCTTGCCTTAGCATTTGAGGGGTCCACTCCTTCAGTCATCTTGCCATTCCAATGTGATTGGATTTCCTGAAACATACTTGATAAAAGCATTAGTCCAACCACAAAGTATGTTGTCATTAATTACCAAAACCACCCGGAGAGCAAATGTGCTTTCAATCTCCCCCTTTTTGGTAATTGATGGCAACACACTAAAATTATACTAAACAAAACATCAAAGCTTATTGAAAGAAAGACATAATTATCATGAAAGCTTTGACAAGCATGTAGTACATAGGCTCCCCCTACAAGTGTGCAAGATTTTCATAGATTATGGTTTTGGACTACCACAAGCACACAAGAGAGATAAGCAAGATGTGCTACATGCAGCTTGGCTATATGCATCAGAGCAGAAGAAAAAAGGAAGTGAGTGATAATGCATATGTGCATGGTGATTTCTTGCAAACAAGTATTTACAAGCAAGTCACCATCATGCACATTCTGCACGATGCATATACTTACCTTGAGGTTCCTTGGCATTGTACCTGAAGAGATAAACTTGGGAAAACAAGGTTAGATAACACAAGAGTATTTCTTCAACCAACTGCAAGAACATCAAGAGTACCAAGCCAGGGAGGACATGTATAAAGAGTGTCTCATATTGAGCACAAACTTGAATCAGCAAACATGTCTCCGAAGCTAAAAGATTTTCAATGAACTCTGAGAGATTTTGCTTTTCATAGGATATCAATTGTGACGATTCCTCTAAGTCTTCTCCCCCTAAACTAAAAGACTTCATAAGATACCAATTGTGAACAAGGGGTGTGATGGAAAAAGCAAAATCAAAAGAAAGATGCCAAATGTAATGTCCAATGTAGAACACGACAAAGCTTTGATGTGATTCTCTCCCCCTTAAGATAAGATTGCTTTTCTTCTTCCCCTAAGTCTTCTCTTCTCCCCTACTCCCCCTACTCCCCCTAAGTCCTCTCCCCCTTTGACATCAAGTGCCGAAAAGGACAGGAAACTAGGTAGGACAGGAAAATGGAAAGAGAGAAAGAAAGAAAGAAAGAAGTGGGATCCTTAAGAATCACAACAGGGCAAACTTGAGTCTTCTCCCTCTTTAAGATTTAAAAATTTGAGTGGAGCTGCAGAAGTTGATGTCCTGGAAGATAATTCCAAGGAAACACAGAAATAATCCAGCTCACTCTGCGAGGGATGTTTCAAAGGATTTGCAATGAATTTGTAAAAGATTTTCAAGGAATTGATCAGAGCCATAAAAAGATTTCCAGAAGGATATTCACAAAGAAACATAAGAAAAGAAATAAAAAGATTCCTAGATGAAGTTTTTTTTTTTTTAAAGAAAACTCAATGAGAGAACATAAGAGAAAACAGAAAAACTCCAAAAGCATATGTACTTCATCTAGAAAAAGGTCGGCAACAAAGTCACCTATGTTTGAGTATATTGACTTAGGAGTCAAATGAGGACATTTGATCATAGGTCATACTCATCGTTTAAGCTCAAAATGGGGTTTCCATTTTTCGATTAAGCATTTGATGTGATCACATCTTATGAAGCTGCTTGTACTCATGACTTTGAGTAAAGCTTCTTAAAGATGTGAAGAACATACCTTGGGCTTGTTGTTGCTTTGCTCATGTAGGTAAGCCGGTGTAGGTGCTCATTGAATGTGAAGTTGGAGCGTCATTTCTACTTGTATAGTTCATCTTCCTACATGGGTTAGGCAAGCAAGGAAATACTCAAGAATATCCAAGATGACAAGAGTGAAATACTAGATGTATAAGATGTCAAAAAGGATATGTGGAATTTTGTTCCTTGAACTCAACATCCCAAAGGGCTAGATACTTGGTCGATGACAAGATTACTCATGATTTGAATGTGTGGTAATCTTGTGGAATGTAGATCATCCAAGTACCTGCAAGGAGTTAGGTGCAATACAAGGAGGCAAATGTGTCCAAGACATATGATCATCATCATAAGAGAAATATCAAGGATTAGTCAAGAGGCTCATGCCTTGCATGCATCAATGGAGTTCTTACTCCAAGTTTGAAACATCAATAATGTTCAACTCACTCCTTAAGCGACAAAACACTTTCTCATCAAGAGGTTTTGTAAAGATATCAGCAAGTTGTTTGTCAGTACGAACATGCTTAAGATTAATGTCACCCTTGGCAATATGATCACGAATAAAATGGTGACGAACTTCAATATGCTTTGTTCGAGAATGTTGCACTGGATTGTGTCCAATCTTGATTGCACTCTCATTGTCACAAAGCAAGGGAACACGTCTCACATGTATCCCATAATCCTTAAGCGTTTGTGTCATCCATAGTAATTGAGCACAACACGAACCAGCAGCAATATATTCTGCTTCGGCAGTGGATAAAGATACCGAATTTTGTTTCTTGGAGGACCAAGATACAAGGGATCGACCAAGGAATTGACATGTACCCGAAGTTGACTTTCTATCAACCTTGTCACCGGCATAGTCCGAGTCGGAATAGCCAACAAGATCGAAAGAAGCTCTCTTAGGATACCAAATGCCAAAGTTTGGTGTGTGTATCAGGTATCTCACTATTTTTTTCACAGCTTTAAGATGACATTCTTTAGGGGCTGCTTGATATCGTGCACACATGCATACACTCAACATTATGTCAGGACGAGAAGCACAAAGATATAGTAGAGAACCAATCATAGAACGGTAAACCCTTTGATCAACGGGTTCTCCATCTTTTGTCAAGTCATTGTGTCCACTTGTAGGCATGGGGGTACTCATACCTTTGCTTTCTTGCATGTTGAACTTCTTGAAGAGATCCTTGGTGTACTTTGTTTGTGAGACAAAAGTACCCTCCTTAGATTGCTTGATTTGCAACCCAAGGAAGAATTTGAGTTCACACATCATGGACATCTCATACTTCTCCGACATGAGCTGTCCAAACTTCTTGCTAAAATGGGGGTTAGTTGAACCAAAGATAATATCATCAACATATATTTGGCACACAAATAGTTCACCATTAACCCTTTTTGTGAACAGCGTTGAGTCTATCTTTCCAATCTCAAACCCTTTTTCAAGAAGAAAGCTAGTTAAGCATTTGTACCAAGCTCTAGGTGCTTGTTTAAGACCATAAAGAGCTTTATGCAACTTGTAAACATGATTAGGCTTTTTAGGATTCACAAATCCGGGAGGTTGTTTCACAAATACTTCCTCCTCAATTTCACCATTTAGGAAAGCACGTTTGATATCCATTTGATAGAGAGTAATATCATGGTGATTGGCATAAGCAAGAAGAATGCGAATGGACTCAAGTCTAGCAACGGGGGCATAGGTCTCACCATAGTCCATACCTTCGACTTGTGTGTAACCTTGAGCTACGAGACGAGCCTTGTTGCGGATGACTTGTCCATCTTCATCTTGCTTGTTCCGGAACACCCATTTGGTTCCAATGATGTTTTGATCATCGTTGGGCTTCTCTACCAAAGTCCACACCTTGTTCCTCTCGAAGTTGTGTAGTTCTTCGTGCATAGCGTTCACCCAATCCGGGTCTTTAAGTGCTTCTTCTACCTTCATAGGTTCAATACTAGAGATAAATGAGTAATGCTCACAAAAGTTAGCTAAGCGAGTTTTAGAGCGAGTAATTCTCCCGGAGTTGATGTCGTTCATCATTTGTTCCATGGGATGATTCTTCTTGACTCTTGCTCGAACTCGGGATAGCTCTTGTTGATGTTGTGGCTCAGCTTCCTCATCATCTTCATCTTCCTCTTCTTCTTCTTCATTGTTGTTGGTGTTGTCTTGAGGCGGTGAAGAAGGATGTGGTGAATCTTCTTGTTGCATTTCCTCATCTTGATGAGTTCCACTTGTGGAGGCCTCCATGTTGCCTTGAGGTTCATCTCGACGTGAGGTAGGTGGCTCCACATATGTAGATGAGGTACTCTCCTTCACTTCCATGGGACGAATCTTCCCAATAGATAAATCTTGGATAGCTTCCGATGGGTCCTTGTCTCCTACATCAATAGGCATTTGCTCTACTTGCGAGCCATTAGATTCATCAAACTTCACATCTACCGTCTCTTCAACCTTTCGGGTGAAATTATTGTAGACACGGTAGGTGTGGGAGTCTGATCCATAACCAAGAAGAAAGCCTTCATGAGATTTAGGAGCAAATTTAGACCGACGATGCTTATCAAGGATATAGCATTTTGAACCAAAGACACGAAAGTATCCCACTTGGGGTTTGTTACCGGTGAGAAGCTCGTATGATGTCTTGCCAAGAAGCTTATGAAGATAAAGTCTGTTGATAGCATGACAAGCTGTCTCGACCGCTTCTCCCCAAAAGTGTTTCGGTGTCTTGTATTCATCAAGCATCGTTCTCGCCATCTCTATGAGCGTTCGGTTCTTCCTCTCAACAACTCCATTTTGTTGAGGAGTATACGTAGCCGAGAACTCATGTAGAATTCCTTCCTCATCGAGAAAAGAGTCTACATTGGCGTTCTTGAACTCCGTTCCATTGTCACTCCGAACTTTCTTGATCTTCACCTCAAATTGATTTTGGGCCTTTTTGGCAAAGGTCTTGAAGATCCTCTGAACCTGCGATTTATCATCAAGGAAAAATACCCACGTAAATCTGGAATAATCATCAACTATAACTAGACCAAAGGAGTTACCACCAAGGCTTTTGTAAGCATTGGGACCGAAGAGATCCATATGAAGAAGCTCAAGCGGTCTCCTAGTGGTCATGATGTTTTTCACGGGATGACTTCCACCAACTTGTTTTCCTGCTTGACAGGCACTACAAAGTCTATCTTTGTCAAAGAAAACATCTTTAACACCAAGAATATGATCACCTTTGATCAGCTTGTCTAGGTTACGCATACCAACATGTCCTAGCCTTCTATGCCATAACCAACCTTTAGAGGATTTAGCAATGAAACAAGCTCTAGGTTGGGCTTTCTTAGTGAAATCAACAATATATAGATCACCTCTACGAATACCAGTAAAAGCCATGTTTTGATTATCACGACGAAAGACTTGGCAATCTACTTTGGTGAATAGCACATTGAATCCAAAGTCAGCTAATCTAGACACGGAAAGTAAATTGTATCCAAGAGATTCTACAAGCATGACATTTTGAATAGAGCTATCATGAGATATGGCCACCTTACCAAGGCCAAGTACCTTACCCTTGGAGTTATCTCCAAAAGTCACATACTTGCGTGGGCCATCGTTCTTTGCAAGCTCTCGAAACATGTCTTTGTCACCGGTCATGTGATCGGTGCATCCACTATCAAGAATCCACTCTTTTCCGCCGGACATGTAGTCTCTCATATTTGCCATGAGATTGAGACTCTTCATGACCTTGTCTAGCTCGGTGTCCGAATCGGAGTAATCATCATCATGCTCATGCTCATCATCATATTGACCCATAGATTGTTCATCATCAACACCTAGGTCAATTTGATAAGTACTTGCATTAGTTTGGTCAATGGAACAATAATCTTCGGAATGCAATGCAAGAGCATTTCTAATTCTAATATTGATAAGACCGGGATCACCCTTCTTTTTCATAAGATCACGAAGCTCAAAGAAGCATTTATCAAAGTTGGGATCATTGGGGTGCAACTTATCAAATTCAATAGTCTTGTATAGAATTTCATCAAGACCTCTCATAGAGTAGTCCGGATAAAGTTCTTCCAAGAATTTCCACATAGCATAGGCACACTCAAAGTTTGTAACAAGATTAAGCAAGTCATCAGGTAACCCTCTAATGATAAGATTCACAGTTCTAAGGTTACGAAGCAAATCAAGCTCTTCATCCATGGTAGGGTGCAAGGGATCAACAGGAGGCACATAGGGGGTCTTAACATATTTGCACAAATTGTACATTTTAAAGATACTAAGCATTTCAGACCTCCAAGAGTTATAAAACCTTCCATCAAGAACAGGCACTCTATGGCTAACACTCCCATCCGTAGACACGTCCATCTTCCTCCAATGGTGTGTAAACCAAAGCAATGGAGACCAAAGCTCTGGTACCAATTGTAGGATCGAAGAAGGTGAGAGTGTCTAGAGGGGGGGTGATTAGACTACTCGACAAGATAAAAATTCTGCCTTTTAACAAGAACAGATTTTGACAGTTTTTGCATAGCACACAAGTCAAGTAGCAAACTACACATGCAATTCTAGAGTATGGGCAGCGGAAAGTAAATTGCATATATAGTAAAGAGAGGTGGAGAAGATCAAACGCAGTTTGGTGACACGGAGATTTTTGTCGTGGTTCCGATAGGTGGTGCTATCGTACATCCACGTTGATGGAGACTTCAACCCACGGAGGGTAACGGCTGCGCGAGTCCACGGAGGGCTCCACCCACGAAGGGTCCACGAAGAAGCAACCTTGTCTATTCCATCATGGCCTACGCCCACGGAGGACTAGCCTTACTCGGGGTAGATCTTCACGAAGTAGGCGATCTCCTTGCCCTTACAAACTTCTTGGTTCAACTCCACATCTCAAAGACGGAGGCACCCAAGCGACACCTAACCAATCTAGGAGGCACCACCCTCCAAAAGGTAATAGACAGTGTTGATGGTGATGAACTCCTTGCTCTTGTGCTTCAAATGATAATCTCCCCAACACTCAACTCTCCTCACTGATATGGCTGTGGTGGAAGAAAGATTTGAGTGGAAAGCAACTTGGGAAGGCTAGAGATCAAGTTTCATATGGTAGGAATGGAATGGCTTGATCTCAACACAAGGGTAGGTGGTTCACTTCTCAGAAAGTGTATGGTAGAAGTGGTGGTACTTTCTGATGGCTCTCCTCACGAATGAAGAGGGGGTGGAGGGGTATATATAGCCTCCACACAAAATCCAACCGTTACACACACATTTGACCAATCTCGGTGAGACCGAAGTGAAAACTCGGTCAGACCGAAAGTTCAAATATAGTGAACATTGGGATTTTCGGTGGGACCGAAAATACCATCTCGGTGGGACCGAAAGTGTATCTGATATGAACGTTGGAGTTTTCGGTGAGACCGAGAAAGAAAACTCGGTTGGACCGATTTGAGAAAGAGCAGGAACATGCCAGAATCGGTGAGACCGAAAATGAATTATCGGTGAGACCGATTTGAGTCAAGACAGAACCTTGCCCATTTCGGTGAGACCGATAATGCAAACTCGGTTATTCCGAAATGATGTGAAATGGTTACAGAAGATTGGTAGTTCAGTTTCGGTGTGACCGATCTCAAACTCGGTAAGACCGATTTTTCTAGGGTTTGGAATATGGCAGAAGTGGTTCATCTCGGTGGGACTGAGTTGGAAGAATCGGTTTGTCCGAGATTACTTATGAGTGTGTTGAGTAGTGAAGAGTGCTGATAGTTGAGGGAGCTAAATCACTAAGCACTTTGAGCAACCAGATCATCAACACAACCTCATCCCCTTTTAATAGTATTGGCTTTTCCTATGGACTCAATGTGATCTTTGATCACTAAACCAAAAATGGAGTCTTGAGCTTTTGCCAATGCTTGCCTTAGCATTTGAGGGGTCCACTCCTTCAGTCATCTTGCCATTCCAATGTGATTGGATTTCCTGAAACATACTTGATAAAAGCATTAGTCCAACCACAAAGTATGTTGTCATTAATTACCAAAACCACCCGGAGAGCAAATGTGCTTTCACGGACTCTCCGGGCTGCTGCACAATGTGACTCAGGTCATCGGCATCTGGAGGCCGAACATTGGTGCCTTGGAAGTTGTCTCTGAAGGCATCCTCCAGGTCTTCCCAGCATCCGATAGAATTTTCTGGAAGGTTGTTTAACCAGTGTCGAGCTGGCCCCTTGGGCTTTAGGGGAAGGTATTTGATGGCATGTAGATCGTCACCGCGAGCCATGTGAATGTAGAGAAGAAAATCTTCAATCCATACTGCGGGATCTGTTGTGCCATCGTATGATTCGATGTTCACGGGTTTAAACCCTTCTGGGAACTGGTGCTCCATTACCTCATCGGTGAAGCATAGAAGGTATGCGGCACCTCTATAACGGGCCACGTCATGGCGCAGTTCAGATGAAGTCTGTGTGCGGTTTTCGACCCGGGTGTGGTTTTGCTTGTCGTGCCAGGATTGGTAGCCGTCCTCTCGTGCCGGTGCACGCCCCCGTGATCCGTAAATGGATCTGGTCCGACCTGCTATATTTTCCAGGTCCTGTCGTAGGTTGTATGTGTATCCTCGAGCTGTTGTTTCTCTACCTTTATGGCGAGGTGGTGCGGGCTGGTATTCGGCTTGAGTTGTCGTTCTGTCCCAGCCGCGTGGCGGTCGGTTAGGTTCGTCAGCCGCATTACGCGCGGGTGGTATGGGATCCGGCGCTTCGTCGTCGAATTGGGGTAGCAGCTTACGCTTCGGATAACTTTTTGCTGGGCGTTCAAGGCCGTACTCCTCGGTTGCCAGGACGTCAGTCCATCTGTCGTTGAGCAGTTCTTGGTCAGCTCGAAGCTGCTACTGCTTCTTTTTGAGGCTTCTTGCCGTGGCTATTAGCCGGCTCTTAAAGCAATCTTGTTCAAGAGGTTCCTCTGGCACGATAAAGTCTTTGTTGCCGAGGCTCACGTCATCCTCAAAGAGTGGTAGATAGTTACTATATTCCGAGTCTTCGCTCCATGCTTGCTCGTCAGGGTCGACTTGCCCCTCCTCCCGATCATCCTGTTCGGTAGGGGTGGACTAACGAGCTGCTTGGCTCGTTAAGCTCGTACTCGTTAAGCTCGTGCTCGTTAAGGCTCGACTCGTTAAGCTCGTTAAGAATAACGAGCAGAAAACCCTGCTCGGCTCGGTTCGTTTGAAGCTCGTTAAGCTCGTGAGCGCTCGCGAGCGCTCGTTAACAGATTATAATGTGTTACGGTCAACATGATGAGTGCATAGGTGTCGTTTTTAAGATGAAATATGGTGGCTACAAAAAGAAATACACTATTTTGTTGCCTCCTATGTTGATTAGATTGAATAGAAGAGCTGAGGTGGTACAAAAAGTTTGCCACATAAGAAAAATATGTGTTGTGTTGTTACTAACGAGCTTAACGAGCTACTCGTGAAACTCGTTAGCTCGCTCGTTAAGCTCGTTAAGCTTAACGAGCTAAAATCGGTGATTGGCTCTGTTCATTAAGAAGCGAGCTACGAGCTTAATGAGCCGAACTATCGAGCGCTCATTAAGCTCGCGAGCTACGAGCTTTTGGTCCAGCCCTACTGTTCGGATGTTGGTTCGATGTGGTCTTCTTGTTCTTCGGCGTGTTCCGGAGTATCATTTTCTCCCGTGCCGGTATCGTTGTCTTTTCCGCGGCGCGATTTAGGGTGGTGCCGCCGATGTCGATGCTTCGGCGGTATCTCAGGAGGTTCTTCCTCGACTGGATCCTTCTTATCATCGACGTCGCCTTCTTTAGGTGTGTCCACCATGTATACGTCATATGAGGAAGTGGTCGTCCAGCGCCCGGTAAATAGCGGGTTTGGGGCCTGCTCCTCTTCGGCATCGTCGTCTATACCGTCGATGTCTTCCGAGGCATAGTCGAGCATGTCGGTTTGATCTTCGACAGTGGCTATGAAGTGGGTGGTGGATGGGAAGTAAAGTTCCCTATTTTCAGCCCCTAGTTCGGGCTGGGCGTAATTCGAAAGCGGTTCCTCTGTGATGGCGAGGGATCGCATCAGATCCAGAGCATCGTTTAAGAGCGAGGTTCGGATGGGGACCGGAGTTCCTTGGCCGAGCTCGCAAGACGTGGACTTCGAGAGTTCGGAGCTAGTGTCCGGAGAAGAGTCCGGCTCTGTGATAACTGCCAGCGGCGCTATCCTCTCCGGTTCTCCAGTGTTGAGCTTTATGGCCGTAGATAGTCCGGCGGGCTCGAGACTCCCGTCTTCGGACTGAGTGACGCGCTCCGGATCTAAGGCCGAAGCGGTGGTTGGAGTCGGGAACCCTTGGAAGATCAAATCTCCTCAGATGTTAGCGACATAGTTCATATTTCCGAAACTGATCTGGTGACCAGGGGCGTAGCTGTCGGTCTGCTCCAGGCGGCCAAGCGAGTTGGCACGCAGCGCGAAGCCGCTGAACACGAAGATCTGGCCGGGGAGAAAAATCTCCTCCCTAACGGTGTCATTGTAGATGATCGATGAAGCCATCGAGCCTTTCGACGACGGCACAGTGGAACTCTCAATGAAAGCACCAATGTCGGTGTCAAAACCGACAGACCTCGGGTAGGGGGTCCCGAACTGTGCGTATACGGATCAAAGGTAAAAAAGAGGCAGGGGACACATTGTTTACCCAAGTTCAGGCCCTCTTGATGGAGGTAATACCCTACTTCCTGCTAGATTGACTTTGATGAGTATAGGGGTTACAAGAGTTGATCTACCTCGAGATCAAGATGACTAAACCTAAGAGGTCTAGTCGGTATGATTATAAATGCCTCTACGGACTAAACCCTCCGGTTTATATAGACACCGAAGGGGCAGGATTTTACAGAGTCAGTTTACAGAGAAAGGAATCTTCATATCCGCACACCAAGGAGAGTCCCATCCGGACACGGGGGAAAGTCTTCCATCTTATATCTTCATGGCCCATTAGTCCGGCCCATGTTACCTAGCCCGGACGCCCGAGGACCCCGTAATCCAGGACTCCCTCAGGGATGACCTACAATGGTGCGCAAGCAAGGTCAGATGCGGCGGCCGCTAAAGAGGAAGAAGATTCAAGAGCAATCCTACGAATCGGTATGGTGACGTCGGCAACATTTCACCTTGATTCCTGATGTTGCTTGAAGCTACGTCGGTATTTCTCCAAAGAGGAAGGGATGATGCAACACAGCTACGGTAGGTATTTCCCTCAGTGATGAGACCAAGGTTATCGAACCAGTAGGAGAACCACGCAACACTATGTAAACGGTACCTGCACACAAGGAACAAATACTTGCAACCCGACGTGTTAAAGGGGTTGTCAATCCCTTTCGGGTAACGGTGCCAGAAATTGTCAAGTTGACGGGATAAAATTGTAGTAGATTGAAAGATGCAAATAAAACACATCAAGGTATTTTTGTGTTTTTGATAATATAGATCTGAAAATAAAAGTTGCAAATAAAGGAAAAAGCAAATAGCAATATATATATATATATATATATATATATATATATATATATATATATATATATATATATATATATATATATATATATGAAAGTATATGATAGGAAAATAGACCCGGGGGCCGTAGGTTTCACTAGTGGCTTCTCTCAAAAAATAGCAACAATGGGTAGACAAATTACTGTTGGGCAACTGATAGAAAAGCAAATAATTATGACGATATCCAAGACAATGATCATGCATATATGCATCACGTCCAAGATTAGTAGACTGACTCTTGCCTGCATCTACTACTATTACTTCACACATCGACCGCTATCCAGCATGCATCTAGTGTATTAAGTTAATGAAAAAATGCACTAATGCAATAAGAACGATGACATGATTTAGACAAAATATGTTCATGTAGGAATAGACCCCATCGTTTTATCCTTACTAGCAACGACATGCGTGCCTTGCTGCCCCTTCTGTCACTGGGAAAGGACACCGCAAGATCGAACCCATTACAAAGCACCTCTTCCCATTGCAAGATAAATAGATCAAGTTGGCAAAACAAAACCCAAATATCATAGAAGAAATACGAGGCTATAATAATCAAGAATGGATATTAAATCAAGGCAAATCTGATCATAAACTCACAATTCATCGGATCCCAACAAACACACCGCACAAAGTCATTACATCAAATAGATCTCCAAGAGACCATTGTATCGAGATATAAAGAGAGAAGAAGCCATCTAGCTACTGCCTACGGACCCGTAGGTCTGTGGTAAACTACTCACGCATCATCAGAGAGGCACCAATGAGGATGATGAACCCTCCGTGATTGTGTTCCCCTCCGACAGAGTGCCGGAAAAGGGCTCTAGATTGGATCTCGTGGTTCTGGAACTTGCGGCGGCTAGAATAAAATTTCGTCGACTCCCCTAGGGTTTCTGGAATATTGGGGTATTTATAGAGCGAAGAGGCGGTGCAGGAGGCCACCGAGGTGGGCACAACCCACCATGGCGTGCCTGGGCTCCTAGGCGCGCCCAGGTGAGTTGTGCCCCCCTCGAGGCACCCCACTGGTACTTCTCCGGCCCACTGGATGTCTTCTGGTCCAAAAAAAATCTCCAAAAAGTTTCACTGCATTTGGACTCCGTTTGGTATTTATTTTTTGCGATGTAAAAAACAAGCAAAAAAACAGCAACTGGCACTGGGCACTATGTGAATAGTGTAGTCCCAAAAATTGATATAAAATGATTGTAAAACATCCAAGAATGATAACATAACAGCATGGAGCAATAAAAAATTATAGATACGTTGGAGACGTATCAGCATCCCCAAGCTTAATTCTTGCTTGTCCTCGAGTAGGTAAATGATAAAAAAAAATTATGTGGAATGCCGCCTATCATGTTCATCACATATCCTTTTTTTTTTGTAGCATGGACATTTGAACTTTTATATGATTCAAAGAAATAGTCAAGTTTTGACATGAAGACTTTAATACTCAAGCATACCAACAAACAATCATGTCTTTTCAAAATATCAACACTAAAGCAAGTTATCCCTAGCCCATTATGCTCAACCATTGATCCATTCATGCAACACATCCAAATATTAACTACATCCAATTCTCAAGTGTGATAATAGTCTTCCGTAGTTGGTGCTTTATAAGAGAAGATGGAGACTCAATTAAAAAAATGCATAAAGTAAAAGATAGGCCCTTTGCAGAGGGAAGTATGGATTTGTAGAGGTGCCAGAGCTCAAAGCTTAAAAATTCAGAGATATTTTTTTTGGGGAGGCATACTTTCCCGTCAACGAAAACGACTTAGTGTTCCCAACACTTTCCATGCTAGATATATCATAGGCGGTTCCCAAACATAAAATAAAGTTTATTCCTTTTCCACCATACTTTCACAATACATGGCTATCCGCATCCACGGGTGCCCTCCATACCAAACTTTCCAAGGAATTTATTATTTGACAACATAAAGTAAATTTCTTTTTCATTTCGGGACTGGGAATCCCTATTACCGCCATACTCTCATGCAATGACAAGTGAATAAACACTCATCCTGAGATTAACACATCTAGCATGAAAAATATTAGCCACCCCTCTTCGTTTCATGAGCGGTACGGGCCTACGGGCACACAAAAGAGAAAATTATTTTGAAATAAGAGTTGGCACATACAAATTTTCTTAGAACGGCATAGAAATACCGCATACAGGTAAGTATGGTGGACTCATTTGGCATAACTTGGGTTTTAGGATTTGGATGCACAAATAGTATTTCTACTTAGTATAAGGTGGAGGCTAGCAAGAGATTGAGAAGCGACCAACCAAGGAATGAAAAACAACATAAGCGAACATTAAACATAACTAACACCGAATAATGCAACACAAGTAGGATGTAATTTCATTGCATGACTATTGACTTTCGTGCTTGCATAGGGAATCACAAACCTTAACATCAATATTCTTACTAAAACATAATTACTCATTAATATGGCTCACATATCACTATCATCATATCTCAAAACTATTACAAAGAATCAAGTTTATTTTGTCCAATGATCCTCATGAAAGTTTTTATTATATCCTCCTTGGATATCTATCATATTGGGACTAGTTTTCATGTGTTGCTTTTGATAAGCTCAGACAAATATAAGTGAAGCACATGAGCATAAAATTTCCTTCTCTCAAATTAATCTAAGTGAAGCATGAGATAATTTCTTCAGAAATTTACTAACTCTCAAATAAATCTAAGTGAAGAATGAGAACATTTCTCCATAAATAACAAAGCACACCGTGCTCAGAAAGATATAAGTGAAGCACTTAGAGCAATTCCATAGCTCTAAAAAAATTAAGTGAAGCATAAAGAGCAATTCTAACAAATCATAGCATAATTTTGGCTCTCTCAAATGGGTGTGTACAGAAAGGATGATTGTGACAAAATAGCAAACAAAACAAGCAAAGACTCATATCATACAAGACGCTTCGAGCAAAACTCATAATATGTGACGAATAAAAATATAGTCTCAAGTAATATACCGATGGTCGTTAGAAGAAAGAGGGGATGCCACTCGGGG
>LR738712.1:579130138-579191868 GCA_902687465.1 Secale cereale
ACTCGGGGGGGGGGGGGCGGTATCCCTAAACTTAGTTGCTTGATACTTCTTGAACATTATCTTGGGGTGCCTCGGGCATCCCCAAGCTTAGCCTTTTGCTAATTCTTATTCCTTCATCGATCGTGGTCTCACCCAAAACTTGAAAACTTCAATCACACAAAACTCAACAAAACCTCGTGAGATCCGTTAGTATAACAAAACCAATCTTTACTTTAAGTACTATAGCAAACCAATTCATATTTTGTTATTGTATTATATCTACTATATTCTAACTTTTCCATTGCAAAAACTCTTTAAAAGAAACCATAATCAATCAAAACAAGCACATAACACAACAAAAACAGAATCTATCAAAAACAGAACAGTCTATAAAGACGCGATTTTTTATCATACTTCTGTAACTCTGGAAATTCTGAAAAATCGGGACAACATGGAAAATTTGCATCGAGATAACGTGTAAAAAATTCAAGAATATATCGCATTCCCTCCATCATCAGAAATTCTAACTCTAGACGCAAAAGTTTCTGAATTTCAACGCAATCAAATCAACTATTAACCAAACCATCCCAAAGGCTTTGCTTGGCGCAAACACTTATTTAAACCACAAAAACATATCTAACCAGAGGTAAATTGGGTAATTTATTGAGAACAACAAGAAAACCAAAAAGCAAAAAGATACAAGTTGGGGTTGCCTCCCAACGAGTGCTATCATTTTACGCCCCTAGCTAGGCATAACACATAGATCTCAAGTCTTTTCATCCTTGGTTTCCAACTCCTCAATCTCACAATTCCTCAAAGATTTGGCATACATATCCTCAACAAAAATACTTCTAGGGACAAGATCGAGGAATTTACTCTTGTAAATGGGGTCCTTTATTACTTCAATAAAATTGTGATGAATACTAATCATTTTAATATCCCCTTTGTTATTATTAGAAGTACCCCCCCCCCTTGTTCTTAGAGACTTGAGTAGTCTTGAAAACTTTTACGGGTGTTTTTTCAATAGATTTAGCGGAAGAAAAAGCTGTGCTCAAGTTACTAAAAATTTCTTCCAATATATCAATCCGAGAAGGACTTTCTTCAATTTTTTCATTGACTACGGGTTCCTTCTCTTTTAACAATTTAAAGACATCACCCGCTTTTGATCCAAATTTATTAGCAAGATTATGCATCTTTTTATCCAAATTTTCAATATGTTCTTTAGTGAGCATTCCTTTCTCGATAGCATCTAACCTTTGCATAACATGCTCAAGAGTCAAAAATGTTTCATTGACAATAATAGGAGGAGAACCCACTAAACTTCCCGTGGCATTCAAAGCATCAAGAGGAGGACAACTTAAGAATTTCCCTCCGGTTATGGTATCAAGAACAAATCTAAACCAAGTGATGATTCCCACATAAAAATTTCGAAGAAGAACAATAGTGTATTTCTTATGAATAGATCTGTTGTGAGCATTGCAAATCCTGTACCAAGCATCTTTTAGGCTTTCTCCTCCTCTTTGCTTAAAATTGAGTACTTCGTTCTCGAGGGTGGAAATGATGAGGGAAGAACTAACCATGATGAGTAGAAAGCAAGATTGAAAATAAAGATAGATCTGGAGAGAAAACAACGAATGAAAAAGAGGGCAATTTTTTGTGAAGTGGGGGAGATGAAAACGAGAGGAAAATGGCAAATCATGTAAATTGCAAGGAGATGAGATTTGTGATTAGGAACCTGGTAGATGTTGATGATGTCTTCCCGGCAACGGCGCCAGAAATTCCTTTTGGTGTCGCTTGAAGCTACGTCGGTATTTCCACAAAGAGGAAGGGATGATGCTGCACAGCTACAGTAGGTATTTTCCTCGGTGATGAGACCAAGGTTATCGAACCAGTAGGAGAACCACGCAACACTATGTAAACGGCTACACACAAAGAACAAATACTTGCAACCCGACATGTTAAAGGAGTTGTCAATCCCTTTCGGGTAATGGTGTCAGAAATTGTCAAGTTGACGGGATAAAATTGTAGTAGATTGAAAGATGCAAATAAAAGCAAATAAAATGCAACAAGGTATTTTTGTGTTTTTGATAATATAGATCTGAAAATAAAAGTTGCAAATGAAGGAAAAAAGAAAATATCAATATATATCTGAAAGTATATGATAGGAAAATAGACTCGGGGCTGTAGGTTTCACTAGTGGCTTCTCTCAAAAAATAGCAACGGTAGGTAAACAAATTACTCTTGGGCAATTGATAGAAAAGCAAATAATTATGACGATATCCAAGACAATGATCATGTATATAGGCATCACGTCCAAGATTAGTAGACCGACTTCTGCTTGCATCTACTATTATTACTCCACACATTGACCGCTCTTCAGCATGCATCTAGTGTATTAAGTTCATGGAAAAACGGCGTAATGCAATAAGAACGATGACATGATGTAGACAAGATCTACTCATGTAGGGATAGACCACATCTTTTTATCCTTAATAGCAATGATACATGTGTGCCTTGTTGCCCCTTCTGTCACTCGGAAAAGACACCGCAAGATTGAACCCATTATAAAGCACCTCTTCCCATTGCAAGATAAATAGATCGAGTTGGCCAAACAAAACCCAAATATCGAAGAAGAAATGCGAGTCTATAATAATAAATAATGGATATTAAATCAAGGCAAATCTGATCATAAACTCACAATCCATCGGATCCCAACAAACACACCGCACGAAGTCATTACATCAAATAGATCTCCAAGAGACCATTGTATTGAGATACGAAGAGAGAAGAAGCCATCTAGCTACTGCCTACGGACCTGTAGGTCTGTGGTAAACTACTCACGCATCATCGGAGAGGCACCAATGAGGATGATGAACCCCTCCGGTGGAGTGCCGGACAAGGGCTCTAGATTGGATCTCATGGTTCTGAAACTTGCGGCGGCTGGAATAAAATTTCGTTGACTCCCCTAGAATTTTTGTAATATTGGGGTATTTATAGAGCGAAGAGGCGGTGCGGGAGGCCAACGAGGCGGGCACAACCCTCCAGGCTCAGGCGCGCCTAGGTGGGTTGTGCCCCCCTCGGGGCACCCCACTGGTACTTTTCCGGCTCACTGGATGTCTTCTGGTCAAAAAAGAACCTCAAAAAAGTTTCACTGCATTTGGACTCCGTTTGGTATTGATTTTTTGCGATGTAAAAAACAAGCAAAAAAACAACAACTGGCACCGGGCACTATGTCAATAGTTTAGTCCCAAAAATGATATAAAATGATTGTAAAACATCTAAGAATGATAATGTAACAGCATGGAACAATCAAAATTTATAGAGACGTTGGAGATGTATCAAATCCCGCAACAACTGCAGGCGGTGAACGGGCTCGAAGTCGAGTAGAAGGGCGGCGAAGGCCAAGGGAAGCAAAGAGGTAGCGGTGGGGCCGACGGACGGTCGCCGGGGCGTACAAGCAAATTTTCAAGACAAAGGGCAAACAATCGGACCTTCAACATTGTGGGTATTGCTCAACAACATTGATAAGCGGAAGATGAGGAATGATGAGGCTCCACTAAAGAAACCGAGGTCAGGTACCTCGTCTTTTTAGGGATTGAAGAAGATGAACTATTGTGATGAAATGGGAGCTAGGAGTCCCGCTCTAGGGTCAAGCAAGGGGCGAGCGTATTCTCCTTGATAATAATGAAATTTATACTAGAAGGAAAATTTGTCTACTTTATAAGTTGTGTGGGTTCAAGCCCCTCTATCCCCAAATCCTCTTTCTTTTATCAATGGGTTGAAGAGCCATTTGGATCACTTCCATTCCATTTGGATCCATCATCATGAGCTTATTCTCCTTGGCCATGATGCTGAGGCGAGTGAAGATTTTGCAATCCATGATGCAATTCAGTGGCACACACTTGGGAGGAGGGAGTGGTATCGGCGGCATGTGATGATCTTTGTGTTCGAGAAATGTGCATGATGTTGCTTTTGGTTGAACTTCAGTTTGGATGATGATTACCATGTTTTGTCCATGCATTTTGCCCCTAGGTTATGCTTTGATGTTTTATTTATATCTACACGAAATGATGTTCGATTATAGTGTATATTCACACACACACGTAGGAGAACCATGAGAGGAAATTTTAGGACCCAACTAAAAATGTGACGTTAGACATGGCAAAATCGAACGTTTTTTAGACAGGTTTAGTTGGCACGAGGATGGCAATTTTAGTTGGCAAATACTCTCTCCGTTTCTTGATATAAGGTGTATAGGTTTTTGAGAAAAAAAGAAATATAAGATGTATTGCGTTGCACCACTCGTTTTGATTATTATTGTAGGGATTTGATTACATTTCCTTATATGATGCAAGCTCCTCTATTTTCTCATGTAAAAAATTTCCTCCATGTGTGTTTTTTAATTTCTGTGTCAAAAACTATACACCCAATCTATAATACCTAAATAGTTCATCCCCTCTATCATATTTCTCTTGACATGTAGCCTATCCACATCATCAAACCCTTCACCACCGATTATTTTGACATGTGGGCTTCCAAGTCACTATGATTTTCTATCCACGTCGCGCCCGCCCACATCAGCAATTTTCAATGTGCATCATGCGTTCAGTTACTAGCATACAATAATGCATCGAAAAGGAGCCATCTCTCTGTTTCTGGTTGTAAACCATGGACCCTTTCTCTCCCTCGAATATAAAAAGGGACGACCCCTGTCGCTCAGTCTCAATCGATCTACTCCCTCTCTCTCCCCTCTAAAACACCAATTTTCTTCCTGGAGGCTGATGTCCGATCTGTGCACCCTTCCTTGAGTCCACGGTATTCTCTGCTAGGCGTGGTGCCATCTTCGTCGAGACGACGGTGGTCATCAAGAGGGCTTCTCATCTCCCGGATCCGGATATGCCTTTGTTTCGCCCAAGGTACCTCCAACGGCGTTGGGGATTTTGGTTCTGGTATATTCCACCAGAATAGGATCGACGCCGGCCGGGCCTGAGATCCCCGAGAGGAGTATCGCATGCGTCGGCAACCTTTCGCTACCCTACAGCCGAGGGGCTCCCAACCTCTGCCACCCCGTCGTGTGATATCCGGAAGAACAACACATGAGAGGAGATGAGAATTGGAAGAAATTGTGATCGATTTAAAGAAAGAAAACAAGAGGGTGAATGCATAGATTTATTTCAGTTTTATTTTTGGTGATGATAATACAGTCCAGTTCCCCTTTTTACATTACTAAACACTCACTTACCCATCCAGTCACCCGGCCGGAAGAGCACACAATGCATCGCTCAGCAACAGAAGTCATGTATAGCATCCCCACGCGATTCTATGCCGTATATGCCAACGACTCATTTGCCTATGTAGGAAAAGACATGACACGCTAGCAGCACTGCCTCCAGACTCCAGTGCCTATGGATTTGCCTACTTTTCAGCACAGAAGAACCAGCCTGTTGGTAAAAGTACAGCTGGTGCTCCAGTTCAAGTGTCTGACATTCAAGTTTGCAGGTTTCTGATTGACTTCAGGAAGGACATTTAGTGACTTCCAATTTCTACTTATGCATGTACAGCATATAAAAAAATGTAACAATATTCATTTTATTGTTATATAACGTAGCAAATCTGTAAATGATGTATGTGAATGTGTCTACAGAATAATAACTTATGTGAACATCTAAATGGTCGAGATGATCTTACGAAATTAGGTGAAGAGGAAAGGTTAATTGTTGTTAGTCACATAAAAATTAGGTGACTTGATTTTTTTCTCAATGCTTGAAGCACCATTTGATAGGTTAATGGTTGTCAGTCACACAAAAACTCTTTTGCTATGAGCCTATGACATATATATAATAGAGTTAGTACTTTCTTTGCTTACAAATTCATTGCTCAAAATTCCGCGGCAACGCGCGGGGCATCCTCTAGTATTTAGAAACGGAGGAAGACAAATCCGCCTCTTTTAACTTTTGCGAAATTGCCGTGCTTGCCGACTAAACTTGCCATCTTCATGCTAACTAAACTTGCCATGACATAAGTTTAGGGAATCCGACTTTACACACTTGCTCTAGAGCATTCAAAAAAGAATTCAAGGGTCAGTTTTAAAAGACTGAACCTTTAGGAAATCTGCTAATTACTCTTTAAGGTTACATATGCAAAACAAGTAGAACATGTAGCCAATTTCGTTCAATACTTCTTTCTACGTCAAACCGCACTATGACCTCCACTATACCAAAATGGACGAATTTAATTATAAATACATAAGAAATGTGGGGATTGCAATCTGATAAGGCATGAACCAAGCAAATGGATTGCAGAACACAAAAGAACCTGTCAGCAACGGTCAACTTTCAAGGTCAAAAATCAAATAAAGGACATCAAGAGTATAAAAAAAGCCCGTGGGAGCATCAACCTGACAGAGACATGTTGTCCGAGCTCACTGCAACAGTACAAAATCTGGTAGTAACAATATTTATACACTTTCAAAACAAGATAACATATTATCGGTGATTTAGCAAGCCGGCAAACATACTGTCAACCGAAACAAGAGTTATTTACATCTGCACAACTCAAAAAGCAACCAAATTATATACAAAAACTGGAGCCATCCCCCCTAATACCTCCCTCGACCTTAGGTCAATGCGTTAAGCCAGGAGTTTACAAAACTTCCACCTGAGGTGAAAAAGGTGCGGTGACTACAACCATGGCGTGTATATTAATTTATAGTACATACTATAGAAGGGCTTTGACGCCACATACAACCTATCCTACAACTGTACACCTGCAGAGACGTATTAGAAACTCTAGTAAGAGCAGGCCAGCTGATGCTGATTGATTCTTCGGGTTAAGGATCTCCAGCGGTACAGAATTCTCACTTCACTGTACAAGTTTGCCGGCAACCAGTTTTCTTCCATAAATAGATGATAGGCCACACACGAGTGAAGAGACCATAGCTAGACAACCTCCTCCACACTGAAGTCTACGATTGAGAAGGCCCGGAATATTTGTACGCCGATTCTTTCTTGTGTTCAGGATCAAGGCTGTGCAAAAAAAAGTTCAGTACACAAAGTAAGAACCATGTACCAAGAATGATAAAAGTGGGCTGAATTGTGGTGTGGCATGCATCACGTGAACATGTTCAGATTCACTAATGCTCTGACCAGCAGAACATGAGCACATCATGTTAAATCGACACAGACCTAGAGAGATTTTAACCCAAAAATGTTACTCAGCTACCCTGGTAATTAGTGCAAGAACCCTGGGTTACAGAATATTAGGAGTTCCTAAGATAAACATTTGTCAAGATCCAAGAACCTCGTGACCCTTATTCATTATTACATCAACAAATTGTAATTGTTAAAACAAATTTATATACAGCAATTCAGCACCAATTAGCCTGGTCAGTACAAATCAGCTCAGCTGCATTATTCCAAAATATACTGTTAGGATTTCCATAAAACATAAATGGATCCCTCACTTTTGTTCATTGGTCTCTCAACACTCCTATTATATTATCTTTGTTACTGTTGGCAGGTAACTTCTTTAAGAAGTACTACAACATTACATATGGAATGTCCAATAAATTACAAGCTTGACTCATAAAATTCAATTACTAGCTCTTGTAGGGTTTACATTCACCACAAATCAGTGTCTTACAAACATTGCACATATTTTTGTTGGAAACTAAAAGAGACATAAAATAGAAATCCATGTGCAGTGTTCAAATCTTAAGTGGCAAATACAAGCTGTTTAGTACTGATTATACATGCGACTAAAGAGGAAATTGCATGCTTAACCTACTACATCGAATAAATGATAGGAATCGACAGTTAGTTGCAGACAGATATGAATATATTTAAGAATTCAGGAAGACATGAACCAAACTGAATAGTTCTTTATGGCGATTGTAACTAATGCTGTATCCATAGACTGTTTTCCACCGATATTTGAGAACAAGCAAAAAAACTCACCTGTTCCTTAGCCCAAGAAGTGCATAGTGCATAGCACGAGCAGAAGCTGATACTGGAGCTACTGCAGCAGCTGGAGCTCCACAGATTGCAGTAGCCAGTATTGATCCAGTGCTACCCCCGCGATTATAAACCTTGATAGGATTCCCAATCAAAGCAGAAGCTGTCCTTCCGAGCCCGTCGGTTAAACTTTCATAGGCCTGGACAAATTTCATGTTAATCTTATTAACACAAGGCAAGACATGTGAAAAGATGAAAGGTGCGTGTAGGCTTGAGCACGACTCCCTCCGTTCCAAAATACTTGAAAGTTCTAGGTTTGTCAAGTCCAACATATTTAAGTTTGAGCAACTCTACTGAAAAATATACCAAACATCTACAACACCAAAATTAGTTTCATTCGATTCATCATAAAATTCCAAACAAACAAAAACATAAAGGGAATTAGCAATGCAGGTGCGGGAGATTGAATTATCGTTAATTGGCAGAAAAGGAAGTGCTTTTATCATACAAATCAGACAAACTGAATACCTGCTTCAACCCTTGATGTGCACCTTCAGGCTGGTTAGCTCTTATATTTTCTTTGGGTTTTTTTGCTTCACGTGAGGTTAAAGGCGGTGGAACAGCTGTAAGGGCACGCTCTGTCTTCAAAAGCATATCATGAGCTCCCGCTGCCAAATGGACACCAAGGCCTACAGCTTCGATGGATACACTTCTGACGAAAGCAACAGCTCCTGCCAAACAGCGTGTAATAATCATCCTAATTTGTAACCATGCATGTCATCATTCAACAACTGTTTAATACTTCCTCCCTTCCAGTTTAGAGGGCCTATCTCAAAAAACAGAAATTTCCAATTTATAAGGCTCATTGTCTTGGAACATGCAAATATAGCTATGTCCACATTAAATTCTGTCAATTTTTTTGTTCTCAATGTAGAATCAACCAATGGGTGAAGGAGTGAGAGCACCATGCATATATAGCATTAATATGTTGTTTAGCACTTAAGTAGATCCTCCTTGGTTGATGTGATTTGCAAGATGAGCCTAATAAACCGAAAAGGAGGAAGTAATACTGTACCATCACATATTATTAACACTCCAACAGAAATGTTAGCTAATTACTGATATCAGTGTCATAGTACAGTACTCCCTCCATTTTTATATATAAGGCCACAAACTCAGATTACATGTACCAATGTAAAATTTAATGCGTGCTTTAAAAATCAACTTTTGTTCTTGTATACTGGGATCATTAATACTCCGCATGCATGCAAAGAAACTAAGTGGAGGAAGGAGATGACTGTCATTATGACTGCATGCATGCAAGTATTAAACAGGTTGTTAGTACGAGAAAATGTCATTAATTTTGCCTCGAATACTGTTGGTGGCCTTGTATAGATGCAAAATGTATATTTCATAGTGGCCTTGTATATAAAAATGGAGGGAGTATATAACCAGATTACCTCTTTGCATTCCCTTGAGCAACTTCCGGTCCTTCTTGTAGCTTTTGATTGGTAGGGAAACCAATTTCTTAGTGCCTGAACCAACGGCAACTAATGACTTTATAGGAGGAAGCCCTTTTAAAACTTTATGGACCTACACAAGCAGCATATTGTCAATTCAGGTGAAAAACTGAGAACAGGAATTCTTGCGTAAAACAAGGCAGATTTACAATTTTCTCTTTGCTTTCGCCTAGAGAACTGCATATTTAACCTCTTTTTCTTTCTGATATTGCTTCTATTAAATATGTATGTGTGTGTGCATACAATAACAAGCATGTCTAAATGTACAGTCGTGCATAGAGAAATCAGAACCTGATTCTTGGAGATGTCCTCCAGCCACTCCGCAGCTACTGTTTCACATATACTATTCCACCCATAGACACCCATTGCTGAAACATTCTTAAGCTTTAAATCGATTCCCTGCACGCAAAAAAAAAACATCATCGTCAGAGTTGCCTGTTAATATACAGATAATCAGCAGTGAACTGACTGCTCTAAAGTATTTCCTTTTTCAACAGCGAATACCTTCCATGGAAGGATGTTGAGAAGCTCTGCATAATTCCCTTTACTTAGTGCAATAGGATCAAACTGACGAGGAATATAGTTAATATGCAGAACCAGAGGCTTCACATCAAATTTCTGGCACCACAGAAAAAGAAGATCAGATTGCAACAATGTTTACTGAAGACAAACAGAGACCAGCTTCCTGCTGCTTACCAGTGCAAATAAAATGAGAAAGGAAAAGATTTCGATGACTTCGAAAATATGCACACAAGTTTTGAATATGTCAGGTTAAATAGGTGCAAAGAGTTCTTATGTGATCCGTATCAAGTCCCATGATTAAGAGGAAGACAAGAATGGTAAATCCAGAATACCTGAAAAAAAGGAAGTAATGCCTCATCCACAATTGTAGTGCTTCCGTAGGTTGTGCTGTCCATACCAACAATCTCATTTTCGCAAGGCAAATGAGGATTGTTGTTACTAGAGTCATTCTGGAAGAAACTGATGAGGAAGTTCAGTTGCCCTTGATCAAGATGCAATTGAAGAGGCAGAATCTCAAGGCATAACCTGAAGAAGGATGCAAGAGAAGAGAGTCAGTCGACAAACTGAGAGAGCATAAAAAAGGAGAAGGTGAAAAAAAAAAGCCAGCATTATTCTTGGGGACTACAATTTAAGATTCAAAAAATGGCAGACACAAATTAGTGACAAGAACAAAGATCTTAAGAACAAGAATGCATAAACAACCAACCATACTGTACATGTACAAATCATGAATATGGATCTGCCATGCAAAATTTTCTTCAGAATTCCCATATCATTATAACATAAGCAAACCTAATACTGGAATTGGATCAAAACAACTATTACACCAGGATACAGTAAATACAAAAAATTATGTCCTGGCTACTCAACTGCGCAAACCCCATATTCCATATACCACTCAAATCTGAGGCAAAAAGATAAAGTAACCAAGTATATTAGGACTTAGTATCGCAATGTTCTGAAACCAATATATAGGTTATTTTACTACAATCTACCAGGTCAAAGAACGTCCTCTATGTTATGGATGGATGATGCAAACCTTTATCTTAAACCATTTGAATCTATATAGCATCAAGTGAACAAAGTACAGAGTAACAGAAACAAGCAGATCTCTTTTCCAATAGATTAATCCATTGTGTGCATAACTTAGTGCTATATATACCTGTAGTCTTCCAGAGGAGCCTGTGGTTCAGGTCTTACAGACTCTAGTTCTAACTTGAATGCAGTGGAGCAAGATTCTCTTGGGTAATCCTTTGAGTTGTAGCATCCAAGAACCTATTAAATGGATGATAGGAGTTAAAAAAACATTAATCGATGATAAAAGCAAGTGCTCAATGAAATTTAGCCAAAACAAAATATGTACCATTTTCCATGGAGCATGCGTATTTTGGTCGCAAAGATTTAGGTCCTGAGCGGAGATGGATAACCTAGAAACAGAAACAGCCCCAACTGGATACATATCAAATTGCACACCGAGTCCTGACACGATGAATTCTAAAGAAGAGCTCCTATCTCTTCCATTTGAGCATGGGTGACTAGTTGAATCATTGTGAGCCAGTGGCCAATCATCACCAGCATACATTCGCCACTTAACATCTATATCATGAATAAGAATCTTGCCTTTCAGATTGCATGATTCATCAGAATTCGAGCTGCAAACAGCAGGCTTGCCCTCTTGTTGGAACGCATGCTCTCCATTTGGGCTGTTCCTTTTTGAAACATGGTTTTCAACTATTGTCAAGGGGCTATTGTTGTACCATCCACCATCATCACAGTCCATGGTTTTACGAGCATCATCACCATATGTACACTGATGGTTTACATTACAAGGAGATGATGACAATGATGAGTTTGGAAGATCAAGCATATAATAAGAGTCAATAATTTGCTCAGGACAGGAGTTCTGCTTAATTGGTATTTGAGCAGTATTGGCTTCTGGGGTGACTATGTGTGGAACACCGACATTAACTGCCTCGGGGTTAGCCATATTCATCTCATATTCAGCATTCATTTCACTGCTGCTCAATGAGTTATGACAATTTCTGTCCCAAAAATTGTAGTCTGCGTTGGCCTGGTCAGTGTAAAAAGCATCCTCAATTATGTCATCAAGCAGACCATCTGACTCGCACTCTCTAGAATCTGCCAAGTTGTCAGTGCTCTCTGATATATCTGATGCGTCACTAGGCATATTCTGTGCATTTGCCTGTTGGACAATATTCCACCTAGATTGAAGATGAGCTAAAGCGTCCCGCATATCCGGAGCATATAGCCTTTGTAGTTGGGAAACCAAATGAAGAAGACCATGTGTTGTATCACGACATGTTCCAATATCAAACTGTGACTCAGATATTTCAAGTTTCCAGAAGGAAGTATCGATTCTTAGAGCAGCTTCAATGAATGTGTTATGGCCAATCTTCGCATAGCCCATTTGACGAAGGTAATCCACATCATAACCGCAAGTGACATTTTTGGAACCAGATGATCCACAAATGAGAAGCCCGAGATCTCGCAGTTGGATATCAAAATCAGTAGCTGCAGAGTCTGATGCAGATTTATTATGAAGTTTAAATGACGATGCAGCTAAAAGGCATGAGAAAAACTTGCAGTCTGGAGTTTCAGCATTGAATGTGGAATTTTTCAGGTGAGGTTCATAGCTCAGAGCAACATCAGCTAACTCAAGAAAAAAAGAGGACCAAAATGGTTCGCCAGCCTGTGAATTATTTGTGCTACTACTGTTATTGGATTGTTCAGTTCCGCTTGAACCTGAGCTGAACAGCAAAGATATACCACTGATCCAATCCATACGTCCACCAGGTGCCACAATTGTCCCAGAACGAACATTGACAGAAGTATAATTCTCTTGTAACTTTGGGTTCCTGATGTGGGTCACGGAACAGCCAGCAGTACCAAAGGACAATACGTTGTTACCTTCACCATCACCCCTCCTGCTAGCAGAATCCTTGCAAATAACTAGAAGAAAATCTTCGCTTTCTTCACAGGTTTTATCATCTGTACTGGTAACCGAACCCCAAAGCTCACCTTCACCATGATTCACCCAAAGAAAACTGGCATCGTTGACCCCACCGACATTAGAGAAGGAGCACAGAGACAATTTTGAAACGGACAACTTGAGGCGATTCCAAGAACCTTCTAATTCTGTCTGCAACGATGGGCCAACTTCCACAGTTTCATCCAACTCAGTACAAATATCCAACATGCTGCATTCAAAAATGACGGATGTTTGAATGGCAATTTCGTTGTTTTTGTCCTTGCCATTTTCAGAACTGTGTGTTGCTCCATCTGAAAGCCCATCAAGTATGTGATCTAGCAGCTGATTTAGTAATCCACAATCCTTCTTATTGAGATGAACCGAAACACAAGGAAGTTGAACATGTAGCAAGAATTCAGTGCTCCGAATGAGCTCCTGGCGAATACTAAAACTTGACTCTACAAGATCTTGTGAAGTGGTAGAAGAGGCAACGCCAACCCATTTGTTATTTTCTTTCTGAGTAATCTTCTGATCATGTAGGCTTGGCAAACTCCAAGCTTTGTTCACCATCTCAGGGCAAGTTACAGGGTGGTTCTTCCGGATCATTCTAATGCTGGAGTCATAATGATCGGATCTAGTCACAGATAAAATCTTCAGAGCAGAGAAAGTTTGCCTACTCAAAGCACACCTACCATCCAATGCACTGGAGGGTTTAACCAAGTAGATGTCAAAGTTCCCGGTAGCCAAATGGAGTGAAGTAGATGGTGTGCTTGGATGAACATCATTAAACCTTTCATTTCGAAGTGGAGAAGGGGCTTCTGCTGAGTTATGAGATGATGTGTGGTCGATGGCAAGAAACTTATCCAGGATGGACGGGCGACTTAAATCCCATGAGGGCTCAGAAGGAAAGCAAAAGATGATTCTTGCATGTGATGGGGCTATCTGAACCTTCAAAGAGCCGCTTGAGGAAGAATTAGCCAGTTTGCTGCTTCTTTCATCAATATCCTTATTAAGTTTATGCTCTCCATGAAACACATCGGACTCGACTTTACTGATAAAATTCAGTATCATGTATACTGTATGGAAGTGCACCCACAAAGTCAAGGGAGCCAAATATATCGACAGTGAAGTTGCGCTAACTGAGTTGCCATCTTGATCCGTGCTACTGACATCATAGTGGAATGTGGACTCACCAAATGTTTTTAGCAGCTCAACCTTAATGAATTTATCTGAACTGCGGGAAAAGCGTCCAGCTGTTTCCACCCCGTAATCTTGAGCAGCAAATGGGAACTGTGGGAGAACAGCTTGAACTTCTCTACAGAAATTATTATTTAAGAAAGCAGTGCCAAGGTGTGAGTGATTTGAATCATGGTTAGTGCTGTAGTATTCATCAAGCTTCATGTGGGCAACCGATGCCTTGAACCCTAAATTTCTGGGATATGTCTGCGAACATCAGAAGAAAAATATTCAGTATTAAGGCTTATAATACTCCAACGATGCATGAAGTGAGAACAAGTGCTGCAGAGGAAAACAATACCTCAAGTTCAAGATGAATGCTCTGACACTTGGCTTCAAGATGATGCATACTTAAGCTGGAAGCGGTAGCCGGATACATCATCGATTGTTCAAACTGCGCAGAGGAAAGGCAGCTCGAAAACATTTCGGAATTTCTCATATCATTGACGAGGCTGACAGGAACACTGGAATCGCCAGTATCCATTTCATCACTGAACAAAAGAATAACAGATATCTCAGCGATGGAAGCCCGTAAGGTTTTCTCAATCGGTGGTTCTGTTATAGAAATGAAAAGAGAAGTAAGTCCTGGGATATAGAAGTTCAGATGGTTAACTGGCAAAAAGGTAAAACACAACACTACAGCCACTTGGCTTGATTTAATACTGAAATACATGTGATGGTGTTCTACATGCTTGCAATGCGCTTATAGGCATGGCAACTTGGCAAGAGAATGGATGAAAGCTGTTATACAAAGTCACACCTGTGGTAGAACTCAGAGGCGTGGATACCAGCAGGGAATGCTCTTAGAGCGTCAATACATCTGTTGTTATTCATGAGTCGACATAATGTACCCATGCTTTTTTACCATGATGTTTCATTTGCAAGCTGCTAAGAGTAGGTGTACCATTTTTCCTTGGTAGTGTGAAATGCTAGCAACTTAGCATGGATGGCGTTCACGAGCGAGCCAGGTTATCCTAGATAATTGAGGGCATGTTTGGTTCATGACTAACTTTGCCACAACTAACCAAGGCAAACTGTGGCTGCCACAAAAGGTGTGGCAAACAAAATGGCCACCACAAGTGTGGCAAGATTTGGCAAAAAAAAATGAGCCTATGACATGGGGACCATATGGCTACACAAGTGTGGCAAACCATAACTGTGGCAATGAACCAATGCCTGACTACGACTAAAGTTAGGCATGGCAATCTTAGGTTACAAATTAACCATGCCCTGAGTCTGCAAGAAAGTGTATCATAAGAAAGAAAAGATATTATGGAAGTCAATATTATCGTGTTTACTGCTACTGCACTGTTCATACGAGAAACAAATCGCATATGAAGCCTAAATCCAAAAAAAAACATTATATACCTTTAGGGACTTGATCTGATCCAGAAGCTAAAGTGGATGCAAAAGTGATTGCATTGAATACTGAACACGTCCAGTCCCATATGCCACTATTTCCTAAATTAGTCTGGGAGTTCCTCAGTTCTTCAAAACATTCAAAGAACTGGTCAATGCTGTCAAAGATAAGAACAAATCAGTAATCCAATTAGGCTAGTCCAAAAATTTCTTTCTTTCTTGGCTCAAATGACCTGCTTCTCTTAATGAATGCAAATGCAAACACATGTAGCAAGTGATAAACTCTTACAGGACAGCAACGTAAATAAAGACAAAGCAGAGGAAAAGTTATGCTAGTCAATAAGAAGGTCTAGTATATTTGGTCACCGAAACCCCAGGCAACATACCAACTGCAGAGAACTATTCTAGCCCAACAGGCAGTGATCCTCGGTAAGTTGCAATTTTATGACAACAGAACTTCTAAAAGGACAGGACAGGAGCAATAAGTACATGCTGCAATGACCACTATTGGCTTTAACTCCAAAGCATGCACATTATAGTTCAAAATTGATGGCCAAAAATTATGTAAAATCATACATCTGGTCGACCATTTGTAAGCCAAAGAAATGGATGCAATATGACATAGCAACAACATATTTTGATCTTTTCTACAATGATAACAGTTATGTCAAACATATACTTGTTTAAGGGATTAATCATGTGATCCGAAGTAAATTACAAGCTGATAGAAACATGGGCGCAACGAATGTCATTAGGAATTTCAAAATATTAAATAAAGAAGCAAACCTCTCGTCGCAATCTGAATCAGGGTCACCTTGATCCTCGTGGACAACGAGCTCCGGAATCCAGTCTTGAATCACATGTGCCTTAGTTAGGAAAGAATCTTGATATTTGTCTTGCCTTTTTTGTGAAAGTGCAATCTGGTCTGTATCTTCCCTCCTGGTCATCACTGAGTCTGAACCTGACTTCAAAGTGCTTAAGGCGGATCTGGAGGTGTTCAAGGACATATCTACCGTATTATGGGGACGAATCTGTTCGCTTACTTGATTCCTATGGAGAGAATCCAACACATCCATGAACCACTGGATACTGCTGATTTGTAACAGCAATTCTAATGAATCAACAGATACATCTGCGTCGATTTTCTTAAGGTTCAAGCATCCATTACTCCATGGGATGCTTAAGTTCAATGTCCCCGAGAATCCACCAATAGGACCTGTCAAGACCGAGGTAGTACTATGACCTGATGAGATGTCAGCTGTTGCCTTATCCAAATCATTCTGAAGCAGTACATCAACATCATCCATTTTCAAGAACTCGATCACCGCCTCATGGAATGTTACGAAATTATTCAGCTTGACAAGACCATCTGTTGAAAGATTAGTTCCGAATTCTATCTCTTTAACCCGGAAAACTAATGATCGGTTAAATTCTGAGGTCTTGTTATCCACAATAGTTTGAGGATCAAATACAACATATGTATTTTTGAATTTGATTTTGAAGTTTGTAAGAAACCACTTGACAGCATTGGCTATTCTCTTGACACCCTCGTCCACATCTCGTGATGCAGATGTAGAACAGTGTTTATCAGATTCATTTCTTTTGGTATTGACCGATGTCTCTGTGGTACTATTATTACCAGAAACAGAGCATTCAGCATCTACAGGTGGAACTTCACTAGCAACAGATGGAGCGAGCACAAGCTCCAAGTCTTCCACTACAATTTCGCAACTCTTTAACTGTAGAGGGAATTTAACCAGCAGAGATTTTATCGATCCTTCTTTCACCATGATTGAAAATCCTGATAGCTGAAATGGAGAAGAATATTAGTACTCCTAACTAAAAAATCTGAAGTAAGGGCCCAATTGAACAGTTTGAAATGTAAAAAACTATACACATTCGGATACATCGGTTTCATATTTATAGTTCTATGATCATCATGAATCAGAAGAGATTGAATATGTAAGTTTTCACATGGGTGGTGGGAGGAGCATGCGCATAAGATTTGTATATGCTAAGCAGTAAGTATCACAACAAATCAGGTGCTGGGTTTGTAGAGAAGGAATAAACACTGAACTGTAGAAGCTAGAAGATTATCATCCAGCTTAATACCCTAGCTGACAGTTGCGCAGCACATAATTGCAAATGGTCCATTCAGTCCATTGTGACAATATTTAAAGTTACTATAGGGCTCCATTGGTTCAAAGGAATTTTATAGGATTTTTGGAGGATTTGGACCCTTCGGCATTTTTCATGTGATGATCATTTGGTAAGTATGATTGGAGTCCTTAGAAATTTTCCCATAGGATCCATTTGTACTACATTCTGGAGGAAAATTTCCATCCACTCAAACCTCTATGTAGGATTCCTTTGTTTTTTCTGCGCTATCAAACATTTTCCCAAATCCTGTAGGTTACTATAGGATATGCCACCCTATTCCTGCATTTTTCCTATTCCTACATTTTGAGAATACTGAGAATCAAATAGGCCCTATGATTCAAATGCAGGAAGTGCAGACAGGGACCAACACCCTGCTGCTTCTCCCAAACCCTAATACCCAGATACAAACTGCACTCCGAGAGTCCTACTAAACTGCAACAAGACCACGACTGCCGCTTAGTCAAAATCCGCAGCCACCTGCGGTCACCTGACGAAACAACGCCTTCCCCCGCCAATCCTTTGCCCCTGATATTCGCAAAAACCTGTCCAAAATTCTAACAAAGCCGAACCTATACACGTCACCCCAGTGTCCAATTGCAACCAAAATCAGAGGAAACTGATTTAGTCGTCCAACCCCCCGTCCCACCCCACCCTACAGTCAACCTGTCTATTGTCACAGCACAATTCGATTCCCCTCGAGACGCGGGGACAACTAATCGCGACGGGACGCATCCAAAAACCCGATTCCGCCGCGTCTGATCGAACATGGAAAAAGGCGCCCTAAACCCACACGGGACAGGGACGAAATCGCGAAGGGGCGGCGAGGCGTGACGCACCTGGCTGTTGATGTAGTCGGCGTTGAGCGCGAGGTCGGTGAGCTCGAGCGTGCCGCGGGTGAGCTGCAGGTCGAGCTGGTCGAGGTCGAGCTCGCCGAGGAACAGATCCCCGAGCCCCTTCTTCAGCACCGCCTTGCACATCCGCTTCATCACGGCCCCCACCGAGAACCCCCGCAGCAACCCCATCCCGCCCCTCCCGCTCTCCCTCCCGCGGCGAGCGCGAATCCGAGGCGCCCGCGCGGGGCCGGCCGGCGCGTGGCGGGGGTGGGGTCGCCGGAGACGGCCGGGGGACGGAAGGAAGCGAGGGGGTCCGGGGAGGGGGTTGCTTCGTTGGTGTGCCAAGTTTTTCCGGATTAAACCTTGCTGGGGGCGAGTTGTTGCGTCCAGAACCCCGGGAAGGTTGGCTAATTACGTTTATATGCGCCGCCTTCAGGTCCGTGTCCCCGTCCCGTGGGCCAGCCGGAACGCATTAAACAACTTGTAAGGAGATTCGATTTGTTTTCTTCTACACTTTCTAGTCCGTATCTTGTTTTGGCTTAAAAAGTTTGTATAGGAATGTTTATTTGTTTACTATTACTTCCTGCTATCCAATTTAATTGTCGCAGCTTCTCCTTTCTAAGAGCATCTACAGCCGCGCCCCCAACAGCCTCCAAGCGCCTTTTATTGACGTCGGTGCCCAAAAATCGGTCCAGTCGCGTCTAGGAGCCCGTTTTTTGCCGGTTAGGCCGGAAATTGGCGCCGACGGTCCCAAGCCGAACCCGGTGCGCTGGGGGCGCCGGGACAATCGTTTTTGACGCAAACGAATAGCGGGCCCGTGAGTCAGCGACCAACCCGCCTCATCATCCTCATCACAACGCCTTGGTTTCCCCGCGGGGATGCCAAGGCTACCGCCGGTCAGCTTTTCATTGATTCCTCATCATGGGGGCGTGTAATGCCCCAGATGTAATACTTTCCCTTTTGGGCATATAATATATCTCCGGCTTCATCTATTCCATTCCGGGTTATTTGTCTTTCGGGTTTTCGTCGTTTTGTTGTGTGAGTGTGTGGCATTCATTCATATCATGTAGACATATGCATCGCATTGCATTTCTGTTGTCGTTTGCATCCGGTACCGCGCGTTCCTTCCCGTTGTCCGTTTCGCGTTCCGGAGCTCCCTCACGTGTCCGTGGCGTCCCGTAGGCCTACTTTGGTGTTTGGCCGTGTAACGTTACCGGTTTGGCGCGAGGCTTGTCGTGTGTTGTTGTTTTGGTTTGTGTAACCCGCCTGTCAAATCTCGTCGCGTTTCGAGTCCGTTTGCTACCCCAACAGTTATTCTCGTGGGCTCAAAGTGCCTCCACTTCGTGGCCCAAGGCACCCCCTCCAACAGCCCACTAACCACTCCTAACCACTTCTATCATCTAGGCCATCCAGATCTGATCCGGTGGCCGAAAACTGCACTCCATTTGGGCAACCCTAGCTCCTTGTGCCTATATATTTGTCCACCTCCCACAATTTGTGCCCCAAAACTAGGAAACCCTAGCCCCCACTTCATCCCCTTCCTCCAGCCACCATCACCTCGCCGGAGCTTCGCCGGAGTTCCGCCGGAATCTCGCCGGAGCGTCGCCGGAGTTCGCCGGAGTACACCTCCTCCACCTCATCCTCTCCTCCGTGTCGTTCCACTTCTCCTCGCAGCAAAAACAGCCACCTCACCGCCTCCTCCCGCCGGGCAGAAGCCTCTCCACCCCGACGGTCGCCATCTCCCAGATCCAGCCGCAGCCTTCGATCCAACGCCGTCGCCAGCCACTGGCTCGCAGGAGCCAGTCGATCCGATCGGTGCGACCGATCCCCCAGGCCGCTCGTACCCTAGCGCGAGGCCCAGTTCCTCTGCAGCCCCGATCGCCTGGGCTCCCGATCCCGCATCTCCACCAGATCGAGCGCAGCGCCAGGCCGATCGCATCTCCAGGCCGGGCCAGCCGCCTCCCTGGGCCGACCCCAGCCCGCGCCCGTGCTGCTTCCTCAGCCGCCAGCCGATCGCCTCGCCAACTTCGCCGTCCAGCCGCGCGGGCCGCCGCTCCACTCGCCTCCCCGCCTGGACCCGAGGCCGCCTGGGCCTCCTTCGCGAGCCGGGCCTCCAGGCGCTTCGCGGGCCACGCCTCCCCTCCGACAGGCCGGATCCCGCCGCCGCCTGGGCCACTCCCAGCCGCCGCAACCGCGGTCCGTCTGCACCGCCTCCCCGCGGGCCGGCCCATCCAGTCGCTGGCCTTTCCCCAGCCGGGCCGTCCTCCTCCGCCAGATCCCGCGGGCCTCAGCCAGATCTGCAGATCCGGCCCGCTCCTGTTCAGATCTGAAGGTTGCCTCTAAACTCCTAAGTCCCTGTTGCTTGTTGTGTGTTGATGCATTTTTAGAACTGTAATAACTTCTTGTGTGTTGCTCCGTTTTGCGCAAATGAGGTGTCCAGACGTTCGTGGTGACTAGCACTACGATTCATTCCACTGTGCCATGCATGTTTGCGGTCATCTAGATGCTTATTTTTCTGTTGCAAGAGTGCATCCCGTTATAAACTGCTGCTATGTGATGTTTTTATGCCATCTTTGCATAGTGATATCTTTTAGCTCGTTTATCCGAATGATGCAAATGACATGTCCACGTGTTCGTCTTGCTATGCTCTACATGTTGCTTGTGTTAGGTTGCATGATAGATTTATTCTTGCCATGTTTATCCTCGTTGCGAAGTGCTATGTGGCTGTTTAGTTGGTTTACTTGTTATGAAATGCCATCTTGTTGAGCTCATTGCTATCGTTGTATTTATCTCCATGATGCATGCTTGTATGTTTCGGAATCACCATCATGTGTACTTTGATGTAGTGCTTACCACTTGCCATGTTTAGTTTCGAGGTGACTTAAACTTACTCTTATAGATGCCATGATGAAACTGCTGTTTTAGCACTTAGTGGATTATCACCAAGTCTGAAATCTGTAATGTTCCGATGCCATGTTTGCTTGCTGTTCTAGGACAAACCATGATAGTTTTGGAGTGATTCTTGATGGTTCCTTGTAGTATATATTGTTGGCTATCCATTCATGTTCTCGCATGCTTATTTAAGTGGTTGTAGCATAGTTATCTTTTGCTCCAAAGTTTCAATAAAATTCTGCTGTCAGGATTTTGTTGTCAAGTTCAATATGTCCAAGCTTGTTGCTATTGATCCGTGGCTCCTTTGGGGGTGCACCTTTGGACTTATTTGCTGTAGGATATGTCTAGTTTATGTTCATGCTCTTTGCCATGGTGTTTGAGTGATGTAGCTTATTTTTCTAGTGCTCCGAAGTTGCTATGTTGCTGTAATTTTCAGCTTTCGCCTATTTCTTGTTTCGGGCATAACTTTTAGCCCGTAGCTCCGTTTTCAGCGAGTCTTATATGAAACTTGATTGTTTTTCCGTGTAGTTTAATAATATCCTATTGTTATCATGTTTTGAGGTGTTTTGCTTGAGTGCTATTTTCCGTGCTCCGTGTGCTCTCGTAGTGCATCCATCATTTTGGTGTGCGCATTGCATCTTGTTGATTCGTGCCTTGTGTGATTGTATTGTTTAGAGCCGGAAGCTGAGACCGAGTATGAGTACGAGCATGAGGTTACCAACGAGGTTGAGCACGAGGACCCTTCTTACAATCCGAACAACTACTCTTCAGGCAAGATGACCGAACCCCGATAACATTACTATCTTTGCCTATTGCTAGTAGTTCCGCTCTATAGTTTTGCCTCGATGCCCATGTCTTTCCTGTCAGCCTCCTACTTGTAACCATGACCATGTTTAACCACCCTACCTATGCAAACCGTTACTTGTCTAAGTACGCTTCGCGCAGCCCTTCTTATAGCATTGCTAGTTGCAGGTGAAGATCGAAGATGCTTGCTTCATGTGAAGTTTTGTTGGGTTATATCACACTATATAATGCTTAAATGAACTCATCTATATATTGGCAAGGGTGGAAGGCTAAGCCTTTTGCTTGGTGATTTGTTCCACTCATGCCGTTAGGAACCGTTTAAATCGGTGTTATGTTCCTTGATTATGCGTTCCTAACACGGTCGGGGTGTATGGGACCCCCTCGATAAACCGCTAAGTGCTAAGTCTTTTCCAGCAAGTCCCAACATTGGTACTATTTGCCTAATAACTAAATAAACTTGCATAGGGAGTAATTAACCCTCTTTCTTAATCAACAACCCCGGGCCAGTGCTCCACATGAGTGTTGGTCCGAAACGGGGAGCCTGCGGGGCCACCTCGAGGAAACTCAAGGTCTGGTAAAAACCCGTAGCCTCGCCCATCCGGACGTGGCCTGAGACGAGATACGCGCGGCTACTATCAGGGTGTCGGCACGCCGGGAGGATTTGCTGGATTAGCCTTACCTTAGTTCGGAGTATCTTGAGCACGGGATTCTGAGAATACTCGGGTCTTCCCACTTTGGAGTTGCAACTCCGCGGATCGTGGGCTTGTAATGGGCCAAGTTGGAACACCCCTGCAGGGTTATGAACTTTCGAAAGCCGTGCCCGCGGTTATGTGGCAGATGGGAGCTTGTTAATATCCGGTTGTAGATAACTTGACACATTGTTCTAATACACTACCAGCGTGTGTACCGTGACTGTCAATTTCCGAATAGGGATTCGGGAGTCGAACACGGTGGGGTTATGTTTGTTGAGCTTTAGCTAGGATCACTTCGTGATCACCTCTCGACCGAGGCACTTCTCTTCTCGCACTCTTTCACGTAAGCTAGTGCTAGTTGCTGCTGCAGACACTTATTCTTTTCTTCAGCCTTATCCTCTCCCAAGGCTTGAATAGTCTTGTTACCCGGGAACGGGATTGCTGAGTCCTCTGTGGCTCACAGTTACTTCACCACACCAGATGCAGGTCCAGTTGTGAGCTATCCAGGTGATGGCACCGAGCTTGACTGGGAGTACGACGAGGAGCGTAGCCGTTACTATGTTCGTTATCCTGATGATCAGTAGTGGAGACTTCTACTAGGATTCGATCCGACCTGTGGATTTAGATTATGTTCGGTATCTTGTCATTTGGATTTTACCCTTAGAGGGCTGTGATGTTTTATTGAATGATGATTGAGACATGTATTGTATTTGTGTGACGTGGCGAGTGTAAGCCAACTATTTTATGTTTTCCATCCCCATCTTTTACATGAGTTGTGCAAAGATACCAGACTTGCGATCATTCCAGCATGGGGTTATGTCTCTAAGTCGTGCCTCGACACGTAGGAGATATAGTCACATCCTGGGCATTACAAGTTGGTATTCAGAGCCTTCTCCGACCTAGGAGCCCCCACTGATTGATCGAATCGTTGACGGTCGAGTCTAGGCACACACTGAAAATATTTTGAGTCCTATATTATATCGGAGAGTAGGATTTCTTTGCTTCTCATCCCCTTTCTCTCTGGTGAGGACTCCTGACGTCTACTCTTGCCTCTTCTACTTTCAAAAATTGCACCAAATTTTTTTTAGGAATCTCGCGAGTATTCTGGGATTGTTTCGATGTTCTTGTGACGAGAATATTGTTCTCAATGCCTCCTGACATTAGGGGTTGTGGCAGTGTCCCGGGGAGTTGAGCTTCGGGGTATTGTCGTCACAAGCATATCGCGGCAGTACTAAATACTTAAGACGGCCGACATCGAAAATCTCTCCTATACGGTTAGTGGCAAGGTAACCCCGACATCACCCAGTACTGGGGAGGTAGTTCGGGAGTATTGCCATAGCTTGTTATAGTGGATGCTTTTCGAAGGTCCGAGGTAAACAGTTTCCGAGAAAGACTGGTTATGTGTTGAAGGATGGATACAGCTGGATGTAGGTTTAGAGTTGATTGCGCGGTGCTTCCCCTGTATCCCCAACACCTGATTGCATAACTGGAATCTTTCGGAAATTCATAGGTGGGTTTATCCAGTAGATCGTAGGCATTCTTCCAATGAATGCAGGTTAGCGAGTTCGGGGTTCTACATTGAGTGAAGTGGTTTATGACCGATGTTCCGATCGGGAGTTGCATCTTAAAGGGTCCTTGGCTATGCTGATCCGGGGATTGCAAAACCCTTTCGTAACGCGTTCATATGCTTTCAGCACAAAGATGTTAGAACGAAGCTCCTATCTTGTGTTTGTTCCCGTCTGTACCTTGTTGTTTTTCTTATTTTACCTTTTGTCCCCTATGTGGCTTCTCGTGAAGATTGATGTTATCATTAACTGAGAATTTCATTCGTTCCTCTTGTTCGAATGATTTCATTCGTTCCTATTGTTCGAATGATTATTGTGATGACTTGTTGCAATTCATTCCATTGATTCAGCTTATACCTTATGTCAATCAATTGCTGATTCGTGGTCATCTCTTTCAGGATGGCTCCGAAAAAAGTTCCCAACGCTAACCCAGAGGCGGAAGAGGTCCCAGATCGTCCTCCTTCCCCTCCTCCTCCGCCTGAGGCTTGGAGAGCGATTATGCAGACTACAGCTCAGAACACCCAGATGTTGATGCAGATGATGCAGCAGATGCAAGCTAATCAAGCTAATCAGGGTGTTCCAGGGAATCAAGGCAATTTCTTCAACCAGCAGCACCATGCTACTCTCAACCAGTTCTTGGCCAATAATCCAAAAGCTTTCAGTTACTGTGTCGACCCTCTTGATGCTGAAGATTGGTTAACCGACATAAAGAAGCATTTTGAGTGCAGTAACGTAAGAGAAGAGGACTATGTGAAGTTTGCAGCCTTCCAACTCAAAGACCAAGCAGCTGACTGGTGGCAGCAGTACAAAGACTCCAAGCCAGGTCGTGTGATCTCTTGGGAGGATTTCTGCAAGGACTTTCGCTCTCACCATATTCCAACAAGTGTCATCGAGGGTATGCGTGAGCAATTCCGTAACCTGAAGCAGGGCTCTATGACAGTCTACCAGTATAATGTCAAGTTCCAAAACCTCGCCCGCTATGCTAAGCAAGACATTCCTGACGCCAAGAGCAAAATCTACCAGTTCCGTGGAGGTCTCAAAGATGAACTTCAACTTGCTCTCACCTTGTTCGAGCCCGATGAGTTCGACAAATTCTATAACATGGCTTTGAAACAAGAGGCAGCTCAGCTTAAGATGGAGGCTTCTAAAAAGAGAATTCGAGATGCCGTTCACTCTTCCTCATCGTCTCAGTTGGCTGCGAAACAACAGAAATTTTGGCTTCCTCCTCCTCAAGTGATTCGAGCTCCTTACAACAACTCCAACAACAAGAACTCTAGTGGACGTGGTTTCTCCCACCCACCCAACCCGAGCAACCAGTCGAAGAATCAGTTTCAGTCTCAAGGCTCCAAGTCAAGTGGTTCTCTTTTCCGTCCTCTCTCAAAAGTGACTTGCAACAAATGCACTCAGAAAGGTCACTATGCCAACAGATGTCCGAACCCGAAGCGACTTCCACCTCCTCCACCTGTGAGTTCAGCTATTGTCAAGCATAATCCCAAGCAAGTAAGGGTCAATCTGATGAATGCAGCGCAAGCGGAGAATTCTTCTGATGTGATTTTGGGTAACCTCTCAGTTAACTCTTTTCCAGCTAAAGTGTTATTTGATTCGGGTGCTTCACATTCCTTCATGTCATTCCCATTTGCATCCAAGCACAACATTGTCACCAAAAATTTGCCTCAGAGGTTGCAAGTTATTTCTCCGGAGAGACGTATGAATTCTGGTGTCTATGCTCCGGATGTTTCTATTCGCATGGGTGATTATCGATTTTTGGCTAAACCGGTGGTTCTTGATAATTCTGATATTGACCTCATCCTCGGAATGGATTGGCTTTCTCAGCATGATGCTCACATTGATTGTGCACAGAAGGAAGTCAAGATGACTCATCCTGATGAAGATGTGATTATCTTTGCCTCCAGGGATAACACTATCAGGCTTTTCTCTCTCAATGATAAGGGCAAAATTAATGCCATATCTCAAATTCCGGTGGTGAACGAATACCAAGACATTTTTCCTGAAGAACTTCCAGGCATGCCTCCACACCGTCAGGTGGAATTTGTCATTGAACTCGAGCCAGGTACTGAGCCAGCATGTCGGCGTCCGTACAAGCTCTCTCCTGATGAATTGAAGGAATTGAAGAAGCAGCTTGATAAACAGGAAAGTATGGGTCTCATCAGGCCTAGTACGTCCCCTTGGGGCTGTGGTGTCTTATTTGTCAAGAAGAAGGATGGCACGGAGCGTCTCTGTGTTGATTACCGGCCATTGAACAAGAAGACAATAAAGAACAAGTATCCGCTCCCCAACATCAACGAACTCTTCGAGCAGCTCAAAGGAGCTAAAGTGTTCTCTAAACTCGATCTCCGAATGGGCTATCACCAAATTCGCATTCGCGAGCAAGACATTCCCAAGACTGCCTTCAGAAAGAGCTACGGCTCATACGAGTATACAGTCATGTCCTTTGGTCTCGCTAATGCTCCTCCTACCTTCTCGAGAATGATGCATTACATCTTCAACCCCTATACTGGCGAGTTTGTGCTTGTGTATCTGGATGATATTCTGGTGTTTTCCAAGAATGAAGAAGATCACGAAAAGCACTTACGTCTGGTTCTTGATCGACTCCGTGAGCATAAGTTCTATGCCAAGTTATCCAAGTGCGAATTTTGGCTCGATAAGGTTTTGTACCTGGGCCATATCATCTCAGCTGACGGTATTGCGGTAAATCCCGAGAAAGTTGAAGCAATTGTTAACTGGGAAGCTCCTCAGAACGTCAAGCAACTCCGAAGTTTTCTGGGTCTTGCGAGCTATTGCAGAAGGTTCGTTGAGAACTTCTCCAAGATTGCCAAGCCTCTTTCCAACTTGCTTCAGAAGAATGTCAAATACGTTTGGTCTCTAGAGTGTGAAGTGACATTCAAAACTCTCAAAGAAAAGCTTGTCTCTGCTCCAGTTCTTACTCCTCCAGATGAGTCCAAGCCCTATGAAGTATTCTGTGATGCTTCTCTTCAAGGTCTTGGTGGTGTGCTTATGCAAGATAAGAGAATTGTGGCATATACTTCTCGTCAGCTCAAGCCAAGTGAGAAGAACTATCCCACACATGATCTCGAGCTAGCAGCTGTGGTACATGCTTTGATTACGTGGAGACATCTGTTGTTGGGCAGAAAAGTCGACATCTTCACTGATCACAAGAGCTTGAAGTACATCTTCACACAGCCGAATCTGAACCTCCGCCAGACTCGTTGGGTTGAAATGATCCAAGAGTATGATCCCAGCATTGAATACACTCCTGGCAAGGCGAATGTGATTGCAGATGCTTTGAGCAGAAAGGCATATTGCAACAGCCTTCTTATCAAGCCGTTCCAGCCTGAGCTTTGTGAAGCTTTAAGGAAACTCAACCTCCAAGTTGTTCCGCAGGGTTTTCTTGCAAATCTTCAAGTTGCTCCTACCTTGGAAGATCAGGTCCGTGAGGCCCAACTCAGTGATGCCATGGTGCAGAAGGTGAAACATGTTATTGCAAAGGGCACTCCTAAATACAAGTGCTTTCGTGTGGATGAGAGAGATACCTTGTTCTTCGAGGACAGACTCGTTGTTCCCAAAGGTGATCTCAGGAAGCTCATAATGGAAGAAGCACATGATTCTCTCCTTTCCATTCATCCCGGCAGTTCGAAGATGTACCAAGACCTCAAGCAATCTTACTGGTGGACACGCATGAAAAGGGAGATTGCCCAATTCGTGAATGAATGTGATGTTTGCAGAAGAGTGAAAGCAGAACATCAACGTCCAGCCGGTCTTCTCCAACCTCTTCCTATTCCCGAGTGGAAGTTCGACCACATTGAAATGGATTTCTGAAGGAAATATGCCCTAGAGGCAATAATAAAGTTGTTATTTATATTTCCTTATATCATGATAAATGTTTATTATTCATGCTAGAATTGTATTAACCGGAAACTTAGTACATGTGTGAATACATAGACAAAACAGAGTGTCCCTAGTATGCCTCTACTAGACTAGCTCATTGATCAAAGATGGTTATGTTTCCTAACCATAGACATGAGTTGTCATTTGATCAACGGGATCACATCATTAGGAGAATGATGTGATGGACAAGACCCATCTGTTAGCTTAGCACTATGATCGTTTAGTTTTACTGCTATTGCTTTCTTCATGACTTATACATGTTCCTATGACTATGAGATTATGCAACTCCCGAATACCGTAGGAACACCTTGTGTGCTATCAAACATCACAACGTAACTGGGTGATCATAAAGATGCTCTACAGGTGTCTCCAAAAGTGTTCGTGGTGTTGGCATAGATCAAGACTAGGATTTGTCACTCCGAGTGTGGGAGAGGTATCTCTGGGCCCTCTCGGTAATGCACATCATAATAAGCCTTGCAAGCAAATGACTAATGAGTTAGTCACGAGATGTATTACGGAACGAGTAAAGATACTTGCGGTAACGAGATTGAACTAGGTATAGAGATACCGACGATCGAATCTCGTGCAAGTAACATACCGATGACAACAGGAACAACGTATGTTGTTATGCGGTTTGACCGATAAAGATCTTCGTAGAATATGTAGGAGCCAATATGAGCATCCAGGTTCCGCTATTGGTAATTGATCGGATATGAGTCTCGGTCATGTCTACATAGTTCTCGAACCCGTAGGGTCCGCACGCTTAACGTTTGATGACAATCGGTATTATGAGTTTATGAGTTTTGATGTACCGAATGAGTTCAGAGTCCCGGATGAGACCGGGGACATGACGAGGAGTCTCGAAATGGTCGAGACGTAAAGATCGATATATTGGACGACTATATTCGGACATCGGAAAGGTTCCGAGTGATTCGGGTATTTTTCGGAGTATATGGGCCTTATTGGGCCATACGGGAATAGAGGAGAAAGGCCAAAAGGAAGGAGGAGCGCACCTCCCCTCTGGTTCGAATTGGACAAGGGGTGCAGCCCCCTTTTCCTTCTCCCTCTCCACCTCTTTCCTTCTCTCCTACTCCGGAAAGGAAAGGGGAATCCTACTAGGACTTGGTAGTCCTAGTAGGACTCCCCACACTTGGCGCGCCCCCTCTAGGGCCGGCCTCTCCCTTGCTCCTTTATATACGGGGGCAGGGGGGCACCCTAGGACACACAAGTTGAATTGTTCTAGCCGTGTGCGGTGCCCCCCTCCACAGAAACACACCTCGGTCATACCGTCGCAGTGCTTAGGCGAAGCCCTGCGCCGGTAGATACATCATATCCGTCACCACGCCGTCGTGCTGACCAAACTCTCCCGTGAAGCTCAGCTGGATCAAGAGCTCGTGGGACGTCATCAAGCTGAACGTGTGCTGAACGCGGAGGTGCCGTACGTTCGGTGCTTGATCGGTTGGATTGCGAAGAAGTTCGACTACATCAACCGCGTCACTTTCCGCTTCCGGTCTACGAGGGTACGTAGACACACTCTTCCCTCTCGTCGCTATGCATCTAGTAGATAGATCTTGCGTGATCGTAGGAAAATTTTAAAATACTACGTTCCCCAACAGTGGAATCAGAGCCAGGTCTATGCGTTGATGATATGCACGAGTAGAACACAATGAGTTGTGGGCGATACTAGTCATATTGCTTACCAGCATGTCATACTTTGCTTCGGCGGTATTGTGAGATGAAGCGGCGCGGACCGACATTACGCGTACGCTTACGCGAGACTGGTTTCACCGTTATGAGCACTCGTTGCTTAAAGGTGACTGCCGGGTGTCTGTCTCTCTCACTTTAGCTGAATCAAGTGTGCCTACGCCCGGTCCTTATGAAAGTTAAAACAACACATACTTGACGAAACATCGTTGTGGTTTTGTATGCGTAGGTAAGAACGGTTCTTGCTAAAGCCCGTAGCAGCCACGTAAAACTTGCAACAACAAAGTAGAGGACGTCTAACTTGTTTTTGCAGGGCATGTTGTGATGTGATATGGTCAAGACATGATGAGTTATACGGTTTTGTATGAGATGATCATGTTTTGTAAAGTTATCGGCAACTGGCAGGAGCCATATGGTTGTCGCTTTATTGTATGAAATGCAATCGCCATGTAATTGCTTTACTTTATCACTAAGCGGTAGCGATAGTCGTAGAAGCAATAGTTGGCGAGACGACAACGATGCTACGATGGAGATCAAGGTGTCACGCCGGTGACAAAGGTGATCATGACGGTGCTTTGGAGATGGAGATCGAAAGCACAAGATGATGATGGCCATATCATGTCACATATTTTGATTTGCATGTGATGTTTATCTTATTATGCTTCTTATTTTGCTTAGAACGACGGTAGCATTATAAGATGATCCCTTACAAAATTTCAAGGTACAAGTGTTCTCCCTGAGTATGCACCGTTGCGAAAGTTCTTCGTGCCGAGACACCACGTGATGATCGGGTGTGATAAGCTCTACGTTCAAATACAACGGGTGTAAGACAGTTTTGCACACGCAGAATACTCGGGTTAAACTTGACGAGCCTAGCATATGCAGATATGGCCTTGGAACACTGGAGACCGAAAGGTCGAGCGTGAATCATATAGTAGATATGATCAACATAAGATGTTCACCATTGAAACTACTCCATCTCACGTGATGATCGGACATGGTTTAGTTGATTTGGATCACGTGATCATTTAGATGACTAGAGGGATGTCTATCTAAGTGGGAGTTCTTAAGTAATATGATTAAATTGAACTTTAATTTATCATGAACTTAGTCCTCGTAGTATTAGCATATCTATGTTGTAGATCAATAGCTCACGATGATGCTCCCCGTTTATTTTTTATATGTTCCTAGAGAAAACTAAGTTGAAAGATGTTAGTAGCAATGATGCGGAATTGTTCCGTGATCTGAGGATTATCCTCATTGCTGCACAGAAGAATTATGTCCTTGATGCACCGCTAGGTGACAGACCTATTGCAGGAGCAGATGTAGACGTTATGAACGTTTTTACAAAAGCTCGGTATGATGACTACTTGATAGTTTAAGTGCACCATGCTTTACGACTTAGAACCGGGACTTCAAAAACGTTTTGAACGCCACGGAGCATATAAGATGTTCCAAGAGTTGAAATTAGTATTTCATATTCATGCCCGTGTCGAGAGGTATAAGACTTCTGACAGTACTTTGCCTACAAGATGGAGGAGAATAGCTCAACCAGTGAGCATGTGCTTAGATTGTCTGGGTACTATAATTACTTGAATCAAGTGGGAGTTAATCTTCCAGATAAGATAGTAATTGGCAAAGTTCTCTAGTCACCATGACCAAGTTAGTAGAACTTCGTGATGAACTATAATATGCAAGGGATGACGAAAGTAATTCCCGAGCTCTTCGCGATGTTGTAGTCAGCGAAGGTAGAAATCATGAACGAGCATCAAGTGTTGATGGTTAACAAGACCACTTGTTTCAAGTAAAGGGCAAAGGGATAGAAGGGAACTTCAAGAAGAATGACAAGCAAGTTGTCACTCCCGTGAAGAAACCCAAAGCTAAAAACTCAAGCCTGAAACTAAGTGCTTCTACTGCAAAGGAAATGGTCACTGGAAGTGGAACTGCCCTAGATACTTGGCGGATAAGAAGGATGGCAAAGTGAACAAAGGTATATTTTGATATACAGATTATTGATGTGTAATTTACTAGTGTTCATAGCAACCCCTGGGTATTTGATACCGTTCAGTTGCTAAAATTAGTAACTCGAAACGAGAATTGCAGAATGAACAGAGACTAGTTAAAGTTGAAGTGACGATGTGTGTTGGAAGTGGTTCCAAGATTGATATGATCATCATCGCACACTCCCTATACTTTCGGGATTAGTGTAAAACCTAAATAAATGTTATTTGGCATTTGCGTTGAGCATGAATATGATTTGATCATATTTGTAGCAATACGGTTATTCATTTAAAGTCATAGAATAATTGTTATTCTGTTTACATGAATAAAACCTTCGATGGTCATACACCCAATGAAAATAGTTTGTTGGATCTCGATCGTGGTGATACACATATTCATAATATTGAAGCCAAAAGATGCAAGGTTAATAATGATAGTGCAACTTATTTGTGGCACCGCCGTTTAGGTCATAATGGTGTAAAGCGCATGAAGAAACTCCATAGTGATGGACTTTTGGAATCACTTGATTATGAATCACTTGGTGCTTGCGAACCATGCCTCATGGGTAAGATGACTAAAACTCCGTTCTCCAGAACAATGGAGCGAGCAACAGATTTGTTGGAGATCATACATACAGATGTATGTGGACCAATGAGTGTTGAAGCTCGCGGCGGGTATCGTTATTTTCTGACCTTCACTGATGATTTGAGCAGATATGGGTATATCTACTTAATGAAGCACAAGTCTGAAACATTTGAAAAGCTCAAAGAATTTCAGAGTGAAGTGGAGAATCATCGTAACAAGAAAATAAGAGTTTCTACGATATGATCGTAGAGGTAAAATATTTGAGTTAGTGAGTTTGGCCTTCAGTAAAAACAATGTGAAATAGTTTCACTACTCACGCCACCTGGAACACCATAGTGTAATGGTGTGTCTGAACGTCATAACCGTACTTTATTAGATATGGTGCGATCGATGATGTCTCTTACCGATCTACCACTATCGCTTTTGGGGTTATGCATTAGAGACAGCTACATTCACGTTAAATAGGGCACCATCTAAATCCGTGGAGATGACACCGTATGAACTGTGGTTTGACGAGAAACCTAAGCTGTCATTTCTTTAAGTTTGGGACTGCGATGCTTATGTGAAAAAGTTTCAACATGATAAGCTCAAACCCAAATCGGAGAAGTAAATCTTTATAGGATACCCAAAAGAAACTGTTGGGTACACCTTCTATCACAGATCCGAAGGCAAGGTCTTTGTTGCTAAGAGTGGATCCTTTCTAGAGAAGGAGTTTCTCTCGAAAGAAGTGAGTGGGAGGAAAGTAGAACTTGATGAGGTAATTGTACCTTCTCCCGAATTGGAAAGTGGAACATCACAGAAACTAGTTCCAGTGATTCCTACACCAATTAGTGAGGAAGCTAATGATGATGATCATGAAACTTCAGATCAAGTTTCTGCTGAACTTCGTAGATCAACCAGAGTTCATTCCGCATCAGAGTGGTACGACAACCCGGTTCTGGAAGTCATGTTACTGGACCATGATGAACCTACGAACTATGAGGAAGCGATGATGAGCCCAGATTCCGCAAAATGGCTTGAGGCCATAAAATCTGAGATGGGATCCATGTATGAGAACAAAGTGTGGACTTTGGTTGACTTTCCCGATGATCAGCAAGCCATCGAAAATAAATGGATCTTCAATAGGAAGACTGACACTGACGGTAATGTTACTGTTTACAAAGCTCGACTTGTTGCGAAAGTTTTTCAACAAGTTCAAGGAGTTGACTACGATGAGACTTTCTCACCCGTAGCGATGCTTAAGTCTGTCCGAATCATATTAGCAATTGCCGCATTTTATGAAATCTGGCAAATGGATAACAAAACTGCATTCTTTAATGGATTTATTAAAGAAGACTTGTATATGATGCAACCAGAAGGTTTTGTCAATCCTAAAGGTGCTAACAAATGTGCAGGCTCCAGCGATCCATCTATGGACTGGTGCAAGCATCTCGGAGTTGGAATATACGCTTTGAAAAGTTGATCAAATCATATGGTTTCATACAGACTTTTGGAGAAGCCTGTATTTACAAGAAGTGAGTGGGAGCACTACAACCTTTCTGATAAGTATATGTGAATGACATATTGTCGATCGGAAATGATGTAGATTTTTCTGGAAAGCATAAAGGAGTGTTTGAAAGGAGTTTTTCAAAGAAAGACCTTGGTGAAGCTGCTTACATATTGGGCATCAAGATCTATAGAGATAGATCAAGAGCTTGATAAGACTTTCGATGAGTACATACCTTGATAAGATTTTGAAGTAGTTCAAAATAGATCAGTCAAAGAAGGAGTTCTTGCCTGACTTGTAAGGTGTGAAGTTGAGTAAGACTCAAAGCCAGACCACGGCAGAAAAATATAGAGAGAATGAAAGTCATTCCCTATGCCTCAGCCATAGGTTCTATAAAGTATGCCATGCTGTGTACCAAACATGTTGTGTACCTTGCCATGAGTTTGTCAAGGGGGTACAATAGTGATCCAGGAGTAGATCACTGTACAGCGGTCAAAATTATCCTTAGTAACTGGATGACTAAGGAAATGTTTCTCGATTATGGAGGTGATAAAGAGTTCGTCGTAAAGGGTTACGCTGATGCAAGCTTTGACACTAAATCCAGATGACTCTAAGTATCAATCTGGATGCGTATTGAAAGTGGGAGCAATTAGCTAGAGTAGCTCCATGCAGAGCAATGTAGACATAGAAATTTGCGAAATACATACGGATCTGAATGTGACAGACCCGTTGACTAAACTTCTCTCACAAGCAAAACATGATCACACCTTATTACTCTGGGGTATTAATCACATAGCGATGTGAACTAGATTATTGACTCTAGTAAACCCTATGGGTGCTGGTCACATGGCGATGTGCAGTATGGGTGTTATTCACATAACGATGTGAACTATCGGTATTAAATCACATGGCGATGTGAGCTAGATTATTGACTCTAGTGCAAGTGGGAGACTGAAGGAAATATGCCCTAGAGGCAATAATAAAGTTGTTATTTATATTTCCTTATATCATGATAAATGTTTATTATTCATGCTAGAATTGTATTAACCGGAAACTTAGTACATGTGTGAATACATAGACAAAACAGAGTGTCCCTAGTATGCCTCTACTAGACTAGCTCATTGATCAAAGATGGTTATGTTTCCTAACCATAGACATGAGTTGTCATTTGATCAACGGGATCACATTATTAGGAGAATGATGTGATGGACAAGACCCATCCGTTAGCTTAGCACTATGATCGTTTAGTTTTACTGCTATTGCTTTCTTCATGACTTATACATGTTCCTATGACTATGAGATTATGCAACTCCCGAATACCGTAGGAACACCTTGTGTGCTATCAAACATCACAACGTAACTGGGTGATCATAAAGATGCTCTACTGGTGTCTCCAAAAGTGTTCGTGGTGTTGGCATAGATCAAGACTAGGATTTGTCACTCCGAGTGTGGGAGAGGTATCTCTGGGCCCTCTCGGTAATGCACATCATAATAAGCCTTGCAAGCAAATGACTAATGAGTTAGTCACGAGATGATGTATTACGGAACGAGTAAAGATACTTGCCGGTAACGAGATTGAACTAGGTATAGAGATACCGACGATCGAATCTCGGGCAAGTAACATACCGATGACAAAAGGAACAACGTATGTTGTTATGCGGTTTGACCGATAAAGATCTTCGTAGAATATGTAGGAGCCAATATGAGCATCCAGGTTCCGCTATTGGTAATTGATCGGAGATGAGTCTCGGTCATGTCTACATAGTTCTCGAACCCGTAGGGTCCGCACGCTTAACGTTTGATGACGATCGGTATTATGAGTTTATGAGTTTTGATGTACCAAAGGAGTTCGGAGTCCCGGATGAGACCGGGGACATGACGAGGAGTCTCGAAATGGTCGAGACGTAAAGATCGATATATTGGACGACTATATTCGGACATCGGAATGGTTCCGAGTGATTCGGGTATTTTTCGGAGTATATGGGCCTTATTGGGCCATACGGGAATAGAGGAGAAAGGCCAAAAGGAAGGAGGCGCGCACCTTCCCTCTGGTCCGAATTGGACAAGGGGTGCAGCCCCCTTTTCCTTCTCCCTCTCCACCTCTTTCCTTCTCTCCTACTCCGGAAAGGAAAGGGGAATCCTACTAGGACTTGGGAGTCCTAGTAGGACTCCCCACACTTGGCGCGCCCCCTCTAGGGCCGGCCTCTCCCTTGCTCCTTTATATACGGGGGCAGGGGGCACCCTAGGACACACAAGTTGAATTGTTCTAGCCGTGTGCGGTGCCCCCCTCCACAGAAACACACCTCGGTCATACCGTCGCAGTGCTTAGGCGAAGCCCTGCGCCGGTAGATACATCATATCCGTCACCACGCCGTCGTGCTGACCAAACTCTCCCGTGAAGCTCAGCTGGATCAAGAGCTCGTGGGACGTCATCAAGCTGAACGTGTGCTGAACGCGGAGGTGCCGTACGTTCGGTGCTTGATCGGTTGGATTGCGAAGAAGTTTGACTACATCAACCGCGTCACTTTCCGCTTTCGGTCTACGAGGGTACGTAGACACACTCTTCCCTCTCGTTGCTATGCATCTAGTAGATAGATCTTGCGTGATCGTAGGAAAATTTTAAAATACTACGTTCCCCAACAATTTCGTCACTTGCTTTCCTAAATCCAAGAGAGGGAATGATGCTATCTTCGTGGTGATTGACAAGCTTACCAAAGTCGCTCATTTCCTTCCAGTCAAAGAATCCATCAATGCAGCTCAACTTGCAGAGTTGTACACTTCCAGAATTGTGTCTTTACATGGCATTCCTCAAGTTATCTCCTCAGACCGTGGAAGTTTGTTCACATCCAAGTTCTGGGACTCCTTTCAGTCCGCCATGGGCACTAAGATCAGGTTCAGCACTGCTTTTCACCCTCAGACTAGTGGTCAAGTCGAGCGAGTGAATCAGATTCTAGAAGACATGCTCAGAGCCTGTGTCATATCTTTTGGCATGAAATGGGAAGACTGCCTTCCATTTGCCGAGTTCTCTTACAACAACAGCTTTCAAGCAAGTGCAGGAAAAGCTCCGTTTGAAATCCTCTATGGCAGAAAGTGCCGTACACCTCTCAACTGGTCTGAAACAGGCGAACGTCAACTTCTTGGCAATGACTCGATCTCAGAAGCCGAAGAAATGTGCAAAGTCATACGTGAGAATCTCAAGGCCGCTCAATCGCGTCAGAAGAGTTACTATGACGGCAAGCATCGTGATTTGGCATTCAACATTGATGATCATGTCTATCTCCGTGTTTCTCCGATGAAAGGCACCCAAAGATTCGGTATCAAAGGAAAGCTTGCTCCTAGATACGTCGGGCCTTTCAAGATTCTTGGCAAAAGAGGCGATCTAGCCTATCAACTTGAGCTCCCTTCAAACTTCGCCAATGTTCATGATGTGTTCCATGTGTCTCAACTCCGCAAATGCTTCAAGGCACCTGAGCGCATGATTCCGTTTGAAGAGATTGATCTTCAACAAGACATGTCTTACCGAGAGCATCCCGTTGCTATTCTCGAAGAAATCGAACGCAAGACCCGCAACAAGTCCATCAAATTCTTGAAAGTCAAGTGGTCACATCACACCGACCGAGAAGCTACGTGGGAACGAGAAGATCATCTTCGTTCCGAGTACCCTTCCTTTTTCCAGTCCTAGATCTCGGGACGAGATCTTTTTGTAGTAGAGGAGAGTTTGTAATGCCCCGGATGTAATACTTTCCCTTTTGGGCATATAATATATCTCCGGCTTCATCTATTCCATTCCGGGTTATTTGTCTTTCGGGTTTTCGTCGTTTTGTTGTGTGAGTGTGTGGCATTCATTCATATCATGTAGACATATGCATCGCATTGCATTTCTGTTGTCGTTTGCATCCGGTACCGCGCGTTCCTTCCCGTTGTCCGTTTCGCGTTCCGGAGCTCCCTCACGTGTCCGTGGCGTCCCGTAGGCCTACTTTGGTGTTTGGCCGTGTAACGCTACCGGTTTGGCGCGAGGCTTGTCGTGTGTTGTTGTTTTGGTTTGTGTAACCCGCCTGTCAAATCTCGTCGCGCTTCGAGTCCGTTTGCTACCCCAACAGTTATTCTCGTGGGCTCAAAGTGCCTCCACTTTGTGGCCCAAGACACCCCCTCCAACAGCCCACTAACCACTCCTAACCACTTCTATCATCTAGGCCATCCAAATCTGATCCGGTGGCCGAAAACCGCACTCCATTTGGGCAACCCTAGATCCTTGTGCCTATATATTTGTCCACCTCCCACAATTTGTGCCCCAAAACTAGGAAACCCTAGCCCCCACTTCATCCCCTTCCTCCAGCCACCATCACCTCGCCGGAGTTCCGCCGGAATCTCGCCGGAGTTCGCCGGAGTACACCTCCTCCACCTCATCCTCTCCTCCGTGCCGTTCCACTTCTCCTCGCAGCAAAAACAGCCACCTCACCGCCTCCTCCCGCCGGGCAGAAGCCTCTCCACCCCGACGGTCGCCATCTCCCAGATCCAGCCGCAGCCTTTGATCCAACGCCGTCGCCAGCCACTGGCTCGCAGGAGCCAGTCGATCCGATCGGTGCGACCGATCCCCCAGGCCGCTCGTACCCTAGCGCGAGGCCCAGTTCCTCCGCAGCCCCGATCGCCTGGGCTCCCGATCCCGCATCTCCACCAGATCGAGCGCAGCGCCAGGCCGATCGCATCTCCAGGCCGGGCCAGCCGCCTCCCTGGGCCGACCCCGGCCCGCGCCCGTGCTGCTTCCTCAGCCGCCAGCCGATCGCCTCGCCAACTTCGCCGTCCAGCCGCGCGGGCCGCAGCTCCACTCGCCTCCCCGCCTGGACCCGAGGCCGCCTGGGCCTCCTTCGCGAGCCGGGCCACCAGGCGCTTCGCGGGCCATGCCTCCCCTCCGACAGGCCAGATCCCGCCGCCGCCTGGGCCACTCCCAGCCGCCGCAACCGCGATCCGTCTGCACCGCCTCCCCGCGGGCCGGCCCATCCAGTCGCTTGCCTTTCCCCAGCCGGGCCGTCCTCCTCCGCCAGATCCCGCGGGCCTCAGCCAGATCTGCAGATCCGGCCTGCTCTTGTTCAGATCTGAAGGTTTCCTCTAAACTCCTAAGTCCCTGTTGCTTGTTGTGTGCCGATGCATTTTTAGAATTGCAATAACTTCTTGTGTGTTGCTCCGTTTTGCGCAAATGAGGTGTCCAGACGTTCGTGGTGACTAGCACTACGATTCATTCCATTGTGCCATGCATGTTTGTGGTCATCTAGATGCTTATTTTTCTGTTGCAAGAGTGCATCCCGTTATAAACTGCTGCTATGTGATGTTTTTATGCCATCTTTGCATAGTGATATCTTTTAGCTCGTTTATCCGAATGATGCAAATGACATGTCCACGTGTTCGTCTTGCCATGCTTTACATGTTGCTTGTGTTAGGTTGCATGATAGATTTATTCTTGCCATGTTTATCCTCGTTGCGAAGTGCTATGTGGCTGTTTAGTTGTTTTACTTGTTATGAAATGCCATCTTGTTGAGCTCATTGCCATCGTTGTGTTTATCTCCATGATGCATGCTTGTATGTTTCGGAATCACCATCATGTGTACTTTGATGTGGTGCTTACCACATGCCATGTTTAGTTTCGAGGTGACTTAAACTTGCTCTTATAGATGCCATGATGAAACTGTTGTTTTAACACTTAGCGGATTTTCACTAAGTCTGAAATGTGTAATGTTCCGATGCCATGTTTGCTTGTTGTTCAAGGACATACCATGATAGTTTTGGTGTGATTCTTGATGGTTCCTTGTAGTATATATTGTTGGCTATCCATTCATGTTCTCGCATGATTATTTAAGTGGATGTAGCATAGTTATCTTTTGCTCCAAAGTTTCAATAAAATTCTGCTGTCAGGATTTTGTTGTCAAGTTCAATATGTCCAAGCTTGTTGCTATTGATCCGTGGCTCCTTTGGGGGTGCACCTTTGGACTTATTTGCTATAGGATATGTCTAGTTTATGTTCATGCTCTTTGCCATGGTGTTTGAGTGCTGTAGCTTATTTTTCTAGTGCTCCGAAGTTGCTATGTTGCTGTAATTTTCAGCTTTCGCCTATTTCTTGTTTCGGGCATAACTTTTAGCCCGTAGCTCCGTTTTCAGCGAGTCTTATATGAAACTTGATTGTTTTTCCATGTAGTTTAATAATATCCTATTGTTATCATGTTTTGAGGTGTTTTGCTTGAGTGCTATTTTCCGTGCTCCGTGTGCTCTCGTAGTGCATCCATCATGCATCCATCATTTTGATGTGCGCATTGCATCTTGTTGATTCGTGCCTTGTGTGATTGTATTGTTTAGAGCCGGAAGCTGAGACCGAGTACGAGTACGAGCACGAGGTTACCAACGAGGTTGAGCACGAGGACTCTTCTTACGATCCGAACAACTACTCTTCAGGCAAGATCACCGAACCCAGATAACATTACTATCTTTGCCTATTGCTAGTAGTTCCGCTCTATAGTTTTGCCTCGATGCCCATGTCTTTCCTGTCAGCCTCCTACTTGTAACCATGACCATGTTTAACCACCCTACCTATGCAAACCGTTGCTTGGCTAAGTACGCTTCGCTCAGCCCTTCTTATAGCATTGCTAGTTGCAGGTGAAGATCGAAGATGCTTGCTTCATGTGAAGTTTTGTTGGGTTATATCACACTATATAATGCTTAAATGAACTCATCTATATATTGGCAAGGGTGGAAGGCTAAGCCTTTTGCTTGGTGATTTGTTCCACTCATGCCGTTAGGAACCGTTTAAACCGGTGTTATGTTCCTTGATTATGCGTTCCTAACACGGTTGGGGTGTATGGGACCCCCTCGATAAACCGCTAAGTGCTAAGTATTTTCCAGCAAGTCCCAACATTGGTATTATTTGCCTAATAACTAAATAAACTTGCATAGGGAGTAATTAACTCTCTTTCTTAATCAACAACCCCGGGCCAGTGCTCCACATGAGTGTTGGTCCGAAACGGGGAGCCTGTGGGGCCACCTCGAGGAAACTCAAGGTCTAGTAAAAACCCGTAGCCTCGCCCATCCGGACGTGGCCTGAGACGAGATACGCGCGGCTACTATCAGGGTGTCGGCACGCCGGGAGGATTTGCTGGATTAGCCTTACCTTAGTTCGGAGTATCTTGAGCACGGGATTCCGAGAATACTCGGGTCTTCCCACTTTGGAGTTGCGACTCCGCGGATCGTGGGCTTGTAATGGGCCAAGTTGGAACACCCCTGCAGGGTTATGAACTTTCGAAAGCCGTGCCCGCGGTTATGTGGCAGATGGGAGCTTGTTAATATCCGGTTGTAGATAACTTGACACATTGTTCTAATACACTACCAACGTGTGTACCGTGACTGTCAATTTCCGAATAGGGATTCGGGAGTCGAACACGGTGGGGTTATGTTTGTTGAGCTTTAGCTAGGATCACTTCGTGATCACCTCTCGACCGAGGCACTTCTCTTCTCGCACTCTTTCACGTAAGCTAGTGCTAGTTGCTGCTGCAGACACTTATTCTTTTCTTCAGCCTTATCCTCTCCCAAGGCTTGAATAGTCTTGTTACCCGGGAACGGGATTGCTGAGTCCTCTGTGGCTCACAGTTACTTCACCACACCAGATGCAGGTCCAGTTGTGAGCTATCCAGGTGATGGCACCGAGCTTGACAGGGAGTACGACGAGGAGCGTAGCCGTTACTATGTTCGTTATCCTGATGATCAGTAGTGGAGACTTCTACTAGGATTCGATCCGACCTGTGGATTTAGATTATGTCCGGTATCTTGTCATTTGGATTTTACCCTTAGAGGGCTGTGATGTTTTATTGAATGATGATTGAGACATGTATTGTATTTGTGTGACGTGGCGAGTGTAAGCCAACTATTTTATGTTTTCCATCCCCATCTTTTACATGAGTTGTGCAAAGATACCAGACTTGCGATCATTCCAGCATGGGGTTATGTCTCTAAGTCGTGCCTCGACACGTATGAGATATAGTCCCATCCTGCGCATTACAGGGCGGCACGGTGAGGTCGAGCGCGTGCCCGACGCGACGCGCCCTGACGTCTTCAACGACGAGGTCGAAGGCGTGCGGGCGTCCCTGACGGAGGAGCAACAGGTCCTCCCGGAGTATGCCGTCGGTAACCATACGGCGTGGCCAGCGTACTTCGAACGCCGGCAGGTGGGGCGTCTGGCCTCCACCAACAACGCGCCGTTGGTGCGGGGGGACGAAGAACAGCGACGGCCGCCGCCTGTGGTGGGGCGCCCCCGGCCGCATGCTCCACGCCGTCCCCGAGCACCTCGAGGGCGGCAACGAGCCGCCGTTGACATACCCTACGGCCCCGCTATCCCGCCGGAGCGGCGGCCAATGGATGCCGAGGAGGACTGACTCCTCGTGCTCCTCCTCCCGCTCCTCCTTGTGCTCCTCTGAGGCGCCTCCTCCTCGGCTCCTCTCCGCCTCGTCAAACCGAAGACGGAGTTGGGGCTCGTCACCGTGAAGACGGAGCCAGGGCTCGTCACCGTGAAGACGGAGCCAGGGCTCATCGTCGTGAAAACGGAGCCAGGGCTCATCGTCGTGAAAACGGAGCCAGGGCTCGCCGGTGTGAAGACAGAGCCGGGGCTCGACGACACGGCGGCCATGAAATTGGCGCGGGAGGACTAGGTGCAGCTGGAGTTAGAGCGCCAGCGTCGCGCCCTATAGGAGATCGCCGCTCAGCGACATGCCCGCGACGAGGGAGACGTCGTCGTTCTCGACGACCGCGACGACGATGCGCCGCCGCCGCCGGTCCGCCGGGACGACCCCGAGTAGGGGTCTAGCAGTGACGTCCGCGTGTAGAAGGAGAAGGACGGCGACTACACCGTGTACAGCGAGTTCTTCGGCCTGTAGTCGCGGCCTTTTAAAGTTTGCTATCTAAAGTAACTTTTTAAAGTCGCCTAATGTTTGTCCCGTTTAACCAAATTTTAGCCGAAATCCTTTTAAAAATAATTAAAATAGGCGTCTGGGGCCGATCCTGGGGCGGCGGCTGGGAATCCGATCGACCCCAAGGCCGATTTTAGCATCGGTTCGTCCCCGGGTGGCGATTTTACGAGCCCCTGGGGGGCAACGACTGGATATACTCTAAATTATATAAGGCACGCTTTGACCTTTCTGGTCTTCATTGTATAACCTTGATTATGATTTTCAGCTATTGTATGTATATATCCACTAAATTAGTATAAATATTCATGAAATAAACATGTTTGCAAAACAAATACGACGTTACCAGTTATACGTATTCAATTCATGCATTTTTATATGTATTAACAATTAAAATTATGCATCGAAGACCATACAAAGTAAGCGAGCCTTGCATTTTGGAAAGAAGAGAGTACGATTATATATTTTTCTAAACACAGTAGCCTTTTGCGTACATTGATTAGCTAACTCTCTTTGCTGAACAAAATAGAAAAGAAGACATTTGATTTAGTGAATAGCTTATTTCCATGGTTTACAAGGATAGTCGAGGAAGATAAATTTTTCCAACACATAACCGTGTCTAAAACTTCAATGTTAGGGTTGATTACTTAGTAACTTCCCACTTTGCCAACTTGCCAAGCAAATCAGCGACAAACCCATAAGACCATTGACATCTAGCTTATTGTTAATGAACCATTACCTTCGTTCCACTAAGCAAGGCGTGCACGTATTATGATACCCCAACTTTACGGACGTGAATTTTTGGAACATGGTGGCACGCGATGTCGTAATCCTGGGCGTCCACATGCGCATCACGATTACTAATTAATATAGGGCTTTTTGCAATACGATGGCAGTAACTCAATGATACATAGGAATATACAGCCATGGGTGGGCAATGACGCTTTAAATTCGTATGGTACAACATTGCCTGGTAGTTGAGTTCTGGCACCCCGTACATTCGCAGATGTGTTGAATTAAATTGGTGCTGGGTAACTTGATGGCCCACATGTCAGTCTTTGTAGTGAATTAAACGCAGCATGTAGTAGTTAATGGAATGGGGTGTGTGAGGCCGGCATTTTAAACACAGATTGGCTGGGCAAGAAGAACTAGTGCTAGCAAAAGATGTATCCGACATCAGATGGGCTGGTCAAATCATATTGGTTCCGAATTTGTTCTGCTAGCAGGAGTTGGTTCTGAACTTGTGATATTTGTGCCTATGAGTTGATTTGAACGGCGCTAAATCTTATCATCAGATTGGCTAGAGACTAATTCTCTTAGAGCTGGTTCCAAATAATGAATGCTCCTCAACCCGTTGCTGAAATTTCATCAGCAACAACATTATAACAATATCAAGGTTCTCTGAATCAAAGCAACTTATCTTAGTTTTCTTTGGATGACGATCCAACTGAATCACACTAATAGTTTTTGCAACTGGTACACGCTCACCCAATCCCAACGTACATGTTTCAAAGATAATACTCCCTCCGTCCGGAAATACTTGTCATCAAAATGAGTAAAAGAGGATGCATGTAGATATATTTTAGTTGTAGATACATCCTTTTTTGTCCATTTTGATGACAAGTATTTTCGGACGGAGGGAGTATTTCATAGTAAAGGGTTCCAAATAAATCCATTTGAAAAATAATAATAAAGAAGATCGCCATGGAAGGGAAACATTGAAAATAACACTTGAGGATGCAGAGGATCCACATGAACCTCAACTTATGATGACTACTACGAGTAGAGCAACCTCATTGCCATGTGTGTCGCTGGAGGAGCAAGAGAGAGAGATAGTGTGTGTGTGAGAAAGAGAGAGGGAGAGGGAGAGGGAGAGGAAGAGAGATAGATGGACAGTACATCAACAATGCCCTATCTCCAAGAAAAACTCTTCATCTTCATGTATTTCTTCTGGCTAGCAATGGCATGAACAGAGAGCAAGCATGAGAGTGAGAGAGGAGCTACGCAATGGACAATAAATGGGAAGAAGATGCATGTGATGTGATGGTGTTGGTCGCTCCTGGATGTATGCTGCAAATAAATAAAATATTCCCTCCTCTAATCAATAGCATGGGATCAGTGTAGTTATTGTGTGGTGGGCATACTCATTTATTGATTGTGGAATACTGAAACTATACCACGCTAACACCCTGTGCATAAATCGCTATACATGCTCGTAGTACAAAAATTGCACGAATCACATGGGAATGAACGGACATGATATCAACCTCGCGTGGTTGCATGTCCACTCATGATTTATCGCAACTTTACCCGTTAATTTAACCAACAAAATGTAGGGTATGTGCGACAAAATTTATGTCGTCGCATTCCTAATTGAAATTTGATTTTCAAGGTATAATTTTAAATCACATAGCTTATATATTATTGGTCTACTTTTTTTGTGGGCCATATTATTGGTCTAATTAGTTGGCGGCCTTAGACCCTGACCTTAATCATCGAAGAAAAGGCATATCTTCCTGCAAAAAAACATATGCACATATCTTGTCTTCTCCATTCATCTATCTTTGACCTACATATTTGTGTTTTTTGTTAGATTTATTTCCCACTAGCATCATGTATAAGTGATGAGGAATGCGGCGTAGTTGATTTATCTTGCATCCAATGCTACGGCTTTTATCTCGACCTTTTGCCTTGCCATCAAATCTCTTAGTAGTGGTAAAGTCAGTTGTCTCACCCATTGCATTTCTTCAGCATTTTGAGATGTCGATGCTCAGTGGGTAAAGTAATTACATTTTTGTCCCCTTCCATCTCCCTTTGTTGAAGGATTTTGTTGCCGTGCAATTCCATGCTTCACCGGCGGTTGGACGCCGCCTCTACACGCATCTCCCTGCTAGTTGCAGCACAATATACTCTAGTCGGCTAAAATGGATGGTTGAAGCACTGTTACAAAAGTTATCGACGCGCGTGGATGATGTGGACACAAGTTGTGATGTTTATGTTAGGAAATCAATGCTAAGTTGTTATCTGTGTATCTTGGGATGTTTCAGTTCCTTGTTATACTTTGAGTAATGTTAATGAGAAGGGGTTTTAAGTTTGCAATAAAAAGAAGCAAATAAGAAGTGCTTGCTTGGATAGATAGATTTTACTAAAGCAGTTTTCTCTGATCGTGTTTAAGGGGATAACTATGTTGTTAGTTAGCCTAACCAATCAAGGTAAGAAAAAATTGTTTTCGTAAATCTGGAAAAGACAGCTTCGAAAAAATGGTTGTTGGTCATTTTTTGTATAAACTCGTTTAGCATATATGTCATGCTTGACTTGAACGCGTCGACATAATGTGCATCGTACACACCACGGTCTTGTACACAGATGTAGTTGGCGGTGTCGATGCCCTACCACTTGGGAGAAGGAATCGTGGTTGGAGGACGCGCTCTACGCACTTCCCATCTACCGCGGGCGCATCATCTTTATGTTCTCCTCGACCTTGAGGTGGACCTCTGCTACCTACGCCACAACCTATGTCGATCCCTCTGCTCGTCTGTGGCGGCTCCGACATAAACCTCATGCATCTATTGGAAGTGCCCCATCGTCTCCATGCGCAGAGTTCTCGAGGCCGCCTCCCATCAGGCCGACCTCTATGAGCGTGAACAATTTCACCAACTCATAAAATGACTGGGTGTGTGAGATAGAGGGTCACAGTAGAGATAGGGTTGCAGGTATCAAACAAATATATCTATTTTACAAGTTTTCACATTCAAACATGCTTTCTTATAAATTGGTTATTCATAAATAACCAATAAAGCTGATTTTGCTAACAATCAGCTTAAAACTTTATATTATACGATGGCAATCCAGATTGCCCCCCTCCCAATGTAATTGAGTTGGATTCCCTTTGTTACAATCAACATGCTACAAACACAAGAGCTGAACCCATCTATTTACTCTCCGATAATGAAGGAAATCAAGCATCTTATGACTCGTCGTGATTCTTGTATTACTCATATTAGCAGTTCTTACTCCCTCCTTTCCGGTTTATAGGGCTTATCTCAAATTTTTAGATTTTCCGTTTTATAAGGCTCAATTTGATTGTTTCCCATCACATGTTCGGATTTCAAGGTGCATTAAATCATTGCATGTAAATATTAAGAGAAAATTGACTAATGCATGTACTTTTATGTATGCATGCACTGCAATTAATGCATTGGTAAACATGAAATTGTGAGGAAAACGAGTGCATTAATTGTGTGCCTTTGCAAACTACAAAAATTGTTCCATCACTCACCATCTACCTTGGTTGGTGAGATTTTTGAATTGAGTCCTATAAACCGAAAAGGAGGTAGTAGAACGATAGCATAGCTAGCTTTGCTTGATTAGAAAGTAGAATTGTGACCTTGGACTAGCTCTGGCCCTCCAAATGTAGTCGATTTAGCAAGGGATGATTATAATGACATTGTGATTGAGTAATGCAAGTGTTCATATAAAAAAAAGAATCTAGACAACCACTATGAAAAGACAAACAATACAAGAGTGGTGTGCTTATAGAGGTGCCAAGCCTTTTCGGCGCAAAGCGAACCAATCTATGGTTGGATGGTTAGGTGGACAGTAGTATCCCCAGTCCATCAGAATCATGGTTCAAATCCTGGTGCTCGCATTTATCATAGATTTACTTTAGGATTTTTGACGAAACGCGTTCAGTGCGAGAAGACGTTCCCGTGGACTACGAGTCGCCTAGGGTGATTTCGTAAAATCTGAAGATGATATACCGGCTCAGTCTCTCAAAAGTGCTCATAGAGATAATATGTGCGTGTATGCATTCATAGAAGTAAGGGTATGCACATATGGCATATACTTCCTCCATTCCTAAATACTCCCTCTGTAAACTAATATAAGAGCTTTTAGATCACTAAAGTAGTGATCTAAAAGCTCTTATATTAGTTTACAGAGGGAGTATAAGTCTTTGAAGATATTTCACCATGGACCACATACGGAGCAAAATGAGTGAATCTACACTCTAAAATGCATCCATATACATTCGTATGTGGCTCATAATGGAATCTTCACAAAGACTTATATTTAGGAATGGAGGGAGTAGTTACGAACTCTTGTGTCAGTAGTGATGTTGAAAAAAAAAGCCTTTTCGGCGCAAAGGGATAGGATCTGAGGTGTCCCTTTTTCTATTCTATACCGTGCGGGCGAAGTATTCCGCGTCGCACTCGCAACCGTAGCCGCCGGCTCCGCGCTATACGGCCGGGCCGCTCCTTTTCCCAGTCTTGTGACGTGCACCGCCATGGGCCGCTAGGCGTGGGCCCGGCTGCTCTGTCTGGTCCCACTCAAGTATTCGCGTTGTCGTTTGCCTGCACGTATACGCGACGAGAACCGATCAAAACTGCAAATCTGCACATACCAAACCAGGGACAGACAACAGAGTTTCTCACAAGGAAACCACCGACGTCAGCAATATATCTATTGTGTAGAGTAGGCGTCACAGCTGGGTTTAGCAACGTGATGAACACTGGTACTCGGACGGATCAGCACGTCAAAAAATGATTAATCGTGTCGGCCTGTACTCAGATGTTGATGCCGTTAATAATTAGACAGCCATACGTTTGTTCCCGGGTGTCCGATTAAAAGATGTGGATGTTTTACATGAGTTGTAATAACATTTGAGCCGACGTGGCAGCTGGGGCATCAGTCCAACATGTCGCGTTGACCATCGCCTTAGGTGGTCGTTCCACGAAGTAATGTGCGTCAAGTTTTTCGAATGGAAGAAAGCTCTCGGCTCCTACATTGAAGAATGCACGCAACCATTTCTACCAAGATCGAAAAATTGAATCTGTGTTGCACATACTATGTTATCTAGTCATGCGGGCAACCATTTTTTTTTCATATGACAGGAATCATATGCCCCCTCCCATGTTTTGTCCTTTTGAAGCAAATGCATTTGTCCGTAGTATTCAAAAAAATATGGACCAAATCTTATATATGAGCCTTGACTCGGTTTTCTCTTTATGGGCATGTTTGCTTGCCCGCATCCAGCCCAATCAGGCCTGTGCGGGAAGGGAGAAGCCTGTTTAGTTGCCTAGTTTTACTGTTGGGCCTGCATCGCACGCTTCTCAAAGCAGTCCACAGTCTGGCTCGCTAGAAACGCTCAGATCGACAGTTTCTCGCGAGCCAGGCTGAGTGTGGCGTGAGGTCGCACCGGCGGGTGCGAGCGAGGGTGAGGGGGATGGCGGGAGATGGAAATCTGGCGCGCCGTCCCGGCGCCAAATCTAGCCTCACCCCCCTTTCACTCGCTCACCCATAGCCAGTGCCCCCCTTTCTTCCCTACCGCCTCACCACCGGCGGCGGCTACGATTTCAGATCTGCGCTAGAGGCGTTTGTGGCGGATCTGGTGCTCCCCTTACTGTTGGCCACCGTCTGGTCGACCTAGTCTGTGCCATGGCTCCCCCTACGCCGTCCTCGTCTCCGATGCTGGTAAGCAACACCCCCTCCCCCCTTTGTCAGTGCAGTGGTTAGGCCGTTAGGCTAGGTGTAGGATCGATTTCCTACTGAACGAACCGTCGATGTCGACTAGGTTATGGACGCACGGATGAGGCTGATAATCCAGGCAACATCACTGATTAGTGTGATTCAGGCATGAGTCATGTTCATGCACCAGAGAGTTGTTCGTCGTGCTGGGATGCCTTTGATCCGCTATGGTCCATTGTTTCTCCGGGAACAGGAGAGGATCCAAAATCTGAACTACATCTACAACTGTAATGACGTCGAGGCTCTGTGGATGCTTCGAATGAAAAGAGCACCATTTGTCAGGCTTGTCGAGACCCTCGGGAGCAAAATGCTGCTACAATATAGCATCAACAACAGTGTCGAAGAGCAAGTGGACATGTTCCTCCATGTTGTTGGCCATAACCAGAGGTTCAGGGTCATTCACAACACCTTCAGGAGATCAATGGAGACCATCTCTAGGTACTTCAAGCAGGTGCTTTTTGCTATTGGGGAGCTTAGAGGAGAGATGACCAGGAGACCATCTGGCCAGACTCCACCCAAGATTCGCGGAAGTCCAAGATGGTATCCATACTTCAAGGTGAGCATTGACAATATAACACTTTTCATGGCTTGATATGCTTGTATTGTTCAAGTTGAGCACTAACACAGGCTTGTGATGCCATTCCAGGATTGCATTGGAGCAATAGATGGTAGTCATGTCACTGCCAGAGTTCCTAGGTCACAGTCTGCATCATACAGGGGGAGGAAGCACTACACAAGCCAGAATGTGCTTGCTGCTGTTGACTTCGATCTGAAGTTCACATATGTGCTGGCTGGCTGGGAGGGGTCAGCGCATGATGCTAACATTCTCACTGACATCATGAGTCGACCTGATGGGATCAACATCCCCGACGACCCGACGACAAGTTATACCTTGGAGAGGCTGGCTATGCATGTCGGTCGGGTATTCTTCCACCCTTCAGGAAAACCAGGTACCATCTCAACGAGTTCTCTGGCACGAACTATCCTAGGACTGCACATGAGTTTTCAAATTTCGGACACTCCAGCCTTAGAGTAACTATTGAGAGGGCATTTGGAGCTCTCAAGAATAGGTTTAAGATCCTGGATCAGAAGCCATTCTACACATACTCCACTCAGGTTAAGCTAGTTCTTGCTTGTTGCATTCTGCATAACCGGATCCTCCAGTGGGGCTTTGATGAACACGTGCCTGAGGAGGAAGAGGTCAAGTCTGACGATGTTGTTAGCTCCGGCCATGGTGTGGAGGCATTTGACAATGACGCTTGGAAGAACAAAATGTTGGAGTGGGCAGAGGCGATGTGGCTTAACAGAGTTCAGTGCAGGATTTGAAGAAGATGGAAAAAGAAGAAGAAGAAGAAGAAGCAGCAGCAGTAGCAGAAGTAGCAGCAGAAGCAGAAGCAGAAACACCGATGAACTATCCCCTATTTAGTCAATGGCTCTTAATAATTTGAACTGTCATTCGATAGTAGTTAGGATGAACTGTCATTTGTTTAAGTAGCTGGCGCTACATGTTCACCGTGTGGTAAGCTCACCACTAGTTAGAAGTGGTGACAACACCTTATGCATGTTGCAACCAAATACCATGTTATATGTGCGCCTAATGTAATGCGGACAACCAAACGCCGGGTCGAAAATGATTGTCTCATGCAACTAGGGGCATGCAGGCAACCAAACTATATGCATCTTTGTTTTTTTTTTTTTTTTTCCTGCATCCCCTCAAACCGGCTCAATAGAGCCAGGCTCGCCGGGCCAGGCTAGATTGGCAATGTAACCAAACACGCCACATGTCTCTCTCCATAACCATGTACTGTATCATTAATCTGTGAAGCATCAAATCGTCACAATCAAACAACTTTTCTGCACTAAAGAATTTGTAAGCATGAGAAGTCGCTTATCTTATTTTCTATTGTACCTATCTCCGTGAGGTTCTATTCCGCCATTCCAAACAGACCCTAAATCCAACCCACTCGGACCTACCCAACATGGCTGTCAAGTGAGTCAAGTCCTGCCAGTTATAATCCATTCAAAACTACTGTACACCGACTCATAGAGATATATACCAAACAATGAAAGGGAGTTGAAAAAGTTGGGGTTGGTTTTCCATCTCTGTCATGTGATTATCACAAGATCAATCTTGCACGAAATTCTCACCCCCCCCAACTTCACCAAGGTATTAAGCCAGCACATGAAAGTGATTTTTTACATTTATAATTGGTGGTAGCATGACGGCCAACGTTGTCAATGCAACATCATTAGACAACTCAAATTCAGGATTTATAATTATAACTGAAGAAATAACTCATCAGTACTTCAGCTAATCATTTATCATTCCATTCAAGATTCCCAAAATGAGGCAGCTAATCCTTACAAATTTACAAGCGCATGCTGCCAGACATAGCTAGTTCTAGGGCTGAGCAGTAACCAGCGCACGGCATCACACCTTCTGGCCCTCTTCATAACTTACAGTTCGCATGCCTGAGAGCAATTCATCAGTGCATAAACACGCCGACTCATACACAGCGCCAACATGTTAAGCTGGCGGGTTACAACTCGGATTCACCGAGACAGAATAGCCACATCACCACATAGCTGAAAACCACAATTGGTGATGCTTGCAGCACATTGCTCTAATATTGTCTCGCAAAAAGGGGCTTCGGATGTTTCTTCATGCACAGGGTGCTGGCAGTGCATTCAAGGACAGACGACGTCAATCAGTCGCCTGCCCTGCGAAAATTCCCATCGTATAGCTGTCCTGTGAAAATTCCTGCAAGTAAGGCACGGATTAGCAAACCCAGGGTGGAAAGGGAAAACCGAACATGTCAACACACTGCGTGAGGGAGGGTTCATCAAAGTATCGAAATCTTACGAGTTGGCTCAATCGCAATTCAGCATTGTTTTCAGGCTCAAGATTTGCATTGTCTGAGGGACCCAGGTCCTTGCATTCTTGCAGATCTTTCTTCAAGTCCTCTACTGGCAATTGGGCATAAACTGCCAGGCGAGGCTTGATCAAACCTGGTTCATCTCCATCGCCACATGAGGTCTGACTCTGCAGGAACTCATCACAAATGGCCAAGTTTTCTGCTAGTTGCTGAGAATCTAACAGAAACTGGGAATCACCTTCCCACAAGTTTGGATCTTGTGATGGGGGATTATCTCCATCCTCGGGTCTTTCAGAGGATGGATAGACGGCATTTTCATCAGCAGCTTTTTCTTCCATGTTTATTTCACAATCTCCATTTTCCTGCATATCAGTAACTGACTTCATTATTCAGTTACCTTAAACACTTCTTATGTTTTGTTTGCTAACTCAACTTGACTAGAACGTATAATGCATAGAAATAAAGCGATATGAATAGGCACCTACCTGATAAGTATTATGTTCATGGCTATGAAGGGCTTCCTCATCAGCATTATATTCAATATTAAGAAGAACCTCTTGGTTACTAATACTACTAATACGTTCATCTTCTTCTTCCGCGGTTGGTTCAGGGAGGTCAGTAAGATATGCTACAGCAACTGTAGTTTCCATCACATCTGTGTTGGTTAACTCTAATGCACTCTTTTCCCCATTCTGTTGCTGGAAAAATAATTTGGAGACAACATATTCCCCATTCTGCTCATCTTCCCCAGTGCCTAGATGATATTGATGCATCACCCAGTTAGTCTTCTTGGGCTTCCCACCCTTCACTGTACTCATATATAGCACCATTATTTTCTTACAGCCAAGGTGCTGTCCATCAACTATTACTGGCTTTGTCTTGCCTGTCTTGTGCCAGCGAACATCGGCAAGATCACTAGTGTTGATCTTTCGACGCTTCCTAGTCCCAGTGTTATATGCTTTAAATGTTCTGTGGAAGAAGTGTGATACAGTTCCATCTTGCTTAACGCCTGAAAAGGATGAAGTCAATTCAAGAGTAATGCAAAGCAAGAAAGCAGAGCAGAGAAAACAGATTAAATTTCTCAAAAGCACACTTCTATTGCCAAAGCTATAAAAAAGGTGCTTTATAAAAGAAAGTGAAGTCCCCGTTTGAAAAAAAAAGGACTGGAACTGAACCAGTCTAGAGATGCAAAACGTCATAGCAGATTTGTAGAATGTTCCTGAGTGACATATGAGTAAAGGTAATATATTGAATGGAAAGAATAATGTTATTGCCAACACCGAAAATACTGCAAGATTTGGTAGAAATGCTGGGCCTTGGGTTTGACTGAAAAAGATCAGATAGCAAACACAGGAAGATATCTGGGTACTTCAAAGATCTAAACTGAGGGGAACCTGGAAGTTTCTGTGGATGAGTGTAGCAGATACCATCAGCTTCCTCAACTGTTGGAATAAATTCATCGATGAATGGGTGAGGTTGAGAACCTGCTTTGTCATGTTTTGCCAGCAAATGCCCAAGCAATTCCTGGTCAGACGGATCAAACTTTACACCCTTTGGCAAACCAGGCCACTGGTGAACAACCTGTAGAGAAACGTTAATTCATCAGAGGGTTGCAGTTTACATTACACCTTAGTACCTTACTGGGCATTACTAATTAACAATACTAATCCGAGTCTCAAAGTGGGAAAACTCAAATACTTTAGAAACAATATATTCACACAACACTTGATCTGGAACATGAGAATCAGAGAATCACAAAGTCACAGAATTATAACAGAATCTGTTCCAGCTTTAGGAAGAAGTGATTGCCTTATTAACATAGACCAACAAGCAGAAGGCTGGATAAAGATAACAGTAATCGCTCAAACATTAACTATATAGTTTTTTTCTAAATCCTCTATTTAAAATAAGCATGAATCAGCCATTCAACCATACTAACAACAATGCAAATGATATACACATGCACCACAGCTAGTTCAATTTTGCATAATAGAAATGCAAAGGCACAACTCTTACATCACTGTTATCAATGATGTGGCTGCAATTCGGGCACTCCTTAGTTGGGTTGCTCAACCATTTTTGTTTACTGAGATCCCGTGACCCAGAAACGTTTTTTATTTTCGAAGCAATTCTTTGGCTATCAATTATCCAGGATGTCCTGCAGAAATTATTAGCAGTAGAGTTAAGATAGATGAATACAGCAAAGTTGCTCCACAACTCCAACAACATTATCACAACTTCAATGCATATTAATGCACCTATCAACAGCATTATAACCACAAAAAGGAAGAACCAAAGGCGGGCACAAGAAAGGGGATAATTTCAATAAACAGATCCAGTCAATCTTGTACAGGTACAAAATGAACCCGATTTGGAATCTGACAAGCACACCGAAATACAAACAATATGTACCACTAATGCATAGTTCCTCAATATATCTTTCGTGTTAATATTAATCAAGTATCTCGTTTACAAAATACAGGACCAAATTCGACTGCGATGCTGGTTTCTGGCTACGGCACGGTTAAATCCAAATTAAAGCGCTGCTAAGCTGAAGTCAGTTCGAAAGAAACATATTTTTTACTGAGGAACCATGACACTGGTAAAACTAACGATCAATAACAATGACTGAAGCCAAGTTTGCATGCAATGCTAATCGGATAAATAGAAGAAAACGTTCGGAAGTGATCTTTAATTAGTCATGCTGAAATGATGGCCTTCCAAAAGTTTAAGATGGACACAACAGCAGAGTCGAGGGTGACACGATGAATGAAGTCCTTTCACGTTTTTTTTAATAAAGAAACCGTCCCCGGGGGGCAAAAAAAAGCGTACCTGAATTGCTATCGAACAAAGTGTAAGTTCTTTAATTGCTATCGAACAAAGTGCATAAACACTGCTAACCTGGAATAGAAACAAATGTCTCCATTCAACTAAAACTAAGTGTACTCCCTCCGTCCTTGAAAGATTGTACTTCCAACTTTGTTGGAAAGTCAAACTTTTTTATGTTTGACTTTGGCTGTATTTATACACCAAGATTTATGCCATCAAATTAGTACTCCCTCTGTAAACTAATATAAGAGCGTTTAGATCACTATTTTAGTATTCTAAACGCTCTTATATTAGTTTACGGAGGGAGTAGCATTAGATTCATGATAAAATATATTTTCATCATATACCTATTTGATTTCACAAACATTGATATATTTTTGCACAAACTCGGTCAAACTTTGAGATAGTTTGACACTCCAACAAAGTTGGAAGTACACTCTTTCAAGGACGGAGGGAGTATGTTCTTTAATTGCTAAGGACAAAGTGCATACATAGTGCTAACCCGGTATAGGAAAAGAATGTTCCTCTCAACCATAACCAATGCAAAAACGTCATCTTTCTGCCGGGCAATTGCAAGCTTAACTGCAAAACTACAAAGCACTGACGCAATCCAACTATGGACGCCGCAGCACCTAAACTGATCCTGCCTTCCATTCACAACCCAAGCAAGAACGTGCTACATTCACATACTCGAGCCGTGATCCTAACGCCGAGCTTAACAAGCAAGAAAAGACGACGCCTTTCGATCCAAACCCTTAACAGAGCGATCGTTTTCAACTGTACAAAATCCCACACCCTCCGACGCCCAAATCGTGCATCCATTGAACCGCAAAAACTAGTGGTGAAAGGGGATATCGACCCGCAAGCTCCCGGACCCCAAAGGGGCGCCACCTTCTAATCCCACCCGAGCTCGACATGAGAAGGGGATAGGAAACGGCCGGCGCCTCCTGTCCCGACCTAGGCAGATCGCATTCCACCGCGGCGGGTCGAACCATCGGTGGAGCGCGGCGGGGGTAAAGGTCTACGCGATCGGATCGAGGAGGGGCGACGAACCCGGTCATGGCGGCGGCCGCGTGCCCGGCGACGGGCGCCGACTTCCTAGGGTTCCGGCGTGGGGCAGGGGCGGGGGCGGCGTCTGGAGTCGAAGCGGAGAGTGGTGGGATTGTTTTTTTGAATCGGAGTTGACCACGGGTTGCACGCGGTATACTACTGCACCCTGGGCCGAGACACGGTGCGTGGACGTGGATGGATGGTCCTCGTCCGTCCGATGGTGTGTGGACGGTTCGGGTGGCGCGTGGCACGTGGTCTTGGCCCACGGGGGTGGGTGCTCCGTGTGGGTCCTGCTTGACTGTGTTACTGTGGGGGGGTTGACTCGGTCTTCGGTCCAAGTCGGTTGCTCGGGTGGGACTGTGAAGTTGTGTTGGATGGGCTATGAGTTGTAGGTGAACCCATGAGCCTGATGAGCAGACAATGTAAAAAAGCTTTCTATATGACGCTCTGTGAGGAAGGAGTCCTTTATTTCATGTAAGCTTGTGCATGAACTTCGAGCTTCAAATTATGAAGCTCATAAGATAGCCAGGCTGGGGTCTTGTCTCCCTCGGGGGAGATATGTCTAGTTGGGCATATCTCACGACACTCTTGTAATGCCCCCGAATATTGCGTCTAATTAATAAAGCCTAGCTTTCTTTGCTAAAAAAATTATGACACTATGTGAGTGTTCCAAATTTTTTTTGGCACTTTGTGCGTCCAACAGCGCAAAGGCTATATCTCACTTATAGCTAGTCTTTCTTCAGTCTCGCCTGAAGCGTCTACAGTTAAAACCGGTCTATTCATGCTAAACGAAAAAGGAATTTATTCTGAGATCTTTTGGTGAGGAGGGCAACTTGTTGAGAGTGCTCCTTCGGGAGGCTCTCTAGCGATCACATGGCGCGCTCTCAGCTGCCGCCACGTGTCGCACTTTGCCGCCCTGGGAGGTGGGAGTGATCTTTGCAAAATTTTGCTAGGTGGGGCGTAGAGCTGCTAAGCCCTAGGCCACCATGCGGTTCGTGTGAAATTAGTAGGTCGCAGTCATGTTAAATAAAAAAGATCCATTTTTATCATTGGTTTTCTCTTTTAATTTTTTCTTGTTTTGAATGATTTTTATTTTTTAGTTTCCTATGTTTTTACAGCTTTTACAACATTTTTTGAATACATGGTCAACACTTTTTCCCATACATGGTCCACATTTTTTAAATGTTTGATTAATATTTTTCAACTACAAGTTTAACCTATTTTTAATACATGGAAAACATTTTTATATACACATTTGCCATTTTTTAAATGCCTGATTAAAATTTTTCAAATACTTGTTCAATATTTTTTCAAATGCTTGGATTATTTTTTGTAAAATACATGACCTAGTTTTCACATTACATATTTTTTGTATACATGAGAAACAATTTCTATATGTACATTTTTTTTTTCAAATGCTTGGTTAACCCGAGCATTGGGTTGGCCCATAAGCTCACGCTTCAGCGAGTCTGAAGGTTTCCTCGCTATAAGCGCGGTATAGCTGCGCCCATCCAACAACCCGCAACGCCCCAAATACCCTGCCAAAAGTGGAGAGCAACTAATTGAGGTTACCGTTGTGGAGGACCTTCAAGGGTCATTTTTTGTGCCCTGGGAGCACACCAAGCTTTTTTTAGGCGATGAGCACACCAATTGGTGTGTCTAGCTGCCGGCACATGCCGCGGGTTGAGTGTTCCCTATGGAATTTTTATCTGTATGTGGTTTTGAGTTTTAGATGTATTTTTCTAGTTTTTTTGCCTTTTCTGTTTTCGTTGGGTTTTCCTTGGGTTTTAGGAAGAAAATTGTGCGCAAAAATTATGGTTCCATCAGAAATACATATTTGTTTATGCGAGAAGCACATCCTTGCTTCTCGAAAAAGGAAAAAAAAATGTGCTTTCATGAGAACGCACAATTGTGCTACTCGAGAAATAAGTTGTAGTTCGACCAGAAGCAGAGATTTGCCTTTAGTGGAAGCATAAATTTGCTTCCGCGAAGAGCATTGTTGTGCTTCTCGAAAAAAGAAAAAAACATGCTTCCATGAGAAGCACATATTTTTTTTCACGAGAAGCACAACTGTGCTTATTTATGAGAAAAAATATATGCTTGCATGAGAAGCACAAATTTATTTCTCATGGAGGCACAATTTCTTTATGTGAGAGGCTCCCAAGAAAAGGAAAAAAAAAAGAACATGTGCTCCAAAAAAAGTTGAAAATCGCAACCGTGCTTTCAGGTTCCGGTTCTTTCTTTCCTTGTTTGGTATTCACTCTTTTGCATGAAACATGTTTAATCATTTTTCTACAGATTTTGTTTTTTTTGGTTTTCTTTTTTTCTTTTTCTTTCACTTCTAGTTTTCAGGCTTAATATTGAAAAGATGTTTGTCAAAACTTATTAACATGAGAGCTAGTTTTGAAGATCTCGACGCAAGAAATCCAATGACAAAACCGGTTCAAGATTTGGACATACAGTTCAAAAGATAAAATATTTTGAATAAACTTATATACATAAAAGAAAAAGAAAAAACAAGTTGCAACAGGTGACGCACATGCAGTGCGCACTTGTCGGCACCTGAGAAGATGGTGTTACCTTTGCAATGGGTAACCTTAATTATTGATTTCATAAACTATTGTGCGCTAGCGAGGTATCAAACTCGCAACGCCCCGCTCATGAACGACCGTTTCTAGCCATTGGCGCTGATGAGTTTTTGATGACTATTTCACAATGCGGATGTTTAAGAACCAACTAGAGCGGTAGAACCAAACTTAAAAAAAAAAATCAAACAAATCATGAAAATTGTGATTTGTTTTGAAGTTCCAAATAGTTTTTTAGAAACATGGAAAAATTGAAATTTTGGAAACAATTTGACAAACAGGAGTAATTTTCAAATTCTGAACAATTTTTTTTTAAAATATGATTTTTTTATACAAAAATGTGTGCATTTGCTGGAAAAGGTGAACAACATTTAAATAACATGAACACATTTTGAGATTCCAATTGTTTTTCAATATTTGAACATTTATGGAAAACTCCAAATGGAATTTGAATTTTCAAACTGTATTTCAATATGTAAAGAAAATTTGAAAAACATGAACATTTTTTTTGAAACAAACAAATTTTAAATCGTTTTTTCCTTGAAGATGGTGTTACCTTTGCAAGGGGTACCCTTAATTATTGATTTCATAAACTATTGTGCGCTAGCGAGGTATCAAACTCGCAACGCCCCGCTCGCGAGCGACCGTTTCTAGCCATTGGCACTGATGAGTTTTTGATGACTATTTCGCAATGCGGATGTTTAAGAACCAACTAGAGCGGTAGAACCAAACTTTTTTAAAAAACGTCGAACAAATCATGAAAGTTGTGATTTGTTTTCAAATTCCAAATAGTATTTTAGAAACATGGAAAAATTGAAATTTTGGAAACAATTTGACAAACAGGAGTAATTTTCAAATTCTGAACAATGTTTATAAAAATATGATTTTTTATACAAAAATGTGTGCATTTGCTGGAAAAGGTGAACAACATTTAAATAACATGAACACATTTTGAGATTCCAATTTTTTCAATATTTGAACATTTATGGGAAACTCCAAATGGAATTTGAATTTTCAAACTGTATTTAAATATGCTAATAAATTTTGAAAAACATGAATTTTTTTTTGAAACAAACAAATTTTAAATCGTTTTTTTCTTGAATTTATGAATGAACAAAAAGAGAAACAAAAATAATGAACAAAAGAAAAACCATAAAGGAAACCAGGTACAGGAACCTTTTGGAAGGTTCCAAAAACTGGCCAGTGACCTTCCAGTCGCAGAGAGATTGACACACATAAAAAAACAATAAATTGCCGATCCGTGTACGAGCAAAGGGTGTGTGACGCGTCGAGAGTTTCTCGCATAATGCGGCAAATAGGGTTTTCCATACGAAACCTCCTCCTATTTGGAAAGAGTCGTCCTGGATGGGACAGCCCATTGCTGAGCTAGTGAAGCGAGCCGGCTATAGCAAAATTTAGCTCTTTTATGTATACTGTTAACCGAACATTGTCTTATAAACTGATAGCATTTAAAAAAAAGTATGAAAAATAAAAATGTTTCAGGAATATTTTAATAAATTAACTAAATATTTTTTTAAAACATGATCATTTTATAAACTCCATGGACAATTTATTAAATCATGAATATTTTTGAAAGGTTTTTCTATATAAGGATTATTTCTCGGGTTAACTGGTAGTACTAAAACATGATTCTTGCATGGCGTAAATGAAAGTGGAATGTACTAAAGGACAATCATGTGTTGTTGTATAATTTGGCTGTAAGCTGCGTCACAAGTTAGGACAAACCTCTCACAGGCTTTAAGCGCACATACCACTATAGTAATCAAGACAGGTTTTCTGAATGCACATCATGGGCCCACAAGTTGGCACAGATCGAAATGATGCAAATACGTCGACTGCTTAGAGCATCTCCAGCCGTTGGCACCCCCAAGAACATCACCGAACCAAAAAAGTTGGTGTCTTGGGGGTCATCCGGCGGAATTCGGCGAAATAAAGAGGGCATCTTTCCAGTCACAACCGACCCCAAGCAAAAGTTTGTGAGGAGAATGGTTAAGTGGGCCAAGAAAAAGGACATGTGGTGAGACGTGATTCGCCGAAACTTCCGCCGGCGTCCCCAAGAGACCCCCAGCGCACTGGGTTTCGCCTGAGTTTGCCGACGCTATTTTGACATCCTGGGGGGCGTTGGCGGCGTGGCTGGGCTGTTTTCGGCAAAAAGCGCCGTCCGAGCCTAAAACCGAGCCTAAAAAGGTGTCCTGGGGGGCGTCTTGGGGGCACGGTTGGAGATGCTCTTAGAGCAAGTACAATAGCAAGCTTATAACCCGCTTACATGACAATTTTGTCTATGTAAAGAAGAGAAACCTGTAAAGGTAAGGGAAGTGGCCAACATCGACGGAGACAAGGGCGCAAAAGTTCGGCTCGCTAGGTTCCGGGAAACCTAGCCGCCGCCGTCAAGAGATCCAACTCTTCCGGTGTCGTCTTCTGGTGGCTTGATACGTCTTTAACGTATCTATTTTTTTAATTATTGTAAGCTATTATATTACCAATTTTGGATGTTTTATATGCATGTTTATACTATTTTATATCATTTTTGGGGACTAGCCTATTAACTTAGTGCCCAGTGTCACTTGCTATTTTTCCTCACTTTTGGCTTTTCAGAAAATCAAATCAAACGGAGTCCAAATGTCACGGAACTTTTTGATGGTTTTCCTTGGACCCGAAGACACCCTAGAAGCTTCGGGAGGAGGCCAGAAGAGCCACGAGGCGGCGACAAGCTCGGGGGG
>LR738712.1:579191932-579224498 GCA_902687465.1 Secale cereale
GGGGGGGGGGGGGGGGGGGGGGGGGGGCGCCCCACAAGCTTGTGGGCCCCCCGTGACCCTTCGAACCCTAATTTTCTTCCATAAATACCAAAATATTCACCGAAGACCAGAGAGCAACCCAAAATATTTTTCCTGCCGTCGTGAGTTTCTATCTTCGAGAGATCCATATGGGGACCTTTTTTGGTGTTCCGCTAGAGGGGGATTTGATCATGAAAGACTTCTTCATCAATCTTGCTGCCCTTCCAATGTTGTGTGAGTAGTTTATCACAGAACTACGGGTCCATAGCTAGTAGCTATGGCTTCTTATCTCTCTTTGATCTTCAATACAATGTTCTCCTCGATATTCTTAGAGATTTATACGATGTAATCTTCTTTTGCAGTGTGTTTGTTGAGATTCGATGAATTGTGGTTTTTATGATCAGATTATCTATGAATATTATTTGAGTCTTCTGTGAACTCTTTTATGCATGATTATTATAGCTTTGTATTTCTCTCCGATCTATTGATTTCGTTTGGCCAACTAGATTGATTTTTCTTGCAATGGGAGATGTGCTTTGTAATGGGTTCAATCTTGCGGTGCTCACTCCGATTGACAGAAAGGGACATGGCACGTATTTTTATTGTTGTCATTAAGGATAAAAAGATGGGATTTGTTCATACTGATCGGATCCATCCCTCTACATCATGTCATCTTGCCTAAGGCATTACTCTGTTCTTGGTAACTTAATACACTAGATGCATGTTGGATAATGGTCGATGTGTGGAGTAATAGTAGTAGATGTAGGCATGGGTCGGTCTACTTGTCTCGGACGTGATGCCTATATACATTGATCATTGCCTTGGATATCGTCATAACTATGTGATTTTCTATCAATTGCTCAACAATAATTTGTTTATCCACCGTATGCTTTATTTCAAGAGAGAAGGCTCTAGTGAAAACTATGGCCCCATGGTCTATCTTTTATCATATTGCTTTCGGACTATAAAATCAAAAACACAAAAATACCTTGCTGCAATTCATTTATTTTTATTTTATTTAGCGCTTTTACTTATCTTTTAGACCTATCACTATCAGATATATATCATCCTTGCAAGTAACCATGAAGGGATTGACAACTCCTTTATTGCGTTGGGTGCAAGTATTTGTTTGTTTGTGCATGTACAACTATTGGAGACTTGTGTGTTCTTCCTACTGAATTGATAGCTTGGTTCATAACCGAGGGAAATACTTATCTCTATTTTGCTGCATCACCCTTTCCTCTTCAAGGAAAAACCAACACAAACAGAAGAAGTAGCAGGAAGAATTTCTGGTGCCGTGCGGGTGAGGATCTACATCAAGCTTACTAAGTACCTATCATAAACTCTCATCTCTTGCATTTACTTTATTTGCCATTTGCCTCTCGTTTTCCTCTCCCCCACTTTTAAATTATTTTGAGAAAATAAAAAAATATTTCCTATTTGCCTACTTTTCGTTTACCTTTTTGTGTGTTTTCTTGTTTGTTTGCTTTAAAACTGTCATCGTGAGTGATTTTGGTATGGCAGAAACGGATGATGGTAGAACTCCTAAAATTGGAAGTTGTAGGATCGAAAGTATGTCTAGAGGGGGGGGGGGGGTGATTAGACTACTTGACCAAATAAAAATCTAGCCTTTTCCCAATTTAGTTCTTGGCAGATTTTAGCAACTTAGCACAAGTCAAGCAATCAACCTACACATGCAATTCTAAGAGTGTAGTAGCGGAAAATAAAACAATTGCATATGAAGGTAAAGGGAGGAGTTTGAGGGAGCAAACGCAATATAGACACATAGATTTCTTGCGTGTGGTTCCGATAGGTGGTGCTATCGTACATCCACGTTGATGGAGACTTCAACCCACGAAGGGTAACTGCTGCGCGAGTCCACGGAGGGCTCCACCCACGAAGGATCCACGAAGAAGCAACCTTGTCTATCCCACCATGGCCATCGCCCATGAAGGACTTGCCTCACTAGGGTAGATCTTCACGAAGTAGGCGACCTCCTTGCCCGTATAAACTCCTTGGTTCAACTCCACAATCTCGTAGGAGGCTCCCAAGTGACACCTAACCAATCTAGGAGACACCACTCTCCAAAAGGTAATAGACGGTATGTTGATGATGAACTCCTTGCTCTTGTGCTTCAAATGATAGTCTCCCCAACACTCAACTCTCTCTCACTGATTTGGATTTGGTGGAAAGATGATTTGAGTGGAAAGCAACTTGGGGACGGCTAGAGATCAAGATTCATATGGTAGGAATGGAATATCTTTATCTCAACACATGAGTAGGTGGTTCTCTCTCAGAACATTGAGTAATGGAAGTGTAGGTATGTTCTGATGGTTCTCTTCACGAATGAAGAGTGGGTGGAGGGGTATATATAGCCTCCACACAAAATCTAACCGGTACACGCAATTTACTAAACTCGGTGGGACCGATTCAGAGAACTCGGTCAGACCAATTTAGTTCATAATGTGACCGTTAGGCATTTCGGTGGGACCGATATGATCAACTCGGTAGAACCGATTTCATTAGGGTTAGGGCATAACGTAATCTCGGTGAGACCGATTACACAAACTCGTGGGACCGATTTTGGTAATAGGATAACCAGAGAGTTGGTCAGGCAAACTCGGTGGGACCGATTCGCTCGTTTCGGTTGGACTGAAATGTTACGAAGGGGAAACAGAGAGTTTGCATTGCGAACTTGGTGGGACCGATAGCTCATCTCGGTGAGACCGAAACGTTATGAAGGGAAACAGAGAGTTTGCAATCCCATCTCGGTGAGACCGAGATCCCTTTCGGTGAGACCGAAATGATTAGGGTTTTGGTGGCAGTGGCTATGTCAAATGAACTCGGTGGCGCCGGATAGAACTTTTCGGTGGGGCCGAGTTTGGCTGTTGGTTTGGGACATATGTGGATGTGAGAAAGTGGTTGAGGGTTTTGGAGCATATCATTAAGCACTTTGAGCAAGAAACCCATTAAGCAACACCTCATCCCCTTTTAATAGTATTGGATTTCCTATGGACTCAATGTGATCTTGGATCACTGAAATAGAAAATGTAGAGTCTTGAGCTTGAGCCAATATTTGTCCTTAGAATTTTGAGGGGTCTACATTCCTAATCCATGCCATGCCAATCATTGAACTTTTCTAAAATATTTATCTTAAAATGGCATTAGTTCAATGAGCTATATGTTGTTATGAATTACCAAAACCACCCAGGGATAGATGCACTTTTAATGTCCCCCTTTTTGGTAATTGATGACAACATATAGATCAAAGCTTGGACAAATGATAATAAGATTTAAATACATCGTCGCTTTGAGAAGTATGTGATAAGCAAGAGCTCCCCATAAATTTGTGCATTACTTAAAATTTGTGTTTGAATGCAAATGCACAATCGATTAGGATCATGGGTTACGCTTCCATGTCACATACATCTTGGTGGAGCGCTCAAAATGATATAAACTAAAAACATGCACTCATCGCCAAGCAAAGTGAATGATCATTTAGGGATTCAAAAGATAGTGTCATCCAAGCAAGCATTAATGTAGCATATGATCAATCACATGATCAAACAAGTATCTCACACACAGAACGTAGAGTATCAAGCAAACACACGGATGAAGTTCATACAAAAGCAAGAAACCAAGAAGCAAACCACTCTATCTCGAAGCCTATGATCTATACATATTTCTCCCCCTTTGGCAACAAGTTACCAAAAAGTTTGAAAATTCATAGTGCTATGCGTCTCTCAGGCTTGGTCTTCGGGGGGTGGTGTAGAGAGAACTCCAAGGACGAAGGCTTCAGATGATGTAGTTGGAGCTGGTGGAGTGACAACTGGAGGTGGCACTGAAGCTGTGGCTGCTGGTGCTGATGCTGTAGCTCTAGTATCAGGTACTAGCACTATAGCAGACCTCTGATCTCTAGGCACTCTCTGAAAGGCATCTGTGGTAGCCTGCCCTCTCCTCTCCTCTGCTTCCTCCTGGAGCTTCTCAACTGCAGACTGTATCTCTCCCACTTTCAGATCAAGACCATATAACTTAGTTTCAATGATCCTCTCCAAGATCTCTTGATTCCGAGTCAGGGTGGCCAAGCCCTTCTCAATCCTCATAGTTGCTTGAATCAGATATGCCATTTGATCTTGTTTGGACTTGAGGGACACTTGAGATGCCTCTGCAACACTTGGCATCTTGGCAGCTTTCCCAGCTCTAGCTTTCTCTCTCTTCTCATGTGCTTGCAGTGATGAAGGTTCATTCTCATCCATGACAACTGTGTTGTCCTCAAAGTCTGGATATAGAGGTAAATGCTCATTGTCCAACAAGTATATGTCTGAAAGTGCGTTATATCGACTAGAGGGGGGGGGGTGAATAGGCGATTTTTATGAATTCTTCACTGAGGAATTTGCTGTTGAGGAAATTCCTTAGTGAAGAACTACTTGTAGCGGAATAAGTACTCAGAAGTAAACATAACAGAATACAAGCATGGTCATCATGAATAAATGAAGACAAACACAGAGTACAGAAAGCGTAATCACAGGATAGCACAGGATGAAGACAAACATACTAAGAAATTGAACTGAGGAAATTGAGAAAGTCTTCAGTCAAAGTCTTCAAACAGATATGAACAAGCACACAACACAGATATGAGAAAATGAAAGAGTTGAGGAAATAAAACCAGTAAGCTTGATGAAGACAATGATTCGTTAGACCAGTTCCAACTGGCTGTCTCAGTTGTACATCTGGTTAGGGCGGCTAGGTATTTAAACATGAGGACACACAGTCCCGGACACCCAGTCCTGGACACACAGTCCAAGACACCAAGTCCTCACCGTATTCCCCTTGAGCTAAGGTCACACAGACCTCGCCCAATCACTCATGGTAAGTCTTCAAGTGACTTCCGAACCTTCACAGACTTGGTCACTCGGCGATCCACAATTCCTCTTGGATGCTCTAGATCATGACGCCTAACCGTCTGGAAGAAGCACAGTCTTCAAAGGTAACAAGCGTCGGATCCACGCAGGATCAATCTCTTCAGTGATGCTCAATCACTTTTGGGTTTTTCCTCACTTGTTGATTTTCGCTCAAAGTCCTCGGAGGATGGGTTGCTCTTATGACAAGTGTCAGTTTCTCTCGGAGCAGCCAACCAGCTAGTGGTTGTAGGGGGGCGGCTATTTATAGCCTAGGGAGCAGCCCGACATGATAAGACATAATTGCCCTTAATGATATGACCGCTAGGTAGGTAGATATTTTGGGACAGCTGACACGTAGCACATCAACGGTCGGAAATTTGAGTATCAAATTCCTCAGGGCTATCATGTTCCTCACTGTGTAGGCAATCCGCACTGGCGAATTCCTAACTCCTCAGTCAGAACAAATTCCTCAGAGACCAGAAGAACTTCGTCTCTGTCACTGAAGAATATGACTGAACTGTATGAGATTTCCAATGGCTTCACTCGAAGGGATTGGTAGGTGTAGGATTTTGAGTTGAGCATCACATGGAAATTTTTCCTTAGTATTTCCTCGACCCCCTTTAACAGTACGGTGTTTCCTATGACTCAAGAAAGAGAAAATGAAACTACGAAAACAAAAGTCTTCATGCTTCATGTTCCTCAAATGAATACCAAGTCTTCAAGGTCACACCAATTTCTTCACTTTCAAAGTCTTCAGAAAGTCTTCAGAAATCCATAGTCTTCAGTTGAAGAACTTCATTTTTAGGGGTCGACTTTCTGTGTAAATATCAAACTCCTCATAGACTTATAGACCTGTGTACACTCATAAACACATTAGTCCCTTAACCTATAAGTCTTCAATACACTAAAATCACTAAGGGGCACTAGATGCACTTACAATGTCTGTGCCCATCTTGGAGTTGATGAGCTCCTGAATGTGTGGAGCATACCCACATGACCTCTTCTGATCTGCAGCAGTCCTCTTGATTGTTTCAACAATCAGGCTCATGCCTTTGAATTTTTGAGGCACATAAAAAATATGCAGCAAGTTGATTGAATGGCCTCTGATCATCTTGTGATCTCCAGATTTGGGCAACAATGTATGCCTCAAGATAGTGCTGATTGTGGCTAGACCAGACAACAAGAAGTATACACATCCAAACTGATGTGTTTCCAATGCTTTGTCTGGGATCTCTTTGTACATGTTAGTCATAGAGTTGTGGTCTTGCTTCTTCTTGGCATACACATCTAAGTCATCCTCATGCTCTTTAGGGGCTTTAATCAGCTTGGCCCACTCATCAACAGTTGACTGGTATCTTGTACCTTTAGACATTTATACAATTCTACCATCAGGATAAAAGTGAGCCGTGGAGTAGAATTGCATGATGAGTTCATCATTCCATTTTGTCAGCTGCTGACCCACAAACTTGTCAACACCACATGCTTTGAAACTTTCAATCACATTTGGAAAGTGATCTTCATTGTCCTTGATGTAATCCCAGTCAACCCATCTCATATCACACACTATGAGCTTCTTGTCAAGCAGAACTGTCTCATAGAAGTCTTGCTGTTCTTTGGTATGAAATCTGTAGTCCACAGTAGTCCTCCTCACAGCATGTGGGTCGCTTTGTCTCCATCTTCTGAGACCTTCATATTTCCTCAACTTCATGTCAGCAGCAACAATATGAGTATTATCATGATCAGGGATCTTGGGCTCAACGTTCTGAGCACTTGGACCTCAGCATCTTCATCAACCTCATGCACTGGGGCCTTGTTCTTCTCTGAAGCTGGAATATTCCTAGTGATTCTCTTGGGTGCAGACTTGGTGGCTTGAGCAGCAGCTTTGGGAGCAGTCTTGGGCTTTGAAGGAGCAGCCCCTGACTTGATTGCATCCCCCATCAGCTTATGAGCTTTAGGAGCTGCTGCAGCATCCTCTTCCTCTTCCTCTGCATCATCACCATCTCTCATGGATGGCTTGCCAATCACTCTGGCTGTGGTTTTTCTTGCTCTCTTCTTTGCTCCTCCTGGCTCATCATCTCTGGCCAGACATCTTGGCAAAGCAAATTGAAAGCAAACCCTGTGAATAGATGTAGATGAGGTAGAGTGGATGGGCATCACAAAGTGGAGAGTTTTTGCAAAACAGTTGACACAAAAACTTAGTTTTAGTTCTCTACAGAAAGCATTTCGGAGCTACCGATTTGTTAAACTAGATGATTCCCCGCGCATTGCTGCGGGATTGTATGGTGGAAAAATAACACTGGTTATTACGTCAAATGGTAATTTTGATGATTAGAGGACTTTTTTGGTCAAACTGAATAATATTATGAGTTTAGGGGGAGGAATATTATTTTTCACTATCATCTATTCAGTTCAATGGAAACTTCATCAATCACTGCCTGGAATTACAATATCAGAGACTGTTCCATTATACACTTTCCAAATGCATCGGGTCTCAACATAGGAATTTCCATCGCAAATAGTTTATTTATCTCCTGTTTAACATTCTCCATTCTCCATTCCAATAATTTAGATTCCTTTTATTGATGAAGGCGATAGAAAGGGTCAACATTGGAGGGAAAAATAAAGAACTCCAAGAAAAGTAAAGCTATATTCCTCAACATGAACATGACATAAGAAACAACATTGAAATAGGCGTTCAAGATCGTTTTTTCTATAGATGATCTAAAGCACCACTATGCTGAATAAAAAAATCATAGGAAAGAGAAGATACTAACAAAATGTCACAACTGCAAATATAAAAACAGTGTTGGAACTATGAAGTTTTCTTAGGAAAACAACACATATTTGTGTTAATAAGGGGTTACCTTATCCTTTTCATATCTCTGTCATGATCAGCAGGTATTGATTAAAATCCATGGAGGAGTCAAGATATTTATGTAACTTCTGGTGTGGCCAAATGTCAAATACAACCTCCGATGGAGGGAGTAGGTAAAAATGATCGAGATTTGTGTTGATAAATGGAACATACAGATAGTTAAAACCTCGATTAGACCATCAACTACACCACACAACTGAAGTAATCTCCCAGCAGAAAGCACATTTGATGTCAATGACATAATCAACATGGTGTGAAATATGTAATCCATGTCTCAAAATATAGAGTCAAAATTCGTACGTACAGTGCCGAAACATGAGTGGTATGAAACCAGATCCACTCGTTTCTATCGTTGATACATCCAATGAAACTTTGCCATGTGTAAAGTCCCTGGCAACTTCATAACAAAAGAGAACATATCTGCAACAATAGTGAAATCATCATAATGGTACGAATCAATGATTATATCTATGATATAACACATGATCTTTTGAGATCAATAATGCAAGAGGGAATGTCGAACTTATACCTTTGAAAATTAAAATAGGTTGCAAAAAGTCGGTGCTTCTGCGAACAAAGTGTCCTAAGAAGCCACATCTGCAGCCTCAAAATGGGATAATTCCATAGTTGCACCGGCGCCGCCTTCATTACACCTGCTTTCTATGCTCAAGGCAATTCAGTGAGAAAGTTCAGAAAATACTATGACTGCGAACTGCCTTTTGTGGATGAAACACAATATCTAAGAAACATTAATTATTCAGTTGTAGTCAAATACCAGGGAACCATAGGAGAAATTAACGATGGGATTAATATTCTGAACTCTACTGAATTTTTATCCCTAAAATTTGTTTAGCAAAGATTATATTCAGTGTTGAGGTTGTGGATGACCTCATCTCTCAGTAGTAGTGTTATGTTTTTCTAGAAGAAAATGGTACAACCACTTGCATAACAAAACTCAGATACATTATCTAATTTCTATTATCTCAATCAAGAGATCATAAATATTTGATTGTTAGTAGCACCGCCTCATTGATTTGCACAAAAAATCAGTTTGAGGTAAAACAAAAGGGTATCAATTGCAGGCACATGGTGAAAGAATATGAGAAACATAGGGAATAAGATCAGTAATAGATCAGAACACAACATAACTAAAACAAAAATTGTACCTGCCGCTCGGCGACTTCCGCCCGTCGGTAGTATGTTTGGGACAAATCAACATTTGTGTACAGATTTTGTTTGGGACAAAATGTTAGGGGCCGCGAGAGATAGGAATTGGAGGCAGTGATCACTGGTGGTGAAAGGAATTGGAAGGGGGGATTGTTGTGTGTTACCTGGCCAGCATGACATGATTTCGGAGCAAAGGCGCGGACACCAACCCGATACCCGCTCCAGGGGCAATTTAGTGCAGGCAAAGGAAGTCGCCGAGAGGCGGCGGCGTCCTCGCTTCTAGACAGTAGGTCAGTGGTTGAGGTCGTCCTTGAGGAGCCGGAGTTGTCGAGGTGGTTGGGCGCGTCGAGGCGCGGTGCGGCGGTGAAGATCGTCCTCTCGGCGGTGGATCTGGCCGGTGCACCTGACTCCTGGAGGGTGGTAGGCTGTGCGCCTGATGACAATCCTTGTCGGCCGGAGGCGATGGCGATCCTGCATGGGACGTGGTGTTGCGGGGTGGTGCTTGGGTGGTGGTTGACGGCGTCGCGCCGCCGTGTCTGCTGTGATGATACGCAGAAGATCGGAGGAGTAAGAGATGCGATGACATTTTTTTCTGAGAAAAAGAGACGCGGACAGATTTTTATTAGGTTGGGGGATGCGAAGAGGTGGAGCGATGGGCTTGTATCAGGCTTCTGACTCTTCGTTCACGGAAGACCAAAGAGGCCTCGTGGGTTTCCGAGAGCCAAATCACACTATTTTTGTTAAACAATGCTGATGTGGTGAGATGCATGACAAAAATAATTAAGAGTAATAGATGATGTGGCAAATCTGCTGAGGTGGATAGGCTGCATGTCAAGAGAAATAGGTTAGTGGGGATGAACTATTTAGGTATTATAGACTCGGTGATACCGAAGCAATTCTAGAACCTAAACTAGTGAACTCGGTCAGACCGAGTCACGGTTCGGTGGCACCGAGATTTCTAGGGTTTCATAGAGATTTGAACTCGGTCGCACCGATTTGCAATTTTCGATCAGACCGAAAAGTGCAAGTGCAATGGCCTAAGCCAAATCGATGAGACCGATTTCTACAACTCGGTCGGTCCGAGATGAGTTCGGCGGAGACCTAACCCTAAATTTTTGAATACAAACTAATTTCTACAGAGTTTCTGCTGGATAGGATGATTTCAATCGTGGAAAGAATCATGGCAAAGCAATGTGCTAAGAATCGGAGTAAAGAATAGCACAAAGATCAAGTTCATACCCTAACTCGACGGTGAACTTGCTACGACGACAATGGTGGGGCAGATTGTCGTTGACGACGGCGGAGACCAGCGATGGGAGGTCGCTGGCAACGAGGAGATAATCCGGAGACCCGAGACGGTAGAGCAGGTTACGCGTGGGCGAGAGGGTTTGGGAAGTTTTCCAAAATTCAACCCGTCGGTATATGTAACCTGACCCTACCGGTGTGACCGAGTGGAACAACTCAGTGGCACCGAGATGCAAAACTGCTAGCAGTTACTGCAACTCGGTGTGACCGAATAGTTCAAATCGGTTGCACCGAGATTGAAAACCTAGATCAACTTAGTGAACTCGGTGTGATCGAAGTGGATGAATCGGTCATACCGAAATGCACAAAGAGGTTTTGGAAGTTTAAGTCTATGACGAATCGGGGACTCCGAGTGCTCCTCACAAAGAGTGGTTCGAATCTGACTTGATCAAACTTTGTGATGTAACATGAATAGAGTTTGAGACGAGAAAAGCATAGATAGCTAGAGGGAGTCCTTAGGCATTCTTGTCCATCCATTCGGAAAAATAAAAAGAGCCAAACAATCAAAGCAACAAATGGATGTCCTCGAATGAGAAAAATATGCATTCAACATGCTCACACAATAAGATAGCAAATGAAACATGTGGAAAATCATGCACAACCATTCTAGCATCTATCAAGCAATTGGCGATGACTAGGTCATCTATATATGAGTATATTGACTTAGGAGTCAAATGAGAACATTTGATCATAGGTCATACTCATCGTTTAAGCACAAGTGGGGTTACCACTTTTACATAAAGCATTGTTGTGTTCACATCATTAGAGTTGCTTTAGCTCAATTGATTAGAGTAAATCCCCCCTAGATGTGATATCCCCCCTAAGAGGGATGAACTAACCTTGGGTTTTGTCAATGATGACTTTATGTAGGTGTTGAAGATGTAGATGCTCAATGTTGATGTAGATCATTTGGAGCAATCCATTGGAGTGAGTTACACTTTCAATACCTACACGGGTTAGTCCCACAAGGAACAAACAAGGATATCCATAGACATAGAGTGAATTGCACACAAGATGGTGTCCATGAAAGCATTAGGTTACCTTGTCCCTTGTCTTACCAACAAGAGGGTTTGTGACTCCTTGAACTAGTGCAAGATATGGAAGTTGTTTGCACTTGTCCTTGCCAAAATGATATGAGTGAAATATGTTGGCGGAGTCACCCTCAAGAACTCTCTAGTTCTTCTTTTTCAGGATCCACACCATCTTGATGGAAATCCTTGGAGTTGTAGTCGTACTTGATGAAGTAGAACATGATGTAGTCTTGGGAACCCACTTGACCAAGGCCTTAGGAGCTTCTTCAAATGCATCAATCTCCTCTTGAAGCTTGTCCTTGCCCTTTACCTTGTGGTCTTGTGGTGGAAGATCATCTTGTGCTTGTGTCCCTTGAAAAGAAGTAGGATCATACTTGTCTTGTTGAGGAACAAACTTCGTCTTGGGGTATTGATCTTCTTCCCACTCAACTCCATTGGCATTGAACTTTCGTTCAAAACCAACTCCTTGATTCTTCCGGTGTCTTCCTTGCTTGCGTACAATTTCCTCAAATTGCTTACTCCCGGCAAGGCTCTTGTAGACACCTTTCTCTATAATTCCCTTCAATAAGCTATTTTCTTGCTCAAGTGTAACTTGGCTAAGATAATCGTTAGTGGAATCAAGAGAACTACTAGAAGCAACATTATTGGATTTAGCATGATTGTTGTTACTACTAGAGGAAGAATCTTTCTTGTTCTTGTTACTAGATTTTACTTGTGGCATGTAAGTAGACAAGAGTAAACGCTTGGCAATGCAAGAAGAGCTTTTCTTGCGAAGATCATCCTTGATTGCTTTTAAGAACTCATGCTCTTTCTCAAGGTTGAGCTTTTCAAAGCGTAACTTCTCATGAGTTTTTAAGAGTTCTCGATGATCTTCCAAGGTAGTTTCATGAGCTAACTTAAGAGTGTTTAATTCTTTAGTTAGACGCTCAATCTTCTCCTTATCATTGTCATTCGTTTTATCTTGATTAGCATGATTAATAGCAATTTCATCATAGTTTTCATCATAGGTTTCATCAGTATTGCTACCGACAAGTAAATCATCATCTCCTAGCAAGTCATCTTCATCACCATTGAAATCAAGATACTCGGGGTGTGATACCTTAGGGCATTTAGCCATGAAGCATCTTCCAATTCCTTCATTTGGTGAGTCAAATATGTTGTAGGAGTTGGATGAGACAAGAGCAATTCCGGAAACACCTTCATCTTGAGTATCTTCGGAGTCGGAGTAATAGCTTCCCTCGGAGTGGTCATCGGAGTCGGAACCGGATACCCATTCACCAACATGAGCTTGATGTCTTCGTCTTGTATAGCTCCTTGATGATTTGTCCTTCCTTTCCGAATCTTTGCTTATCCGAGAAGGTCTTCGGTCATAACGATCATCTCTACTCCTTCTCTCTCTTGGTGGTGATTCTTCTCTTCTACTTATCCTTTTAGGCGAGTCTTCTCTTCTTTTGTGGGGAGCCATACACTCATTGGAGTAGTGTCCGGGTCTTCCACAATTGTAGCAATTCCGATCACGACTAGAAGATCTTTTGTCATTATAGGACCTTGACTTGGAACTTCTTTCTTTGCTTCTATTCTTGTAGAACTTGTTGAAGTTCTTCACCATTAAGCTCAATTCTTCATTGAAGACTTGTTTCTCACTTGATGATGTAGGAGCGTCACATGAGGCTTTGTAAGCACCACTAGACTTGTTGTGAAGCTCTTCTTTATCTTTGAGTGACATCTCATGAGCAACAATTCTTCCAATGACTTCCGTAGGCTTGAGATCTTTGTAACTGGGCATAATTTGGATCGGGCATCATTTGGATCAATGTGCACACGGTGTCATATTTTCCATCCAAGGCTCTTAGGATCTTCTTGATGATGAATCTGTCGGCCGTCTCTTCGCTTCCTAAGCCAGCAATCTCACTTGTGACGAGAGCAAGCCTAGAGTACATTTCAGCGACACCTTCACCATCCCTCATCTTGAACCTGTCAAGTTGACTTTGAAGCGCATCCAACTTTGATTCCTTGACGGAGTCAGTACCTTCGTGCATATCAATCAAAGTATCCAAAATTTCCTTTGCATTCTCAAGGCGGCTGATTTTGTTGAATTCTTCGGGGCACAATCTGTTGAAGAGGATATCGCAAGCTTGAGCATTGTATTGCAACATCTTCAATTCTTCCGCGGTAGCTTCACGATTTGGTTCCTTCCCATCGAAGAATTTGTAGCGACCACGATCCGAATGGACCGAAGTCTCTGTGTTTCAGTGTCATCCCTGAATCGGTAATGCTGACACACACAGTACTTGAAGGATTTATAACAGAGTGGCAATCACACACTTATTACATCGAGTGTCTCCAAAAGAGAACTTATTACAAAAGTCTATGGCTTAAGGCCATCTAACAAAATAACAACGGAAGGCTTGGAAGATAAGTGAGTCCATCAACTCCAATGGCATAGCTGAGTGCATGACAAACGACCAAGAACGTCTTACTCCTCGTCTGAAAAGTCTGCAACGTAACATGTTGCAGCCCGAAACAGGTCAGCACATGGAATATGCTGGCAAGATAACACGGAAGATGCAAGTAACAAAAATAAAGGCTACACTATATGCATATTTGGCTGGTGGAGGCTCTAAGGTTAAAGTTTTTGCGTAAATCCGATTTTTCCCTACAGCAAAGGAATAAATTTTATTTTAACTATCATGGTAGTTAAAACATCATTGAGAAGGTACCTCCAACTCAATCCTAATTAAAGTAATCATTCACCCAGCAAGTAAATTTTAGAGTGATGAGTTCAACCAATAATTCAAGTACCAGATACTCAAGATTGTCCATAACCGGGGACACGGCTAATCATGATCAGTTTGTACACTCTGTAGAGGTTTGTGCACTTTTCCCACAAGATTCGATTGCCTCCGTTTAATTTCTCGCACTTCATGGTGTTTGAGAAACGGATGACCGAGACACAGTCTTTCAGAAGCATTTAATCTTTACCCCAGGTGGATCCGTACACCTACTTTCCCCTACATCTGCTAGTTCACCACGAAAGAGCTCACACAACTTACTCATACTATGCGAGAGCCCATAATGGCATCGTGTCTGCGCACGGAAATTTCTAGCATGAATAGTTTTATGATCCCTTTGAGCCTGGGTGGCATTCCATAAGACAATCACACGGAAACCCCGGGATTTCCTAGGACAACACTGTATTCCCCAGGTGCCCTGCAACCAATCCACCCAGATGTGTATTCAAGTAGCCACCTTAAGTTGAACCATTAATTAACAACTCACATCTATCATGGATTTCACTCAAATCCAAACCACGTCTACGAGCATAGCATGATAACCTAAGCATAGCGTAGATGTAACTCCCAAGGGTTTCAAAATAACGCAGGTAATAGGTTCTACCTCAAACTACTTCCCATACCTACAAGTTAAGAGATCCTACTCATGCAATGTGTGAGGGTTTGATCTAATGCATAAAAACTGGGTAATAAAAGGGTATGATCAAAGTGTTACTTGCCTTGCTGATGATTCGCAAAACCTAGAGACTCGTAGTAGCACGCTTCACAGTCCGGGTATTCTATCGCAATCAAACAATAACATACATAAGCAATCAAGCAAATATGCACAAACAAAACTCCAAAAGAGAATATCTAACCAGAATGTTCAACTTAAGAACTCCGGTTTGCAAAACGAATCAAATCGAACGAAGCAACAAAACTCAAACTGCGAAAGAAACGAGGTCTGTTTCCTAGTTTGATCTAGGGTCAAATTTTACAGTAGCAAAACTTTGTTCAAGTTGGTTAAACGGAAAGAGGGCGTCGAGACGAATATCTGGGATTTTGAATCACCTGATTCCGACTCTCGAGCGAAAAGAAAAACGAAGAACAAGATCAGGGCAGAAATCGCGATCGAAAATAATCGCGGATAAATACCCCGAAAAAGAAAACCGACAAATAGATTAATGAACGAATGTTCGTTAACACAGACTAAACGACGAACTCGTTTGTTAAGAAGAACGAACGGGCGAACGTTCGCTAAACAGCTAAACCGAAAAGAAAAAAAATGATCTAAACTAAAAAAACGAAACCAGGGTTTTGCCAAAAAAAAACCGGGTTAGTTTCTTCTAGAAAACCGGGGCGGCGGGCGGCTACCTCGACGAACTCCGGCGGCGGCGGCAGCAGGCGACTGCGGCGTGCGGCGGCGGCTAGCGGCGGGGGCAACGCTAGGGTTCGGCGCGACGGGCGAAGCGGCGGGGTGGGGCTGCTGAGGGGCGGCGGGTGGGCCGGCTTATAAAGGCCCGGGCCAGGGGGAGTCCTGGCCGAAGTCGGTTCGCCACTTTTTTTAACATGAGTCCTGACGTACGAAAACTAACAAAAGAAATACTAAACGTACTCCAAAAATTCTGAAATAAATTTTCACCGTCCTCTAATAATATTTAGGACAAAGTGAACATTTTTCTCGGACCTAAATGCAATTTTGAATAATGCGTATTTTTCCTATGCAAAGAAAATCGCAAATAAATCCAAAAAAAAGTGATTTTAATATTTTTCCTCCAATATTTCTTTTATTTTGGAGAAGTCATATTATCTCCGCTCATGTATTTTTATTTAGAAATATTTTTAGGAGAGAAAAATAATTAAAACCAACACTATCCTCGTACCGGTATTCGAGTAAACTCAAATACAAAAACGGTAGAATTCCCAACTCTCTCTGTAGGTCCTTGAGTTGCTTAGAATTTTCTAGGATCGCCGCGCACAAAATGCAAAGAAATATGCAATGCAGTATGATCTATGTATAACATTCCAAATTGAAAATTTGGGATGTTACAAACCTACCCCCCTTAGAATGAATCTCGCCCTCGAGATTCGACTTGGCTAGAGAACAGGTGTGGGTGGTCCTTCTGTAGATCATCTTCTCGTTCCTAGGCGGCTTCTTCCTCGGTGTGGTGACTCCACTGAACTTTGCAAAACTTGATAACCTTACTGCGGGTAACTCTGCTCGAAAATTCGAGAATCTTAACAGGCTTCTCCTCGTAAGTCATATCACTATCCAACTGAATTGCCTCCAGGGGTACTGTGTCTCTAAGTGAGATATCGGCCATCTCCGCATGGCACTTCTTAAGCTGCGAAACGTGAAACACATCATGCACTCCTGATAATCCTTCGGGCAACTCCAACTTATAGGCAACCTCTCCCATGCATTCCAAAACATGGTAAGGTCCCACAAATCTCGGGGCTAGCTTTCCCTTGACTCCGAAATGTTTAACTCCTCGTAGAGGCGATACTCTCAAGTACGCTCTGTCTCCGATTTCATAGGCTAATTCCTTGCGCTTCGAGTCTGCATAACTCTTCTGCCTGGACTGAGCTACATTCAATCTATCTCGAATTAGCTTAACCTTATCTTCAGACTCTTTGATCAAGTCCGGTCCAAACAACTGTCGGTCTCCAACTTCATCCCACATTAACGGTGTTTGGCATCTCCTCCCGTACAATGCTTCGAACAGTGCCATCTTCAAACTGGCCTGGTAACTGTTGTTGTACGAGAACTCAGCGTAGGGCAAATTGTCATCCCAACTAGATCCATAATCTAGCGCACAAGCTCTCAACATGTCCTCCAAAATCTGGTTGACTCTCTCGGTCTGTCCGTCGGTTTGTGGATGAAAAGCTGTGCTGAATTCCAGCCTCGTTCCCAAAGTTTGGTGTAGCTGATGCCAAAACTTTGAGGTGAACTGTGTTCCTCTATCTGATACAATGGTCCTCGGAACTCCGTGCAGACATACGATCCTGGTCATGTATATCTTGGCCAACTTCGCACTGGTGTATGTGGTTTTCACAGGGATAAAGTGGGCTACATTGGTCAAACGATCCACTACTACCCAGATTGAGTCATATCCTGCTTTGGTCCTGGGCAATCCGGTGATAAAATCCATGCCAAGCTTCTCCCACTTCCATTCGGGTATCAGCATAGGCTGTAGCAATCCTGCTGGCTTCTGATGCTCTGCCTTTACTCTCTGGCATACATCACATACGGCTACATACTCGGCAATATCCTTCTTCATTCCCGTCCACCAGAAACGTTCCTTCAAATCCAAATACATCTTTGTGTTTCTGGGGTGTATTGAGTATGGCGAATCATGTGCTTCCTGCAGTATCAACTTCCTGATCTCCGGGTTGTTGGGCACATAGATTCGATCCTGAAACCACAAGGTGCCGTGTTCATCTTCACGAAATCCTCTGGCTTTTCCTTCACTCATCCTCTTCTTTATCTCGGCAATCTCTTTGTCATCCTTCTGGGCTTCGCGTATCTTCCCCAGCAATGTTCACTGAACCTCCAATGTTGCGACAAAACCTCTAGGAACTATCTCCAAATGAAGCTCGCTGAGATCTTCTGCCAACTCCTGGGGCAATCCCCCTTTTACTAGGGTATTTGCATAACTCTTCCGGCTCAAAGCGCTTGCAACAACATTGGCCTTTCCTGGGTGATAGTGCAGCTTCATATCATAATCCTTTATAAGCTCCAACCATCTCCTCTGTGTGAGGTCCAGCTCCTTCTGAGTGAAAATGTACTTCAAACTCTTGTGATCCGTGTACACATCACAACGATTTACAATAAGGAAATGTCTCCAGGTTTTGAGTGCATGCACTACAGCTGTTAACTCCAGATCATCCGTCGCATAATTCAACTCGTGCGGTCGTAGTTGACGAGATGCATAGGAAACAACTCTTCCATCCTGCATAAGTACTCCCCCAAGTCCTAAGCGTGAAGCGTCGCAATACACTTGGAAATCCTTGCGTATATCTGGCAATATCAGCACTGGGGCTGTCGTCAACTGTTTCTTCAACTCCTGGAAACTTTCTTCGCACTCTTCAGTCCAATTAAACTTTGTCTCCTTCTTCAACAATGTCGTCATTGGCTTAGCAATCTTGGAGAAATTTTCTATGAATCTCCGGTAGTATCCCATGAGTCCAAGAAAACTGCGGATCTCTCCAACTGAAGTGGGTGCCAACCATTCAGTGACTGCCTGCACTTTGACGGGGTCCACTGCTATACCTTCTCCTGATATAACATGCCGTGAGAATCCAACTTCCTTCAACCAAAACTCGCATTTGCTAAACTTGGCATACAACTGATGTTCTCTGAGCTTTTCCAGTACCAAACGCAAATGCTCCGCGTGTTCCTCCTCATTCTTCGAGTACACCAAAATATGATCAATGAATACCACGACAAACTTATCCAAGAACTCCATGAACACCTTGTTCATCATACTCATGAAATAGGCAGGGGCGTTAGTCAATCCAAATGAAATAATCGTATACTCATATAGCCCGTACCTTGTGGTGAAGGATGTCTTAGGTATATCATTCTCCCGGATCTTCAACTGGTGGTATCCAGATCGTAGATCGATCTTGGAGAATACTTTCGCTCCCTGGAGTTGGTCGAACAAATCATTGATCATCGGTAGTGGGTACTTATTCTTAATAGTCACTTCATTCAGTGCACGATAATCAATGACCATTCTTAAAGATCCATCCTTCTTCTCGACCAAATGCACTGGGGCTCCCCAAGGTGATGAACTCCGGTGAATAAAACCTTTCTCCAATAACTCCTTAATCTACTTCTTAATCTCCTCCAGATCATTCGCTGGCATCCGATATGGTCTCTTTGATATAGGTCTGGTGCCAGGCAACATCTCAATCTAAAACTCAATATACCTACCCGACGGCATGCCTGGTAACTCCTCTGGAAACACATCTGGGTAATCCTTTACTACCGGCACTTCCTCCTGAACAACTCCCGTGAGAGAATGTACTTGTGACCGTATAGGCGAATGCCTGGATACATACTTAATCCTTTTTCCCTCCGGGGTGGTAAGCAAAATAGACTTGCTGGCACAATCGATGTTCCCTCCATACATCGATAGCCAATCCATACCCAATATCACATCCAATCCTTGTGACTCCAAAACTATTAGGTCTGAGGGGAAAACATGTCGTCCAATGGTCAATGGCAACTGAAAACATCCTTGATTAGACATATATTCCGCTCTGGGTGAACTTACTAACATGGGGGCCATAAGGACTCTGGTGGGCAACTTATGTCTATTTAAGAATCCCCTTGAAATGTATGAATGCGATGCACCAGTATCAAAAAGAACTACTACGGTAAATGACTTAACCAAAAACTTATTGATCACCGCATCTGGTTGTTCTTCAACTTCCTCCACGGTCACATGGTTCACTTGTCCTTTGTTGAACGGGTTGGGCTTCTTCCCGGCGCTTCCATTGCCGTTCCCATTCTTAGCTTCAGGGCACTCATTGGCATAATGTCCATTCTTCCCGTACTTGTAACAGGTGACGTGGCTTAAATCCTTCTAGGCGGGTGTGGATGGGGTAGAGCGATTCCGATTATTGTTTGCTCCATTCCCATTCCCATTCTTGAAGCCATCGTGGTTGTGAGAACTTCCTCCAGTGTGGGTGTGGCTTCCATGGTTATGGGTGTATCCTCCCGAATTTGGAGTGAACCGAGTCTTCTGCTGGGCTCTAGAATTATTCCTTCCTTGTCCATACTTCCTCTTGCGACTCTCAATCTACTGCTGCTTCCCTTTAATCATAAGAGCTTTATCTACCAACTCCTGGTAGTTGTTGAAGGTTGCCACCATCAACTGTACGCTTATCTCATCATTTAGCCCTTCCATAAATCTCTCATGCTTAGCGGCATCTATGGCCACATCATCTGGGGCATAACGAGATAGGGTACTAAACTCATCTACGTACTGAGCCACAATACGATTTCCTTGGCGCAAGTTGTGAAACTCCCGCTTCTTCATGCTCATAGCTCCGGTTGAGACATGGGCAGTACGGAAAGCTTGCTGAAACTGATCCCAAGTGACATTGGCTATAGGGAAAGTGGCTATGTAATTCTCCCACCATGCCGCGGCTGGTCCAGACAACTGATGTGCGGCAAATCGCACCTTCTCAGCATCCGAGCAATTGGCGGTGGTCAAATCCCTTCCAATCTTGTGCAGCCAGTCATCAGCAACTATTGGTTCAATGCTGCTAGCAAACACCGGTTGTTGCAACCTTAAGAAATGTGTCAGGTTGTCCACGGGTGGTGGTGGTGGAGGGTTGTTGTTGTTCTGGTTGTTTTGAGTGTTCTGGACAAGAAGTTGCATCAAAGTGTTCTGTTGCTGGATCAACTGAGTGAGCTCAGGGGAAACTCAAATCCGGGCTCACGGCTTGGAGGCATCTGATGGGTGTAGAGGGAAGAGATTAGAATAGAAATGAGGTCTAAGGGAAAATCACTACCCATATGCACATGAGACAAACACGTACATATCACACCAATGAATTTCAAACAAGGGCTTACAAAGATCTAACTAGCGTTACAAAAGTGCTCTAAGACTACTTGGTGGGGAAAACTGCTAGTCATAGGGTGGTCATCTAGAAATTTTGATCGGCGGAAGATTCCATGGTGTCTGCTCCAGCTTCATCTTCATAGTCTTTGTCATCACTATCATCGGAGTCTGAATCCGTGTCGTCGATGATGATGTAATCTTCAGAACGAATCTCCTTGGGTTCTTCTTCCTCTTCTTCTCCTCCTGGTGCTGGATCTCCCATGAATACTCCTAGCTTCCTTTTCAAATCATCATTCTTCTCCACTACTATCAACATCTCCTCCTCGTATCCGTCACGAGTAGACTTGAGTTCTTCTTCTAGCTCCAAATTCCTGATTAGTGCCTTCTTCAAATCTATCATCCCTGCGCACATCTGGTGCTCCTGTCGACGAATGTGCTCGTTTAAGTCCTGGATGAACGCTGCAATGGACCCGTCCTTCCGGGTGCTGATCATGTCCCAACGCTCATCTCGACGTCCACAAATTTGGTAGATAGTGTCCTTCAGCTCCTGCTTGTAGACTTCTCCGATCCTTCCCATAGTGATGTGGGCTGCCATACTCTTGCCTAGGCCCAGGTTGGTGCATTAAAAGAAAACTCTATTGGCTCAGTGGATGGTGCGAAGGTTCTCCCGGGGATTTGAACTTAAATGCTCCATCGCTCCTCTTCTGGTAAAGTGGTGGTGTAGGTCCCGGTAAAGCTTGGTATTCCTATGTTCAGGTACCTAGTGTCTTCCTTCAAGTGTCGTCCAAAAGGTGTGTCTTCATCCGGTTGCGTGAACTTGTTCCTTGGGTCCACCATCCTAAAGAAGTAGAAAATGGAGAGAAGTCAGAAATGAATAGAGAAGAGTGACCTAGGGTTTATCTTAGTGGTCGTGTCCTACAGTCAGCGTGTGCTCTGATACCATCTTGTAGCAACCACGATCCGAATGGACCGAAGTCTCTGTGTTTCAGTGTCATCCCTGGATCGGTAATGTAGACACACACAATACTTGAAGGATTTATAACAGAGTGGCAATCACACACTTATTACACCGAGTGTCTCCAAAAGATAACTTATTACAAAAGTCTATGGCTTAAGGCCGTCTAACAAAATAACAACGGAAGGCTTGGAAGATAAGTGAGTCCATCAACTCCAACGGCATAGCTGAGTGCATGACAAAGACCTAGAACGTCTTACTCCTCGTTTGAAAAGTCTGTAACGTAACATGTTGCAGCCCGAAACGGGTCAGCACATGGAATATGCTGGCAAGATAACACAGAAGACGCAAGTAATAGAAATAAAGGCTACACTATATGCATATTTGGCTGGTGGAGGCTCTAAGGTTAAAGTTTTTGCGTAAAACCAAAATTTCCCTACAGCAAAGGAATAAATTTTATTTTAACTATCATGGTAGTTGAAACATCATTGAGTAGGTACCTCCAACTCAATCCCAATTAAAGTAATCATTAACCCAACAAGTAAATTTTAGAGTGATGAGATCAACCAATAATTCAAGTACCAGATACTCAAGATTGTCCATAACCGGGGACACGGCTAATCATGATCAGTTTGTACACTCTGCAGAGGTTTGTGCACTTTTCCCACAAGACTCGATCGCCTCCGTTTAATTTCTCACACTGCATGGTGTTTGAGAAACGGATGACCGAGACACAGTCTTTCAGAAGCATTTACTCTTTATCCCAGGTGGACCCGTACACCTACTTTCCCCTACATCTGCTAGTCCACCATGAAAGAGCTCACACAACTTACCCATACTATGCCAGAGCCCATAATGGCATTGTGGCTGCACACGGAAGTTTCTAGCATGAATAGTTTTATGATCCCTTTGAGCCTGGGTGGCATTCCATAGGACAATCAGACGGAAACCTCGGGATTTCCTAGGACAACACTGGATTCCCCAGGTGCCCTGCAACCAATCCACCAAGATGTGTATTCAAGTAGCCACCTTAAGTTGAACCATTAATTAACAACTCACATCTGTCATGGATTTCACTCAAACCCAAACCATGTCTACGAGCATAGCATGATAACCTAAGCATAGCGTAGAAGTAACTCCCAAGGGTTTGAAAATAATGCAGGTAATAGGTTCTACCTCAAACTACTTCCTAGACCCACAAGTTAAGAGATCCTACTCATGCAATGTGTGAGGGTTTGATCTAATGCATAAAAACTAGGTAATAAAAGGTTATGATCAAAGTGTTACTTGCCTTGCTGATGATTCACAAAACCTGAAGACTCGTAGTAGCACGCTTCACAGTCCGGGTATTCTATCGCAAGCAAACAATAACATACATAAGCAATCAAGCAAATATGCTCAAACAAAACTCCAAAAGAGAAGATCTAACCAGAATGTTCAACTTAGGAACTCCGATTTGCAAAAAGAATCAAATCGAACGAAGCAACCAAACTCAAACTGCAAAAGAAACGAGGTCCGTTTACTAGTGTGATCTAGGGTCAAATTTTACAGTACCAAACTTTGTTCAAGTTGGTTAAACGGAAAGAGGGCGTCGAGACGAAGATCTGGGATTTTGAATCACCTAATTCCGACTCTCGAGCGAAAAGAAAAACGAAGAATAAGATCAGGGTAGAAATCGCGATCGAAAATAATCGCGGTTAAATACCCCGAAAAAGAAAACTGATGAACAGATTAACGAACGAACGTTCGTTAACATAGACTAAACGACGAACTCGTTCGTTAAAAAGAACGAATGGGCGAACGTTCGCTAAACAACTAAACTGAAAAAACCGATCTAAACTAAAAAAACGAAACTAGGGTTTTGCCAAAAAAAATGGGTCTGTTTCTTCTAGAAAACAGGGGCGGCAGGCGGCTACCTCGACGAACTCCGGCGGCGGGCGGTGGGTCCGGTGGCGGCGATGGGCGGCGGCGCGGCTGCAGGCGACGACGCTAGGGTTCGGTGCGACGGGCGAAGCGGCGGGGCGGGGCGGCTGAGGCGGGGGGGCTGGGCCGGCTTATAAAGGCCTGGGCCAGGGGGAGTCCTGGCCGAACACGGCCCGAAGTTGGTTCGCCACTTTTTTTTAACACGAGTCCTGATGTACGCAAAATAACAAAAGAAATACTAAACGGACTCCAAAAATTCCGAAATAAATTTTCACCGTCCTCTAATAATATTTAGGACAAAGTGAACATTTTTCCCGGACCTAAATGCAATTTTGAAAAACGCGTATTTTTCCTATGCAAATAAAATCGCAAATAAATCCGAAAAAAACCAAAAGTGATTTTAATATTTTCCTCCAATATTTCTTTTATTTTGGAGAAGTCATATTATCTCCGCTCATGTATTTTTATTTAGAAATATTTTTAGGAGAGAAAAATAATTAAAATCAACACTATCCTCGTACCGGTATTCGAGTAAACTCAAATACAAAAACGGTAGAATTCCCAACTCTCTCCGTAGGTCCTTGAGTCGCTTAGAATTTTCGAGGATCGCTGTGCACAAAATGCAAAGAAATATGCAATGCAGTATGATCTATGTATAACATTCCAAATTGAAAAATTGAGATGTTAGAAAATTCACCTTGCAAACCAATACACACAATAGCCCAAACGACGGGGTTATGTCCAAGAATATGCATTTTCATCTTATACTTCCAACTAGCAAAATTAGTACCATCAAAGTAAGGACCTATACGGTGGTAACTTCCCTCGCTAGACGCCATACTATCCTAGGTTGTGAAACCAAGGCTATGATCACCAAAGCTATGGAAATCAAGGCAAATGGAGACCAAAGCTCCGATACCACTTGTAGGATCGAAAGTATGTCTAGAGGGGGGGGGGGGTGATTAGACTACTTGACCAAATTAAAATCTAGCCTTTTCCCAATTTTAGTTCTTGGCAGATTTTAGCAACTTAGCACAAGTCAAGCAATCAACCTACACATGCAATTCTAAGAGTGTAGCAGACTAAGGCATAGCCTAGTGGTGGGAAGGGGTTGATGCCTTCCCACCCACCTAGGTTCAAGGCACAGTACTTGCAATTTGGGTTTGTTGCACCAATTATACTGTAAGGGGTTCCCTTACAGTCTTTCTGTCAAAAAAATTCTAAGAGTGTAGCAGCGGACAGTAAAACAACTGCATGTATGAAGGTAAAGGGAGGAGTTTGAGGGAGCAAACGCAATGTAGACACAAAGATTTTTTACGCGTGGTTCCGATAGGTGGTGCTATCGTACATCCACGTTGATGGAGACTTCAACCCACGAAGGGTAACAGATGCGCGAGTCCACGGAGGGCTCGACCCACGAAGAAGCAACCTTGTCTATCCTACCATGACCATCGCCCACGAAGGACTTGCCTCACCAGGGTAGATCTTCACGAAGTAGGCGATCTCCTTGCCCGTACAAACTCCTTGGTTCAACTCCACAATCTCGTCGGAGGCTCCCAAGTGACACCTTACCAATCTAGGAGACACCACTATCCAAAAGGTAATAGATGGTGTGTTGATGATGAACTCCTTGCTCTTGTGCTTCAAATGATAGTCTCCCCAACACTCAACTCTCTCTCACAAATTTGGATTTGGTGGAAAGATGATTTGAGTAGAAAGCAACTTGGGGAAGGCTAGAGATCAAGATTCATATGGTAGGAATAGAATATCTTGGTCTCAACACATGAGTAGGTGGTTCTCTCCCAGAACAGTGAGTAATGGAAATGTAGGTATGTTCTGATGGCTCTCTTCACGAATGAAGAGTGGGTGGAGGGGTATATATAGCCTCCACACAGAATCTAACCGTTACACACAATTTACCAAACTCGGTGGGACCAATTCAGGGAACTCTTTCAGACCGATTTAGTTCATAATGTGACCATTAGGCATTTCGGTGGGACCGATATGATCAACTCGGTAGGACCGATTTCATTAGGGTTAGGGCATAACGTAATCTCGGTGAGACCGATTACACAAACTCGGTGGTACCTATTTTGGTAATAGGCTAACCAGAGAGTTGGCCAGGCAAACTCGATGGGACCGATTCGCTCGTTTCGGTTGGACCAAAATGTTACGAAGGGGAAATAGAGAGTTTGCATTGCGAACTCGATGGGACCGATCGCTTGTCTCGGTGAGACCGAAATGTTACGAAGGGAAACATAGAGTTTGCAATCCCATCTCGGTGAGACCGAGATCCCTTTCGGTGAGACCAAAATGATTAGGGCTATGTCCAATGAACTCGGTGGCGCCGGATAGAACTTTTCGGTGGGGCCGAGTTTGACTTTTGGTTTGGGACATATGAGGATGTGAGAAAGTGGTTGAGGCTTTTGGAGCATATCACTAAGCACTTTGAGCAAGAAACCCATTAAGCAACACCTCATCCCCTTTTAATAGTATTGGCTTTCCTATGGACTCAATGTGATCTTGGATCGCTGAAATAGAAAATGTAGAGTCTTGAGCTTGAGCCAATATTTGTCCTTAGCATTTTGAGGGGTCCACATTCCTAATCCATGCCATGCCAATCATTGAACTTTCCTGAAATATTTATCTTGAAATGGCATCAGTTCAATGAGCTATATGTTGTTAGGAATTACCAAAACCTCCCAGGGATAGTTGCACTTTCAGAAGTTCCACTAATGTTGATGCTAAAACTTTTGTGTTGGTACAAGGGAATGTTATAGGTAAACGTGTCATCCAAGAATTCTTTAATTGCATTGGAACTTTGACTTGTGATGATGCTCCTATACTTAAAAGAATCAAAACTTATGCCAAAGCTATTTCCACACTTGTTCTTAAACTTGAGAGAAGATTCATTCGCACCCATCCAACTTTGCAAAGATTGTTTTATGAGTTGCCTGTTACAAAAAACCCTAGAGCAAAAAAATATGGCTACCCTTGTCCTAATGAGTGAATTTGATCACATAGTGCGGGAGGCTTGGGAGATCCTTGATTTTTATGGTATGAACCGTGAAAAACCGGTGATAGATGAGATCCTTTATAATAGTGACTATTTGTTAAGGCATTTGCTTCGCAATGATCGCATCTTTGACGAGAATATTAAAAAGGAAGTTCCTTGATCCAACAAGTCTTCAATAATGGTAATCAACGATATTCTTGGATTGTAGCCGGTAATCAAGGGGGATTTGCACACGGGCAGCTTTCTAATGCTAAAATTTCTATGGATGATCTGTTTCATGTTATATTTGAAAAACCTTCTGATGAAAACGCATCTATGGGAAAGAATACCACAGATGACAATACCTATATATATATGCATTATGCCTAGCTAGGGGCGTAAAACGATAGCGCTTGTTGGGAGGCAACCCAATAAATTTTTTGTTTTTCTTGTTTTTCTTCTGTTTTGGAATAAATATACTATTATGCCTCTGTTATGATGGCGTTCTTGTATTTAAATTAGTGTTTGTACCAAGTAAGACCTGTGGGTAGACAAATTACTGTTGGGCAATTGATAGAAAAACGAATAATTATGACGATATCCAAGACAATGATCATGTATATAGGCATCACGTCCAAGATTAGTAGACTGACTCCTGCTTGCATATACTACTATTACTCCACACATCGACCGCTATCCAGCATGCATCTAGTGTATTAAGTTCATGGAAAAAAGGAGTAATGCAATAAGAACGATGACATGATGTAGACAAGATCTATTCATGTAGGAATATACCCCATCTTTTTATCCTTAATAGCAAAGATACATGCGTGCCTTGCTACCCCTTCTGTTAGTGGGAAAGGTGTAATGCCCAGGATGGAGTTATACCTCCTACGTGTCGAGGCACGACTTAAAGGCATAAGTCCATCCTAGAATGATCTCAAGTTTTGGTATCTTTGCACGACTCATGTAAAAGAGGGATTAAAATACAAAAGGAGATAGTTGGCTTACACTCGCCACTTCACACAATACATTACATAAACAATCATCATACAGAACATCACAACCCGACTACGGGTGAAGAACCAAAAGAAAGATACCAAAACAACATAAAGCCACAGGTCAGGATCGAATCCTAGTAGAAACCACTACTGAACATCGAAACGTCACGAGCAAACAGCCAAACTCTTCAACAAGCTCCTGGTGAAGCACTGAACCAGCTCCTGCATTTAACTCGGCTGGACCTGCAACTGGTGTGGTGAAGTAACTGTGAGCCACAGAGGACTCAGCAATCCCGTTCCCGGGTAACAAGACTATTTAAGCCTTGGGTGAGGACAAGGCTGAAGAAAGAACGAGAGGTGAAGGAACAAACAAGAGTCTGCAGCAGCAACTAGCACTAACTTACGCAAAAGAGAGCGAGAAGAGAAGTGCATCGGTCGAAAGATGATCACGAAGTGATCCTAGCTAAAGCCGGTCAAACATAACCCCACCGTGTTCAACTCCCGAATCCCTATTCGGAAATTGACAGTCACGGTACACACGCTGGTAGTGTATTGAAATCATTGTGTCAAGTTATCTACAACCGGAATTAACAAGCTCCCATCTGCCACATAACCGCGGGCACGGCTTTCGAAAGTTCAAACCCTGCAGGGGTGTTCCAACTTGACCCATTACAAGCCCACGATCCGCGGAGTCGCAACTCCATAGTTGGGAAGACCCGAGTATTCTCGGAATCCCGTGCTCAAGTTAAACCGAACTAAGGTAAGGCTAATCCAGCAAATCCTCCCGGCGTGTCGACACCCTGATAGTAGCCGCGCGTATCTAGGTCTCAGGACACGACCGGATGGGCGATTCTACGGGTGGATACCAAATACCTCGGGTTGCCCCAAGGCGGCCCCGCAGAACCCCCGTTTGGGACCAACACCATCAGCACTGGCCCCCCCTGCTATGTAGAAAAGAATCTCCAAGGAGCGTCCCCCTTATGCAAATTAATTAATTAATTAAGTTGTTATTATGGGCAAATAGTACCAAAAGTTGGGACTTGCTGGAAAAGACTTAGCACTTAGCGGTTTATCAAGGGGGTCCCATACACCCCAACCGTGTTAGGAACGCATAATCAAGGAACATAACACCGGCTTATACGGATCCTAACGGCAAGAGTGGAACAAAACACCAAGCAAAAGGCTTAGCCTTCCACCCTGCCAGTATATAGGTGATTTCATTTTAAGCATTTATATAGTGTGATATAACCCAACCAAACTTCAACATGAAGCAAGCATCTTCAAACTTCACCTGCAACTAACAATGCTATAAGAGGGGCTGAGCGAAGCGTACTTAGCCATTCAACGGTTTGCGTAGGTAGGGTGGTTAAACATGGCAATTGGTTACAAGTAGGAGGCTGACAAGAAAGACATGGGCATCGAGGCAAAACTATAGATCGAGACTACTAGCAATAGGCAAAGATAGTAATGGTATCCGGGTTCGGTCATCTTGCCTGGGATTCCACAAGGGAGAAGAACGGATCCAAGAAGAAGACGGAGAAGAAGCCTCACAACTCCGGAACGAAACCGAAGCTAACAAGAAAGCAACCGGAAAGAAAGAAAACAACACGGTAAACACACAACCATAAACATGGCATACAATGCACAAACAAGTATGATGCATGTCCGGTTTAAATATGCATGGCATGGCAAAGTGCACAAACAACACTACAAGTTAAGTGGAGATCAATATGCAACGAGTTGCATATTGACGAAACACCACATATCAATTATTTAGTTGACTCTCAATTATTTACAAGACAAGGTTAAAGGTTTGTTAACATGGCAAGAGGTGAAGCATAAAGAAACTACACTATCTAGGCAATTTAAATGGGGCCGGAAAATAACAACAACATGTCCGGAAAATCCCCATAAGCATGTTTAATAATTATAAAGCAACAACAATTAAACATTTAGTGTTGTTAACATGATGCGGATGACATGACCAAGTTTATGCAAGTTTTATTAAAAGGTTGACTTAAAGGAGATAAGAAGCATTTGTCACCGTGGTGGAATGAAAGGGTGCCACGGCAACGATTCCGAAAATGAAGCATGGCAACATATCGGTACCGGTTTCTCGGTGAGGGACCGGTGCAAAAGGTGACGAAGCGAGTCAAACGAGATGAAAGGTGGGCGATCCCGTTGTCGGGTTCCCACGAGTCGGTGACGAGGCATCCGAGGAGCTCAACAAAAGGGACGAAAACGGACACGGTGCTCACACGGGAAGCATTTCATACACACAACAAGCATGCATCACACGGTTCACGTCTCGGGGTTATACCTTCGAAACTCTCGTTTCGGGACGGTTCGAGACGTAGAGGAAGGAGTCGTTCCGTAGAGGGAAGTAGTCGTTCTCGCAACTCGTAGAGGAAGTAGTGGTACTCGGCGACGGTAGTCGTTCAGGCGTCGAGTGTAGTTGTACATGTCGTAGAGGGAAGTAGTGGTACACGGCGACGGTAGTCGTTCAGGCGACGGTAGACGTTCGGGCGACGGTAGTGGTACTTGGGTCTCCGAGTAGTCGTTCTCGAGCTCGTAGCCGTTCGGTCGTCGAGCGTACTTGGTCGTAGGGGTACTTGCCGGGTCATGTAGATGTACTCATACCCGTAGATGTACACAAAACCGTAGAGGAACTTGGCGTATTCGGAGATCGGGTCTGCCTGCGGTGCACTTGACAAAAACAACAACAGTGCACAAACAACAAAACAAAACAAGGTGGCCACGGCCACGTTCACAGCAGCAGCAGCGGGATCCGGAAGACGGGACGAAGTGGAGGGCGCCACGGGGCTTCGGGCGAGGAGAGGTGCAGCGGCGCGGCTCGTCGCGGGGAAGGGACGCGGCTCCGGCCGGGCATGCGCCTGGGGCGTCCAAGCGGCGCGGCGCCGCCTTGCCGAGGAAGCGCGGGCGAGGGACGAGGCTCCTGGCCGCGGGCTCCGGCCGGCGCTAGGGAAAGCGGAGGAGGAGCTCTGCCTGGCCGCGCGACGGGGCTCCGGCCCGGCGATGGAGGTGCGGGCGCCGGGCTTCGCCTCCTGGCGCTGGAGGACGGCCGCTGCTGGAGGCGCTCGGGGCGGGAAGCAGCGCTCGGGGCCGCGGGGATCTGCCCCTGGTGAGCCGCGCGGTGGGGCGCCGGTGGAAGGAGGCGAAGGAACGGGACGAAGGGACTCGCGCGAGGGGGCCTGGGCGAGGCAGGAGGAAGCCGCGCGGCAGAGGGACGCCATGGCGCGGCGGGGCGAAGCCACGGACTCGGCGAGGACGAAGGGAGCCGTGCTGGCCGCGGTAGGAGGACTCGGAGGGGTCAGGGCGTCGGGGTGGCTGCCGACCAGCCCGTCGGCTCGCTGGGCGCACGGGGAACTGTCGAAGGAGAGAGGGTTCGGGGTCGGCGCTGCGAGGCTGCGAGGGCGCGCTCGGGAAGGGAGGGAACGAGCGGGAGGAGAGGAATGAGTGGCGGCGGCGACTGGGAGGAAAGATCGAGGCTCTGGCGTCGGGGTAGGGTTTCGGTCGGTCGGCCTGGGCCTCGAGGTGGCCTGGGCCGAAGGGAGATGGCCCAAGCGGCTGGTGTGAGGCCCTGGAGGCTGAGGGCCTGCTGGATTTTAAAACTGCTGCTGCCCTTTTATATAACTTAGCAGAAAAAAACAAATAGGGAGAGCCAAAAATAAAGAAAAGAGGCAAAGAAAGAAAGAATAAAATGATGGACATTTTTGTAAGGCTTTACGGATTAATTCCAACCTCACAAAAATAGTTCCAACACAAAGGAAGTGCAAACTAAATAAATAGCTTGCCTCAAGGAGTTTAGATTTTTTTGGAGGAGCCTCGAAACAACGGAAAGAATTATAGCAAGGTTTGAGGCAAGAATTGAGATAGAAATGCATGGAGAAAATATTGCAAGTGTGTTACGGTGATGTCCAACAAATGGACTATTTTAAATATAGCTCCATAATTATTAGGAGGCTTTTATATGTTATAAAGAGAAGACATCTTCCCTCGATTTAAATGGACCGAAGGTCCACACGATTTATTTAGGTTGAGATGCAAAAATTAAAATGACATGATGGCATGATGACATGATGCAATGCAAAAATAAATAACACAAGCTCGAAAGAAACACACGGGAGACCCCGGAACATCTGGAATCTTCGGGAAGCTTCTGGAATCTTCTGGGACGTCGGTCTCGGGCGTCACAACTCTCCCACACTAACAGAGGATCTCGACCCGAGATCCTAGAGATATCACCGGGTAAAAACAGAAGAGGAAGAGGTAAAACAAAGTTGCTTCTTTGACAGACGAGTGAAACCAAGGAACCTTTAGAGGTTAAACAAGTTGAAAGAAAGAATGCAACGGAGATGAACGAAGTTAAGAGCACTCCGGTAAGCAGGAGGAACATTACAAGAACCTTGAAGGTTGAAAGACATGAAACAAGAGCTTACGAACCAAAAGAATGTGAAACTGCAATGGTATAGCCAAGGAAATAAGAATGACAGAATTTGGACAACACTCCGTCTGAAAATGGAAGGAATTAACATAAACTTAAGGGGATGGAGTGATACTTGATGAACAACAACATATTGCCTCCGAAATAATTGAAAGAATGGCACAAGGTTAAGAAAGACTCAGACAGCACTCCGGTTAAAAGAGAGTTAAAACTTGATAAGATGAGAGAATTAGAATGGAGGACACAACACTCCGGTTAAATGATAAGCAAGGGAAAGAACAAGATCTCGATAAAACGATATGATGGTTTGGAGAGAGCAACATAACAATGCCTCCGGAATGAAAGAAATAGCATAGAGATCAACGAAAGAAATGAATGGAGAAGAAATATGACAACCTCTCTCAAAATTTAATTTGAAAGAGCATCTTACAAAGAAGGGTTGAACGGAGTTGTTGGAAAATCAACAACGAAACGAATGAGGTTCATGTGGGCTTATGGAAAACATCTCAAAATTATGAGGTGACAACCAGCCACTATCGAAAACAATTGATTTGATTGAGATCAACAAGGAGACGAAAAAA
>LR738712.1:579229757-579278738 GCA_902687465.1 Secale cereale
GGGACTCGCGCGAGGGGGCCTGGGCGAGGCAGGAGGAAGCCGCGCGGCAGAGGGACGCCATGGCGCGGCGGGGCGAAGCCACGGACTCGGCGAGGACGAAGGGAGCCGTGCTGGCCGCGGTAGGAGGACTCGGAGGGGTCAGGGCGTCGGGGTGGCTGCCGACCAGCCCGTCGGCTCGCTGGGCGCACGGGGAACTGTCGAAGGAGAGAGGGTTCGGGGTCGGCGCTGCGAGGCTGCGAGGGCGCGCTCGGGAAGGGAGGGAACGAGCGGGAGGAGAGGAATGAGTGGCGGCGGCGACTGGGAGGAAAGATCGAGGCTCTGGCGTCGGGGTAGGGTTTCGGTCGGTCGGCCTGGGCCTCGAGGTGGCCTGGGCCGAAGGGAGATGGCCCAAGCGGCTGGTGTGAGGCCCTGGAGGCTGAGGGCCTGCTGGATTTTAAAACTGCTGCTGCCCTTTTATATAACTTAGCAGAAAAAAACAAATAGGGAGAGCCAAAAATAAAGAAAAGAGGCAAAGAAAGAAAGAATAAAATGATGGACATTTTTGTAAGGCTTTACGGATTAATTCCAACCTCACAAAAATAGTTCCAACACAAAGGAAGTGCAAACTAAATAAATAGCTTGCCTCAAGGAGTTTAGATTTTTTTGGAGGAGCCTCGAAACAACGGAAAGAATTATAGCAAGGTTTGAGGCAAGAATTGAGATAGAAATGCATGGAGAAAATATTGCAAGTGTGTTACGGTGATGTCCAACAAATGGACTATTTTAAATATAGCTCCATAATTATTAGGAGGCTTTTATATGTTATAAAGAGAAGACATCTTCCCTCGATTTAAATGGACCGAAGGTCCACACGATTTATTTAGGTTGAGATGCAAAAATTAAAATGACATGATGGCATGATGACATGATGCAATGCAAAAATAAATAACACAAGCTCGAAAGAAACACACGGGAGACCCCGGAACATCTGGAATCTTCGGGAAGCTTCTGGAATCTTCTGGGACGTCGGTCTCGGGCGTCACAAAAGGACACTGTAAAATCGAACCCATTACAAAGCACCTCTTCACATTGCAAGATAAATAGATCAAGTTGGCCAAACAAAACCCAAATATCGGAGAAGAAATATGAGGCTATAATAATCAAGATTGGATATAAAATCAAGGCAAATCTGATCATAAACTCACAATTCATCGATCCCAACAAACACACTGCAAAAAGTCATTACATCAAATCGATCTCCGAGAGACCGTTGTATTGAGATACAAAGAGAGAAGAAGCCATATAGCTACTTCCTACGAACCTATAGGTCTATGGTAAACTACTCACGCATCATCAGAGAGGCACCAATGAGGATGATGAACCCCTCCATGATCGTGTTCCCCTCCGGCGGAGTGCCGTAAAAGGGCTATAGATTGGATCTCGTGGTTCTGGAACTTACGGCAGCTGGAACAAAATTTCGTTGACTCCCCTAGGGTTGTTGGAGGTAGGAGGTATTTATAGAGCGAAGATGTGGTGCGGGAGGCCACCGAGGTGGGCAAAACCCACCTGGGCGCGCCTGGGGGCCCAGGCACGCCCTGGTGGGTTGTGCCCTGATACGTCTCCGTCGTATCTATAATTTTTGATTGTTCCATGCCAATATTCTACAACTTTTACATTCTTTTGACAACTTTTATACTATTTTTTGGGACTGACATATTGATCTAGTGCCCAGTGCCAGTTCCTGTTTGTTGCATGTTTTTTGTTTCGCAAAAAACCAATATCAAACGGAGTCCAAACAGGATAAATACTTACGGAGTTTTTTTGGAATGTATGTGATTTTGGAAAAAATAATCAACGCGAGATGATGCCTCAGGGGCCCACAAGGACGAAGGGTGCGCCCAGGGGGTGGGGCGCGCCCCTGACCCTTGTGGCCACTCTGTAAGGCGGTTGCTGCCCTTCTTTCGCCAAAAGAAAGCCAATATTCGGATAAAAATCGTGTTAAAATTTCATCCCAATCAAAGTTACGGATCTCCGGGAATATAAGAAACGGTGAGAGGCCAGAATGTGGGAGTGCAGAAACAAAAGGAAACAGAGAGAGAGAGATCCAATCTCGGAGGGGATCTCGCCCCTCCGCCGCCATGGAGGCCATGGACCAGAGGGGAAACCCTTCTCCCATCTAGGGAGAAGGTCAAGGAAGAAGAAGAAGGAGGGGGCACTCTCCCCCTCTCTCCCGGTGGCATCGGAACACTGCCGGGGCCATCATCGTGACGACGATCTACACCAACAACTTTGCCGCCGTCATCACCAATTCTCTTCCCCTCTATGTAGCGGTTTAACACCTCTTCTACCCGCTGTAATCTCTACTTAAACATGGCGCTCAACGCTATATATTATTTCCCAATGATGTATGGCTATCCTATGATGTTTGAGTAGATCTGTTTTATCCTATGGGTTGATTGATGATCGTGATTGGTTTGAGTTGCATGTTTTATTATTGGTGCTATCCTATGGTGCTCTTCGTGTTGCACAAGCGTGAGGGATCCCCGCTTTAGGGTTTGCAATATGTTCATGATTTGCTGATGGTGGGTTGCTAGTGACAGAAGCTTAAACCCGAGTAAGTAGGTTGTTTGCGTATGGGAGTAAAGAGGACTTGATACCTTATAATGCTATGGTTGGGTTTTACCTTAATGATCTTTAGTAGTTGTGGATGCTTGCTAGAGTTCCAATCATAAGTGCATATGATCCAAGAAGAGAAAGTATGTTAGCTTATGCCTCCCTCATATAAAATTGCAGTAATGATTACCGATCTAGTTATCGATTGCCTAGGGACAAATAACTTTCTTATGACAAAAAGCTCTCTACTAAAACTAACTTAGTTGTGTCTTTATCTAAACAACCCCTATCTTTTATTTACATGCTCTTTATTATCTTGCAAACCTATCCCGTTACACCTACAAAGTACTTCTATTTTCATACTTGTTCTAGGTAAAGTGAACGTTAAGCGTGCGTAGAGTTGTATCGGTGGTCGACATAACTTGAGGGAATATTGGTTCTACCTTTAGGTCCTCATTGGGTTCAACACTCTTACTTATCGAAAGAGGCTACAATTGATCCCCTATACTTGTGGGTTATCATGCCCCCTCGGGGCACCCCCCCAGGTGCTTCTCTGGCCCATCTGTTGTCTTCTAGTGCAAAAAAATCCACAATAAGTTTTGCTGCATTTGGACTCCGTTTGATATTGATTTTCTGCGATGTAAAAAACAAGAAGAAAACAACATCTGGCACTTGGCACTATATCAATAGGTTAGTCCAAAAAATGATATAAAATTACTTTAAAATGATTATGAAACATCCAAGCATGATCATATAACAGCATGGAACAATCAAAAATTATAGATACGTTGGAGACGTATCATGAAGTTTCGATGGACTAAGGAATAAGGAGTAGCAAGAGACTAAGCTTGGGGATGCCCAAGGCGCCCCAAGGTAATATTCAAGGACAACCAAGCGTCTAAGCTTGGGGATGCCCCGGATGGCATCCCCTCTTTCGTCTACAATCCATCGGTAAATTACTTGAGGCTATATTTTTATTCACCACATGATATGTGTTTTGCTTGGAGCGTCGTGTATTATACGAGTCTTTGCTTTATTTGATTTTTAGTTTGCCACAATCATCCTTGTTGGACACACCTTTTTGAGAGGGACACACAATAATTGTGAATTTATTAGAATATTCTTTGAGCTTCACTTATATCTTTTGAGCTAGGCATTTGCTCTAGTGCTTCACTTATATCTTTTAGAGCACGATGGTGGCTATATTTTAAAAAGTTTGATGAACTCTCATGCTTCGCCTATATTATTTTGAGAGTCTAATAAATAGTATGGCAATTTGCTTGATTTATGAATTTAGTCCTAATATGATGGGTATTGAAGATGGATATAATAAAAACTTTCATGAAAGATCATTGAATACATGAGAAGTTTGATTCCTTGCAATAGTTTTGAGATTTAAAGATGGTGATATTAGAGCCATGCTAGTAAGTAAATTGTGGATTGGTAAGAATATTTGTGTTAAGATTCGTGATTCACGTAGCATGCACGTATGGTATTCCTGTTATGTGATCAAGTTGGAGCAAAATTAATCCTTGATTGTCTTCCTTTGCGTGAAAGTCATGGGCGTGCGATGGTTAACTCCTACCAACCTCCCCCCTAGGAGCATGCGTAGTAGTTCTTTGCTTCGAGGGCTAATAAACTTTTGCAATAAGTATGTGAGTTATTTATGACTAATGTTGAGTTCACGGATTATACACACTCTCACCCTTCCACTTTTGCTAGCCACTCTAGCACCGCGCAACTTTCGTCGGTGCATTAAATCCTCCTTATACCTTTCCTAAAAACAACCACTATACCTACCTATGATGACATTTCCATAGCCATTCCGAGATATATTAACATACAACTTCCACCATTCCGTTTAAGTTGCAATTTTGAGTTATAATTTTGGGTTGTAAGTAAATAAAAGTGTAATGATCATCATTATGAGAGCATTGTACCATGTGAGGAATAAAAAAAGAGGCTGAATGAGCCCAAGAAAAAAAGGCCTAAGTGCCCAACAAACAAATGAGAGAAAAAGAGAGAAGTGGCAATGTTACTATCCTTTTTTCCACACTTGTGCTTCAAAGTAGCACCATGTTCTTCATACAGAGAGTCACCTATTTTGTCAATTTCATATATTACTAGTGGGAATTTTTTATTATAGAACTTGGCTTGTATATTCCAACAACAGGCTTCCTCAAATGCCCGAGGTCTTCATGAGCAAGCAAGTTGGATGCACACCCACCTAGTTTTCATGTGAGCTTTCATACACTTATAGCTCTAGTGCATTCGTTGCATGTCAATCCTTCCTCAATCACATTGATTAATTGATGGGCATCTCCGTAGCCCATTGAATTGCCTAGTTGATGTTAGATATTCTCCCTTCTCTTTTGTGTACTACCACCTTCCATTCCACCTATAGTGCTATATCCATGACTCACGCTCATGTATTGCGTGAGAGTTGAAAAAGCTGAAGCGCGTTAAAAAGTATGAACCAATTGCTTGGATAACATTGGGGTTGTACATGATTTATACTTTGTGTTGAGAAGAGGGAGCATAACAAGAATATACTAGTTAAATAATTGTGCGTTGCCATGGGACAACATAAAAATGTTGCTTTGGTTGTATTTGGCCTGGCAACATCATATCGTCTTCCATTTGTTCTAAATTTTCTTGGACACACATCTTATTTCTCGTACCCCACAACAAGACAAACTTGCTTGGAGTTTTGGCTCTAGGGAGCATATACTCCCCGTGTTGGTGGACGTTGCATGGAAAACAAAAAAATTCTATGCACACGCAAGATCTATCCATGGAGATGCATATCTACGAGAGGGGGAGAGCATCTTCATACCCTTGAAGATCGCTAAGCGGAAGCGTTTATCAACATGGTTGATGTAGTCATACACCTTCATGATCCGTCCCAATCAAGTACCGAGCGCAGGGCACCTCCGCGTTCAGCACACGTTCAGCTCGATGACATCCTCGCCTTCTTGATCCAGCAAGACAGGTGATACGTCTCCAATGTATCTACTTTTCCTAACACTTTTCCTCTTGTTTTGGACTCTAATATGCATGATTTGAATGGAACTAACCCCAGACTGACGCTGTTTTCAGCAGAACTACCATGGTGTTGTTTTTGTGCAGAAATAAAAGTTCTCAAAATGGAACAAAACTTTGCGAGGAATTTTTATACAATAAATTAAAAATACTGGAGCCAAGAACCACCGGAGGGGGGCACCTGGGTGGGCACAACCCACCAGGGTGCCCCCCTCCTGGCGCGCCCAGGTGGGTTGTCCCCACCTGCTAGCCCCGCAGACGTCAACCCTGATACTATATATTCACATTTACAAAGAAAAAAACCCAGGGAGAATGAATTATCACGATCCACGAGACGGAGCCGCCGTCACCTCCTGTTCTTCATCGGGAGGCCAGATCTGGAGTCCGTGTGGGGCTCCGGAGAGGGGGACCTTCGTCCTTCGTCATCACCAACCCTTCTCGATCGCCAGTTCCATGATGCCCCCACCGGGAGTGAGTAATTTCTTCGTAGGATCGCTGGTCGGTGAGGAGTTGGATCAGATTCATCATGTAATCTAGTTAGTTTTGTTCGGGACAATTCCTAGTGTCCACTATGTTCTGAGATTTGATGTTGCTATGACTTTGCCATGCTTAATGCTTGTCACTTTGGGCCCGGGTGCCATGATTTCAGATCAGAACCGTTTATGTTATCACCATTATATTCATGTTCTAGATCCGATCTTGCAAGTTATAGTCACCTACTACGTGTTGATATCTGGCAACCTCAGAGTGACAATAGCCGGGACCACTCCCGGTGATGATCGTAGTTTGAGGAGTTCATGTATTCACTGTGTGTTAATGCTTTGTTCCGGTTCTCTATTAAAAGGAGGCCTTAATATCCCTTAGTTTTCAATATGGACCCCGCTGCCATGGGATGGTAGGACAAAAGATGTCATGCAAGTTCTTTCCATAAGCACGTATGACTATTTACGAAATACATGCCTACATTATATTTATGAACTGGAGCTAGTGCCGTCTCGCCCTAGGTTATGACTGTCACATGATGAATATCATCCAACAAGTTACCGATCCAATGCCTATTATTTCCTACATATTGATCTTGTCAAGTTACTACTGCTATCGTTACTATTGCACTTGCTACAAAATTACTGCTATCACTGTTACCGTCACTATTGTTATTGCCACTACTATCAAACTATCATATTACTGTGCTACTGATTAGTTTGCTGCAGATAATTAATCTCCAGGTGTGGTTGAATTGACAACTCAGCTGCTAATACTTACAAATATTCTTTGGCTCCCCTTGTGTCGAATCTATAAATTTGGGTTGAATACTCTACCCTCGAAAACTGTTGCGATCCCCTATACTTGTGGGTTATCAAGACCTTTTTCTAGCACCGTTGCCGGGGAGCATATCTATATTTGTTGAGTCACTTGGAATTATTATCAGTTTATCACTATGAATAATCCGAAGGATGCTAAGACTAAGATTTTTTCCTCTAAGACGAGGGGAGGTAAGGAACTGCCATCCAGTTCTGCTTTAGATTCACCTTCTGTTATAAGTAAAATTGCAACACCACCACATGCTATTAAGCCTGATGTGTCGCAAGTTATTGATGATGCTACTTCTGCTATGAATGATACTTATGATGATGCTAGTACCTTGCATGATGATGATGTGCCACTTGGTGAATTTCTTGATGAACAAATTACTAGAGTAAGACAACATGATGTTGTTGATGAGCTTGAAACTGAAAATTTTGAAACACCTACTAGAACTAGCCTTCCTAGATATGAATTACCTAAGGTACCTGAAGGTTATGTTATGAATGAGGAGATAACTAGAGATATTCTTGCTTGTAAGGATAGAGATGATCTAGAGAAATTATTATGCAAGTATAAAAAAAGTCTCTGAATGCTAGAATGAAATGTGATCCTAAGTTTTCTACCTCACCTATCTTTATTGATGACAAGGATTATGAATTATCTATCGACCCAAAGTTAATCACTTTGGTTGAATCTGATCCTTTCCATGGTTATGAAAATGAAACTGTTGTGGCACATCTCACTAAGTTGAATGACATAGCCACCATTTTTACTCATGATGAGAAAACTCGTTACTACTATATTCTTAAATTATTCCCGTTCTCATTAAAGGGTGATGCTAAAGCTTGGTACAATACTCTTACTCCTAGTTGTGTGCGTAGTCCCCAGGATATGATTTATTACTTCTTTGAAAAATATTTTCCTGCTCATAAGAAACAAGCTGCCTTACAGGAAATATTTAACTTAGTGCAAACTAAATAAGAGAGTCTCCCGCAAGCTTGGGGCAGGCTTTGCCAGTTACTTAATGCTTTGCCTGAGCATCCTCTTAAGAAAAATGAAATACTTGATATCTTCTATAATGGATTAACCGATGCTTCTAGGGACTTCCTAGATAGTTGTGCTGGTTGTGTTTTCAGGGAACAAACTATTGGACAAGCTAAAGAATTATTGAATAACATCTTGAAAAATTATGATGATTGGACTCTTCCTGAACCACCGCTTGAACCCACTCCAAAGAAGAGGGGTATACTATATCTCAGACCTGAAGAAATGCAAGAGGCAAATAAATCTATGAAGGAAAAATGTATTAAAGATGAGGATGTTAAAAATTTACCTCCAATTGAAGAAATACACGGGCTTAATGCACCACCACTGCCTAAGGTGGTAGAGCTAAACTCTCTAATGAAATTCAACAATAATGAAAATCCTCACAATATGCATCCGAGTCGATGCTTTTATGAGTTTGAAAATCACATTAGGAACCAAGATCACTTCAATGCAAATGTTATGAAACAATTGAAATACAATTCCGATATGATTTCTCGCTTGAGTGACTTGTTATTCAGAATCTCAAATGATGTTAGGGGTGTGTGAAAGCATGCTTCCATGGTACAAACTCAGTTAGAACAAGTTGCTAAATCACAAAGAGAATTGCTTGATGAAATGAATAACAACATACATGACTTTGCTGTTAGAGTTGAACTAGAGGAGGAAAAATGACACATGAACCACTTTATCCTGAGGGACACCCAAAAAGAATTGAACATGATTCACAAAGAAACAACACCACTACACCTAGTCCTTCGAAAAAGAAAAAGAAAAAGAAAAATGATAGGACTTTGCATGCTACTAGTGAACGTGAGGTAGAAAAACCTCCTGATAATGATAATTATGTTTCTATCTCTGATGCTGAAACTCAATCTGGTAATGAACATTTACCTAGTGATATTGAAAAAGATAATGCTGAGGTTCATGAAGATACTCAACCAAACAATGAAAAGGAACCAGATAATGGTGTTGAAATAGAACCACCGGTTGATCTTGATAACCCACAACCATAAAAGATATGATAAAAGAGCCTTTTTGCTTGGAAACACGATAAAGAAAGAGAACCGTGGGTTCAAAAACCTATGCCTTTTCCACCCAAGTCAACTAAAAAGAAAGATGATGAAGAATTTGAACGCTTTGCTGAAATGCCGAGGCCAGTCCTTTTTGCGTACTCGCTTGACTGATATCTTGAAAATGCCTCCTTATGCAAGGTACATGAAAGACATTATCACCAACAAGAGAAAAATACCGGAAGCTGAAATCTCCACCATGCTCGCTAATTATACTTTTAAAGATGGAGTACCTAAAAAACTTGGAGACCCAGGAATACCAACTATACGTTGCTCCATCAAAAAGAACTATGTGAAAACCGCTTTATGTGATTTAGGAGCTGGTATTAGTGTTATGCCTATCTCTTTATATGAAAGACTTGATTTGAATAAACTCACACCTACTGAAATATCTTTGCAAATGGCTGACAAATCAACTGCCATACCTATCGGTATCTGTGAGGATGCATGTGCCCATTGCTATTGCTAATGTTACTATTTTAACTAACTTTGTTATACTTGAGATGCCCGAGGACGACAACATGTCGATTATCCTTTGTAGACCCTTCTTGAATACTGCAGGGGCTGTTATTGATTGCAATAAAATCAAGGTCACTTTTCATATCAATGGTAATTAGCATACGGTGCACTTTCTGAAGAAACAATTCCAAGTGAATGGTATTAATGTTATTGAAAAATCTCTGACAATCACTATTGGAAGTTTTCAAATACCTCTACCTACTATTAAGAAGAAATATGAAATGCTTATTGTTGGGGACATTCATATCCCCATTGAGGTAACTTAGTGATTTACGAAAGTTCTTCGATTTCATGCTAATCAAAAGTGGTTGTTAATAAGACTTGATCAACCTTATTAATAAGTCATTTTTAAGAGGTATGAAGTTGATGAATTTAGTAAGCACTACCTTCTATCCCTACCCTTTATTTTCTGTTCGTACTAGTCAAATAAAATAAATGTCATGTTTTGTCTATTTTCCGAGTTTTCCGTGCAATAAAAAATGACCCAAAAAATAAAAGTTCTCAGAATGCTTTGAAAATTTAATACAAAATTTTCCAATTATTTAAGAATTTCTCATGCAAATAATATCAGAGGAAGGTGCACTAGGTGGGCACAACCCACCTGGGCGCGCCAAAACCCCCAGGTGCGCCCTGGTGGGTTGTACTCCTCATGTGGCCCCCCTCACTTATCTCTTTACACCACATCATCACCTACCTCCAGAAGGAAAATCACCATTTCTCTCTCTCTCTCTCATGTTCTTGCTCTCAAACCCGGGGATTTCGATCTCTTTGCTCGAAGCTCCACTTCCGAAATTGTTTCGGGGGATTGTTGCTTGGTATGTGACTCCTCCGTTTATCCAATTAATTTTTTTAGTGGTTTATATTTCGTATAATTAGCTACTCTTGGTGTTGCTGTAGATGAGCTTGCATGTTGGATTCTTAGAGTTCTAAGTAGTTTGAATGCTTTCTATGGCCTCTATGTATCCCTATGAGTAGTTGTTATCAATTTTGTAAAGTTTTGTTGAGAAAAATTTAGTGGACTAATTTTTTTTAGAATTTTGTTCATAGAAAAACATGAGTATCTTTAGTAAGTTTGCTTCCAAGAAGAACTCCAAGGGAGAGATTGGGGAGTCATCTGATAGTGATGTCCACATCCGGAGATTGGCGGATATACGGTTGTGCGAATGGCTGCATACCCCATTCATGGAAGATGCTGGAATCCTTCAAGAGTTTGCACAAGATGCTGCTAATGCCGGCCTCACCGATTTCATTGCGGCTGAATGTGAATAGTATCATCTCCTCACAAAAACCTTTGTGTAGAGTTTTAATTTTCTTCCTAGGAATAATCCCCCTGAGGTGCAATTTAATTTATATTCTGAACCCCATCATATATCACTTACTGATTTTTGTGAAATATGCTTGCTTCCTACTGATGGTATATTGGCAGAGCCTAGGCCCGCAGAGTTTGAGAGCTTTTTGAAGGAAATATGCCCTAGAGGCAATAATAAAGTTATTATTTATTTCCTTATATCATGATAAATGTCTTTTATTCGTGCTAGAATTGTATTAACCGGAAACTTAGTACATGTGTGAATACATAGACAAAACAACATGTCCCTAGTATGCCTCTACTAGACTAGCTCATTGATCAAAGATGGTTATGTTTCCTAGCCATAGACATGAGTTGTCATTTGATCAACGGGATCACATCATTAGGAGAATGATGTGATGGACAAGACCCATCTGTTAGCTTAGCACTATGATCGTTTAGTTTTACTGCTATTGCTTTCTTCATGACTGATACATGTTCCTATGACTATGAGATTATGCAACTCCCGTATACCGGAGGAATGCCTTGTGTGCTATCAAACGTCACAACGTAACTGGGTGATTATAAAGATGCTCTACAGGTGTCTCCAAAAGTGTTCGTGGTGTTGGAATAGATCAAGAATAGGATTTGTCACTCCGAGTGTCGGAGAGGTATCTCGGGGCCCTCTCGGTAATACACATCATTATAAGCCTTGCAAGCAAATGACTAATGAGTTAGTCACGAGATGATGTATTATGGAATGAGTAAAGAGACTTTCCGGTAACGATATTGAACTAGGTATTGAGATACCGACGATCGAATCTCGGGCAAGTAACATACCGATGACAAAGGGAACAACGTATGTTGTTATGCGGTTTGACCGATAAAGATCTTCGTAGAATATGTAGGAGCCAATATGAGCATCCAGGTTCCTCTATTGGTTATTGTCCGGAGATGAGTCTCGGTCATGTCTACATAGTTCTCGAACCGGTAGGGTCCGCACGCTTAACATTTAATGACGATCGGTATTATGAGTTTATGAGTTTTGATGTACCGAAGGTAGTTCGGAGTCCCGGATGAGATCACGGACATGGCGAGGAGTCTCGGAATGTCCGAGACGTAAAGATTGATATATTGGACGACTATATTCGGACACCGGAAGTGTTTCGTAAAGTTTTGGAATTAACCGGAGTGCCGGGGGGTTACGAGAACCCCCCTGGGAAAGAGAGAAAGAGAGAAGGAGGGCCAGGGCTGGGCCGCGCGCCCCCACCCCTTGGTCCGAATTGGACAAGGAAGGAGGGGGGCCGGCGCCCCTTTCCATCTCCTTCTCCCTCTCCTTCCTTTCCCCCTTCCCCCTCTTGGTGATTCCTATTAGGAATAGGATTGCAATCCTATTCCTAGTAGGATTGCACCCCTTGGCACGCCATAGAGGGGCCGGCCGGCCTCCCCCTCCTTTATATACAGGGGCAGGGGGGCACCCTAGAATACACAAGTTGATCTCTCCAACCATGTGCGGTGCCCCCCTCCACAGAAACACACCTCGGTCATACCGTTGCAGTGATTAGGCGAAGCCCTGCGCCGGTAGATACATCATATCCGTCACCACGCTGTCGTGCTGACGAAACTCTCCCATGAAGCTCAACTGGATCAAGAGCTCATGGGACGTCATCAAGCTGAACCTGTGCTGAACGCGGAGGTGCCATACTTTCGGTGCTTGATCGGTTGAATCGCGAAGAAGTTCGACTACATCAACCACGTCACTTGAATCTTCCGCTTTTGGTCTACAAGGGTACGTAGACACACTCTCCCCCTCGTTGCTATGCATCTGGTAGATAGATCTTCCGTGATCGTAGGAAAATTTTGAAAATACTACATTCCCCAACAGTGGTATCAGAGCCAGGTCTATGCGTAGATGATATACACGAGTAGAACACAAGTGAATTGTGGACGATACTAGTCATATTGCTTACCAGCATGTCATACTTTGCTTCGGCGGTATTGTGAGATGAAGCGGCCCGGACCGACATTACGCGTACGCTTACGCTAGACTGGTTTGACCGTTATGAGCACTCGTTGCTAAAAGGTGACTGGCGGGTGTCTATTTCTCTCACTTTAGCTGAATCGAGTATGGCTACGCCCGGTCCTTGTGAAGGTTAAAACATCACATACTTGACGAAACATCGTTGTGGTTTTGTATGCGTAGGTAAGAATGGCTCTTGCTAATCCCGTAGTAGCCACGTAAAACTTGCAACAACAAAGTAGAGGATGTCTAACTTGTTTTTGCAGGGCATGTTGTGATGTGATATGGTCAAGACATGATGAGTGATACGGTTTTGTATGAGATGATCATGTTTTGTAAAGTTATCGGCAACTGGCAGGAGCGATATGGTTGTCGCTTTATTGTATGAAATGCAATCGCCATGTAATTGCTTTACTTTATCACTAAGCGGTAGTGATAGTGTGGAAGCAATAGTTGACGAGACGACAACGATGCTACGATGGAGATCAAGGTGTCGCGCCAGTGACGAAGGTGATCATGATGGTGCTTTGGAGATGGAGTGTAACATCCCAAATTTTCAATTTGGAATGTTATACATAGATCATACTGCATTGCATATTTCTTTGCATTTTGTGCGTGGCGATCAACGAAAATTCTAAGCAACTCAAGGACCTACAGAGAGAGAGTTGGGAATTCTACCGTTTTTGTATTTGAGTTTACTCGAATATCGGTATGAGGATAGTGTTGGTTTTAATTATTTTTCTCTCTTAAAAATATTTCTAAATAAAAATACATGAGCGGAGATAATATGACTTCTCCAAAATAAAATAAATATTGGAGGAAAAATATTAAAATCACATTTGGTTTTTTTTTCCGGATTTATTTGCGATTTTATTTGCATAGGAAAACTACACATTTTAAAAGATTGCATTTAGGTCCGGGAAAAATGTTCACTTTGTCCTAAATATTATTAGAGGACGGTGAAAATTTATTTCGGAATTTTTGGAGTCTGTTTAGTATTTCTTTTGTTAGTTTCCGTACGTCAGGACTCGTGTTAAAAAAAAGTGGCGAACCGACTTCGGGCCGTGTTCGGCCAGGACTCCCCCTGGCCCGGGCCTTTATAAGCCGGCCCAGCCGCCCCGCCTCAGGCCACGCCTCGCCGCTTCGCCCGTCGCGCCGAACCCTAGCGCTGGCATCGCCCCTGCCCGCCGCCAGCCGCCGCCGCCTGCTGCCGCCGCCGCCGCCCGTCGCCGCCGCCGGACCCGCCGCCCGCCGCCGGAGTTCGTCGAGGTAGCCGCCCGCCGCCCCGGTTTTCTAGAAGAAACCGACCCGTTTTTTTTTGGCAAAACCCTAGTTTCGTTTTTTTAGTTTAGATCCTTTTTTTGGTTTAGCTGTTTAGCGAACGTTCGCCCATTTGTTCTTTTTAACGAACGAGTTCATCGTTTAGTCTTTGTTAACGAACGTTCGTTAATTAATCTGTTCGTCAGTTTTCTTTTTGGGGTATTTATCCGCGATTATTTTCGATCGCGATTTCTGCCCTGATCTTGTTTTTCATTTTTCTTTTCGCTCGAGAGTCGGAATCAGGTGATTCAAAATCCCAGATCTTCGCCTCGACGCCCTCTTTCTGTCTTGAACAAAGTTTTGCTACTGTAAAATTTGACCCTAGATCAAACTAGTAAACGGACCTCGTTTCTTTCGCAGTTTGAGTTTCGTTGCTTCTTTCGATTTGTTACTTTTTGCAAACCGGAGTTCTTAAGTTGAACTTTCTGATTAGATCTTCTCTTTTGGAGTTTTGTTTGTGCATCATTGCTTGATTACTTATGTATGCTATTGTTTGCTTGCGATAGAATACCCGGACTGTGAAGCGTGCTACTATGAGTCTCTAGGTTTAGCGAATCATCAGCAAGGCAAGTAACACTTTGATCATACCCTCTTATTACCCAGTTTTTATGCATTAGATCAAACCCTCACACATTGCATGAGTAGGATCTCTTAACTTGTGGGTCTGGGAAGTAGTTTGAGGTAGAACCTATCACCTGCATTATTTACAAACCCTTGGGAGTTATTTCTACGCTATGCTTAGGTTATCATGCTATGCACGTAGACGTGGTTTGGGTTTGAGTGAAATCCATGACAGATGTGAGTTGTTAATTAATGGTTCAACTTAAGGTGGCTACTTGAATACACATCTGGGTGGATTGGTTGCAGGGCACCTGGGGAATCGAGTGTTGTCCTAGGAAATCCCGGGGTTTCCGTGTGATTGTCCTATGGAATGCCACCCATGCTCAAAGGGATCATAAAACTATTCATGCTAGAAACTTCCGTGTGCAGCCACAATGCCATTATGGGCTCTGGCATAGTCTGAGTAAGTTGTGTGAGCTCTTTCATGGTGGACTAGCAGATGTAGGGGAAAGTATATAGGTGTACGGGTCCACATGGGGTAAAGAGTAAATGCTTCTGAAAGACTGTGTCTCGGTCATCCGTTTCTCAAACACCATGAAGTGCGAGAAATTAAACGGAGGCGATCGAGTCTTGTGGGAAAAGTGCACAAACCTCTGCAGAGTGTACAAACTGATCATGATTAGCCGTGTCCCCAGTTATGGACAATCTTGAGTATCTGATACTTGAATTATTGGTTGATCTCATCACTCTAAAGTTAACTTGTTGGGTTAATGATTACTTTAATTGGGATTGAGTTGGAGGTACCTTCTCAATGATGTTTCAACTACCATGATAGTTAAAATAAAATTTATTCCTTTGCTGCAGGGAAAAATTGGCTTTACGCAAAAACTTTGACCTTAGAGCCTCCACCAGCCAAATATGCATATAGTGTAGCCTTTATTTCTGTTACTTGCATCTTCTGTGTTATCTTGCCAGCATATTCCATGTGCTGACCCGTTTCGGGCTGCAACATGTTACGTTGCAGACTTCCCAGACGAGGAGTAAGACGTTCTAGGTCGTTTGTCATGCACTCAGCTATGTCGTTGGAGTTGATGGACTCACTTATCTTCCAAGCCTTTCGCTGTTATTTTGTTAGATGGCCTTAAACCATAGACTTTTGTAATAAGTTCTCTTTTGGAGACACTCGATGTAATAAGTGTGTGATTGCCACTCTGTTATAAATCCTTCAAGTACTGTGTGTGTCAGCATTACCGATCCAGGGATGACAATGAAACACAGAGACTTCGGTCCATTCGGATCGTGGTCGCTACAAGATGGTGTCAGAGCACACGGTGACTGTAGGACACGACCACTAAGATAAACCCTAGGTCACTCTTCTCTACTCATTTCTGACTTCTCTCCATTTTCTACTTCTTTAGGATGGTGGACCCAAGGAACAAGTTCACGCAGCCGGATGAAGACACACCTTTTGGACGACACTTGAAGGAAGTCACTAGGTACCTGAACATAGGAATACCAAGCTTTACCGGGACCTACACCGCCACTTTATCAGAAGAGGAACGATGGAGCATTCAAGTTCAAATCCCCGGGAGAACCTTCGCCCCATCCACTGAGCCAATAGAGTTTTCTTTTGATGCACCAACCTGGAGCATAGGCAAGAGTATGGCAGCCCACATCACTATGGGAAGGATGAGAGAAGTCTACAAGCAGGAGCTGAAGGACACTATCTACCAGATTTGTGGACGCCGAGATGAGCGTTGGGACATGATCAGCACCCGGAAGGACATGTCCATTGCAACGTTCATCTAGGAGTTAAACCAGCACATTCGTCGACAGGAGCACCAGATGTGCGCATGGATGATAGATTTGAAGAAGGCACTAACCAGGAATTTGGAGCTAGAAGAAGAACTCAAGTATACTCGTGACGGATACGAGGAGGATATGTTGGTATGGAGAAGAATGATGATTTGACAAGGAAGCTAGGAGTATTCATGGGAGATCCAGCACCAGGAGGAGAAGAAGAGGAAGAAGAACCCAAGGAGATTCGTTCTGAAGATTACATCATCATCGACGACACGGATTCAGACCCCGATGATAGTGATGACGAAGACTATGAAGATGAAGCTGGAGCAGACATCATGGAATCTTCCGCCGATCAAAATTTCTAGATGACCACCCTATGACTAGCAGTTTTCCCCACCAAGTAGTCTTAGAGCACTTTTGTAACGCTAGTTAGATCTTTGTAAGCCCTTGTTTGAAATTGATTGGTGTGATATGTTTGTGTTTGTCTCATGTGCATATTGGTAGTGATTTTCCCTTAGACCTCATTTCTATTCTAATCTCTTCCCTCTACACCATCAGATGCCTCCGAGACGTGAGCCAGAATTTCAGTTTCCCCCTGAGCTCACTCAGTTGATCCAGCAACAGAACACTTTGATGCAACTTCTTGTCCAGAATACTAAGAACAACCAGAACAACAACAACCCTCCACCACCACCACCCGTGGACAACCTGACATGTTTCTTAAGGTTGCAACCATCGGTGTTTGCTAGCAACATTGAACCAATAGTTGCTGATGACTGGCTGCGCAAGATTGGAAGGGATTTGACCACCACAATTGCTCGGATGCTGAGAAGGTGCGATTTGCCGCACATCAGTTGTCTGGACCAGCCGCATCATGGTGGGAGAATTACACAGCCACTTTCCCTATAGCCAATGTCACTTGGGATCAGTTTCAACAAGCTTTCCGTACTACCCATGTCTCAACCGAAACTATGAGCATGAAGAAGCGGGAGTTTCGTAACTTGCGCCAAGGAAATCGTAGCGTGGCTCAGTACGTAGATGAGTTTAGTACCCTATCTCGTTATGCCCCAGATGATGTGGCCATAGATGCCGCTAAGCAGGAGAGATTTATGGAAGGGCTAAATGATGACATGAGCGTACAGTTGATGGTGGCAACCTTCAACAACTACCGAGAGTTGGTAGATAAAGCTCTTATGATTGAAGGGAAGCAGCAACATATTGAGAGTCGCAAGAGGAAGTATGGACAAGGAAGGAATAATTCTGGAGCCCAGCAGAAGCCCTGATTCACTCAGAATTCGGGAGGATACACCCATAACCATGGAAGCCACATCCACACTGGAGGAAGTTCTCACAACCACAATGGCTCCAAGAATGGGAATGGGAATGGAGCAAACAATAATCAGAATCGCTCTACCGCATCCACACCCGCCAAGAAGGATTTAAGCCACGTCACCTGTTACAAGTGCGGGAAGAATGGACATTATTCCAATGAGTGCCCTGAAGCTAAGAATGGGAGCGGCAATGGAAGCGCCGGGAAGAAGCCCAACCCGTTCAACAAAGGACAAGTGAACCACGTGACCGTGGAGGAAGTTGAAGAACAACCAGATGTAGTGATCGGTAAGTTTTTGGTTAAGTCATTTACCGCAGTAGTTCTTTTCGATACTGGTGCATCGCATTCATACATTTCAAGGGGATTCGTAAATAGACATAAGTTGCCCACAAGAGTCCTTATGGCCCCCATGTTAGTAAGTTCACCCGGAGCGGAATATATGGCTAATAAAGGATGTTTTCAGATGCCATGGATCATTGGACGACATGTTTTCCCCTCAGACCTAATAGTTTTGAAGTCACAAGGAATGGGTGTGATATTAGGTATGGATTGGCTGTCGATGTATGGAGGGAACATCGATTGTGCCAGCAAGTCTATTTTGCTTACCACACCGGAGGGAAAAAGGATTAAGTATGTATCTAGGCATTCGCCTATACGGACACAAGTACATTCTCTCACGGGAGTTGTTCAGGAGGAAGTGCCAGTAGTAAAGGATTACACAGATGTGTTTCCAGAGGAGTTACCAGGCATGCCGCCGGATAGGGATATTGAGTTTTTGATTGAGCTGTTGCCTGGCATCGGACCTATATCGAAGAGACCATATCGGATGCCAGCGAATGATCTGGAGGAGATCAAGAAGCAGATTAAGGAGTTATTGGAGAAAGGTTTTATTCGCCGGAGTTCATCACCTTGGGGAGTCCCAGTGCTTTTGGTCGAGAAGAAGGATGGATCTTTAAGAATGGTCGTTGATTATCATGCACTGAATGAAGTGACTATTAAGAATAAGTACCCGCTGCCGATGATCAATGATTTGTTCGACCAACTCCAGGGAGCGAAAGTATTCTCCAAGATCGATCTACGATCTGGATACCACCAGTTGAAGATCCGAGAGAAGGATATACCTAAGACAACCTTCACCACAAGGTACGGGCTATATGAGTATACGGTTATGTCATTTGGATTGACTAACGCCCCTGCCTATTTCATGAGTATGATGAACAAGGTGTTCATGGAGTTCTTGGATAAGTTTGTCATGGTATTCATTGATGATATTTTGGTGTACTCGAAGAATGAGGAGGAACACACGGAGCATTTGCGTTTGGTACTGGATAAGCTCAGAGAACATCAGTTGTATGCCAAGTTTAGCAAATGCGAGTTTTGGTTGAAGGAAGTTGGATTCTTAGGGAATGTTATATCAGGAGAAGGTATAGAAGTGGACCCCGTCAAAGTGTAGGCAGTCACTGAATGGTTGGCACTCACTACAGTTGGAGAGATCCGTAGTTTTCTTGGACTCGCGGGATACTACCGGAGATTCATAGAAAATTTCTCCAAGATTGCTAAGCCAATGACGACATTATTAAAGAAGGAGACAAAGTTCAATTGGACTGAAGAGTGTGAAGAAAGTTTCCAGGAGTTGAAGAAACGGTTGACGACAACCCCAGTGTTGATATTGCCGGATATACACAAGGATTTCCAAGTGTACTGCAACGCTTCACGCTTAGGACTTGGAGGAGTACTTATGCAGGATGGAAGAGTTGTTTCCTATGTATCTCGTCAACTGCGACCGCACGAGTTAAATTATGCGACGCACGATCTGGAGTTAGCAGCTGTAGTGCACGAACTCAAAACCTGGAGACATTTCCTTATTGGAAATCGTTGTGATGTGTACACGGATCACAAGAGTTTGAAGTACATTTTCACTCAGAAGGAGCTGAACCTCAGACAGAGGAGATGGTTGGAGCTTATACAGGATTATGATATGAAGCTGCACTATCACCCAGGAAAGGCCAATGTTGTTGCAGACGCTTTGAGCCGGAAGAGTTATGCAAATACCCTATTAAAAGGGGGATTGCCCCAAGAGTTGGTAGAAGATCTCAGGGAGCTTTGTTTGGAGATAGTTCCTAGAGGTTTTGTCACAACATTGGAGGTTCAGTCAACATTGCTGTGGAAGATACGCGAAGCTTAGAAGGATGACAAAGAGATTGCCGAGATAAAGAATAGGATGAGTGAAGGAAAAGCCAAAGGATTTCGTGAAGATGAGCACGACACCTTGTGGTTTGAGGATCGAATCTATGTGCCCAACAACCCGGAGATTAGGAAGTTGATACTGCAGGAAGCACATGATTCGCCATACTCGATACACCACGGAAACACCAAGATGTATTTGGATTTGAAGGAATGTTTCTGGTGGACGGGAATGAAGAAGGATATTGCCGAGCATGTAGCCATATGTGATGTATGCCAGAGTGTAAAGGCAGAGCATCAGAAGCCAGCAGGATTGCTACAGCCTATGCCGATACCCGAATGGAAGTGGGAGAAGCTTGGCATGGATTTTATCACTAGATTGCCCAGGACCAAAGCAGGATATAACTCAATCTGGGTAGTAGTGGATAGTTTGACCAAGGTAGCCCACTTTATCCCCGTGAAAACCACATACACCAGTGCGAAGTTGGCCAAGATATACATGACCAGGATCGTATGTCTGCACAGAGTTCCGAGGACCATTGTATCAGATAGAGGAACACAGTTCAACTCAAAGTTTTGGCATCAGCTACACCAAACTTTGGGAACAAGGCTGGAATTCAGCACAACTTTTCATCCGCAGACCGACGGACAGACCGAGAGAGTCAACCAGATTCTGGAGGACATGTTGAGAGCTTGTGCGCTAGATTATGTATCTAGTTGGGATGACAATTAGCCCTATGCTGAGTTCTCGTACAACAATAATTAGCAGGCCAGTTTGAAGATGGCACCGTTCGAAGAATTGTACAGGAGGAGATGCCGAACACCGTTAATGTGGGATGAAGTTGGAGACCGACACTTGTTTGGACCGGACTTGATCAAAGAGTCTGAAGAGGAGGTTAAGCTAATTCGAGATAGATTGAAGGTAGCTTAGTCCAGGTAGAAGAGTTATGCAGACTCGAAGCGCAAGGAAGTAGCCTGTGAAATCGGAGACAGAGCGTACTTGAGAGTATCGCCTCTACGAGGAGTTAAATGTTTCGGAGTCAAGGGAAAGCTAGCCTCGAGATTTGTGGGACCTTACCGTGTTTTGGAACGCATGGGAGAGGTTGCCTATAAGTTGGAGTTGCCCGAAGGATTATCAGGAGTGCACAATGTGTTTCACGTTTCGCAGCTTAAGAAGTGCCATGCGGAGATGGCCGATATCCCGCTTAGAGACACAATACCCCTGGAGGCAATTCAGTTGGATAGTGATATGACTTACGAGGAGAAGCCTGTTAAGATTCTCGAATTTTCGAGCAGAGTCACCCGCAGTAAGGTTATCAAGTTTTGCAAAGTTCAGTGGAGTCACCACACCGAGGAAGAAGCCACCTGGGAACGAGAAGATGATCTACGCAAGGACCAGCCACACCTGTTCTCTAGCCAAGCCGAATCTCGAGGGCGAGTTTCATTTTAAGGGGGGTAGGTTTGTAACATCCCAAATTTTCAATTTGGAATGTTATACATAGATCATAATGCATTGCATATTTCTTTGCATTTTGTGCGTGGCGATCCTCGAAAATTCTAAGCAACTCAAGGACCTATGGAGAGAGTTGGGAATTCTACCGTTTTTGTATTTGAGTTTACTCGAATATCGGTACAAGGATAGTGTTGGTTTTAATTATTTTTCTCTCCTAAAAATATTTCTAAATAAAAATACATGAGCGGAGATAATATGACTTCTCCAAAATAAAAGAAATATTGGAGGAAAAATATTAAAATCACTTTTGTTTTTTTGGATTTCTTTGCGATTTTATTTGCATAGGAAAAATACGCGTTTTTCAAAATTGCATTTAGGTCCGGGAAAAAAGTTCACTTTGTCCTAAATATTATTATAGGACGGTGAAAATTTATTTCGGAATTTTTGGAGTCCGTTTAGTATTTTTTTTGTTAGTTTTCGTACGTCAGGACTCGTGTTAAAAAAAGTGGCGAACCGACTTCGGGCCGTGTTCGGCCAGGACTCCCCCTGGCCCGGGCCTTTATAAGCCGGCCCAGCCGCCTGCCCCGCCGCTTCGCCCGTCGCGCCGAACCCTAGCGCCGCCGCCGCCGCTGCCCGCCGCCAGCCGCCGCCGCACGCCGCTCCCGCGCCGTCGCCGCCGCCGCCACCGGACTCGCCGCCCGCCGCCGGAGTTCGTTGAGGTAGCCGCCTGCCGCCCTGGTTTTCTAGAAGAAACCGACCCGTTTTTTGGCAAAACCCTAGTTTCGTTTTTTTAGTTTAGATCGTTTTTTTTTCAATTTAGCTGTTTAACGAACGTTCGCCCGTTCGTTCTTTTTAACGAACGAGTTCGTCGTTTAGTCTCTGTTAACGAACGTTCATTCGTTAATCAGTTCGTCAGTTTTCTTTTTCGGGGTATTTATCCACGATTATTTTCAATCGCGATTTCTACCCTCAAGTTGTTTTTCGTTTTTCTTTTCGCTCGGGAGTCGGAATCAGGTGATTCAAAATCCCAGATCTTCGCCTCGACGCGCTCTTTCCGTTTAACCAACTTGAGCAAAGTTTTGCTACTGTAAAATTTGACCCTAGATCAAACTAGTAAACAGACCTCGTTTCTTCGCAGTTTGAGTTTCGTTGCTTCTTTCGATTTATTTCTTTTTGCAATCCGGAGTTCTTAAGTTGAACTTTCTGGTTAGATCTTCTCTTTTGGAGTTTTGTTTGTGCATCATTGCTTGATTACTTATGTATGCTATTGTTTGCTTGCGATAGAATACCCAGACTGTGAAGCGTGCTACTACGAGTCTCTAGCTTTTGCTAATCATCAGCAAGGCAAGTAACACTTTGATCATACCCTCTTATTACCCAGTTTTTATGCATTAGATCAAACCCTCACACATTGCATTAGTAGGATCTCTAAACTTGTGGGTCTGGGAAGTAGTTTGAGGTAGAACCTATCACCTGCATTATTTACAAACCCTTGGGAGTTATTTCTACGCTATGCTTAGGTTATCATGCTGTGCACGTAGACGTGGTTTGGGTTTGAGTGAAATCCATGACAGATGTGAGTTGTTAATTAATGGTTCAACTTAAGGTGGCTACTTGAATACACATCTAGGTGGATTGGTTGCAGGGAACCTGGGGAATCCAGTGTTGTCCTAGGAAATCCCAGGGTTTCCGTGTGATTGTCCTATGGAATGCCACCCAGGCTCAAAGGGATCATAAAACTATTCATGCTAGAAACTTCCGTGTGCAGCCACAATGCCATTATGGGCTCTGGCATAGTATGAGTAAGTTGTGCGAGCTCTTTCGTGGTGGACTAGAAGATGTAGGGGAAAGTAGGTGTACGGGTCCACCTGGGGTAAAGAGTAAATGCTTCTGGAAGACTGTGTCTCGGTCATCCGTTTCTCAAACACCATGCAGTGCGAGAAATTAAAAGGAGGCGATCGAGTCTTGTGGGAAAAGTGCACAAACCTCTACAGAGTGTACAAACTGATCATGATTAGCCGTGTCCCCGGTTATGGACAATCTTGAGTATCTGGTACTTGAATTATTGGTTGATCTCATTACTCTAAAATTAACTTGTTGGGTTAATGATTACTTTAATTGGGATTGAGTTGGAGGTACCTTCTCAATGATGTTTCAACTACCATGATAGTTAAAATAAAATTTATTCCTTTACTGTAGGGAAAAATTGGCTTTACGCAAAAACTTTAACCTTAGAGCCTCCACCAGCCAAATATGCATATTGTGTAGCCTTTATTTCTGTTACTTGCATCTTCTGTGTTATCTTGCCAGCATATTCCATGTGCTGACCCGTTTCGGGCTGCAACATGTTACGTTGCAGACTTTTTAGACGAGGAGTAAGACGTTCTAGGTCGTTTGTCATGCACTCAGCTATGTCGTTGGAGTTGATGGACTCACTTATCTTTCAAGCCTTCCGCAGTTATTTTGTTAGATGGCCTTAAACCATAGACTTTTGTAATAAGTTCTCTTTTGGAGACACTCGATGTAATAAGTGTGTGATTGCCACTCTGTTATAAATCCTTCAAGTACTGTGTGTGTGTCAGCATTACCGATCCAGGGATGACACTGAAACACAGAGAATTCGGTCCATTCGGATCGTGGTCGCTACATGGAGATCAAAAGCACAAGATGATGATGGCCATATCATGTCACATATTCTGATTGCATGTGATGTTTATCTTATTATGCTTCTTATTTTGCTTAGTAGGACGGTAGCATTATAAGATGATCCCTTACAAAATTTCAAGGTATAAGTGTTCTCCCTGAGTATGTGATACGTCTCAAACGTATCTACTTTTCCAAACACTTTTGATATTGTTTTGACCTCATTCTTGCATGATTTTAACTAAACTAACCCGGACTGACGCTGTTTTCAGCAGAGCTGCCTGTATGGTTTTATTGTGTGCAGGAAAACGGATTTTTAGGTATCTCAGAAAAATCCACGAAAAATCACAGAAAATCCACGCACCCGAAGGAACTAGGGGCCAGAAGAGGGGCCAGAGGGGGGCCAGTGGGTGCCCAGGCGCCCTGTGGGCGCGCCCCCTGGGCCGCGCCGGGGGGTCGCCTGGGTGGGGCCCACACCCCCTGGTGCCCTACTTTGCCTCGTATTTTTACTCACGACGCAGAAACCCCAGATCAGAAGTTCTTTTCGCAGTTTTCCGTCGCGGAGCCGCCGCAACCCTCTGTTCTTCCTCGGGAGGGCTAATCTGGAGGCTGAATTGGCCTCCGGAGAGGGGAGATCGTCGCCATCGTCATCATCATCACCACTCCATCATCCCTCCAAGACTTCTCCCTCCATGTGTGAGTAATTCCCCTGCTGTAGGCGAAGGGGATGGTAGGGATTGGATGAGTTAGATCATGTAATAGTTTGTCAGATCGTTGGGGGCATGTTTCCTATCATCTACTATGGTGTTTATCATCTTTGCTTCAACTTGTTATTCTTAATGCTTGACACTTAGGGCCCGAGTGCCATGATCTCAGATCTGAACCATATGTGTTTGCATGAATATATTTGTGTTCGTGATCCTATCTATGAGTTGTTTGCACCTATTACGGTTCAGAACCGGCGATCCCAAAAGTGACAGCTTGGGACACCAAACTGGAGGGTCCGTAGTTTGAGGATTACATGTATCCATTGAGTTCATTGCTTTGTTCCGGTGCTCTTTGACAAGAGCACCTTAATCTCCATAAGTTCCTTTTGGCCCCGTTCGTAGCGGGATGGTAGGACAAAAGATGTTGTGCAAGTTCTTATTGCAAGCACGTACAACTACCTACTGGATACATGCCTAATGTTTGATATTTGCCTAGATGATCATTACTTTTCCGTGTGCTGTGCCCCAAGTTAGAATCTATCTCATCCATGCAGCGCACAACCATCCATCTCCCTAGCCTACAGTGTTTTAAACCCTGCTTGTCACTAGTTGCTACTTTTGCCATTTACCTTCACTATTTACTTTTTGCTGTTTACTTTTACTATCACTATTATCACTATCATATCACTGTTACCACTTATCTTTTGTTGCAAGTAAGTATATTTCAGGTGCGGTTGAATTGACAACTCAACTGTCAAAGCTTATAAATACTCTTTGGCTCCCCGTGTGTCGAATCAATAAATTGGGTTATTCTTACCCGCGAAGACTATCTCGATCCCTTCCGGTTGAGGGTTATCAAGTACCGTTTTCTGGCGCCGTTGCCGGGGAGCATAGCAATATTTACAAGTCTACTTGAGGTATCCTACCTGCTGCACTTCATCCACTATGGGTAAGAAAGGAGACCCCAAGGTTCCGATCTTACTATCTACTACAAGAAGAGGTACTGCTCTGAGCACTAGTGCTACACTTGATTCACCTTCTGTTATGAGTAAGTTTGCCTCACCACCACCACATGATGCTCCTACTGAATCTGTTACTATGTCCGATACTCTTGATGATGCCTCTACTACTTTTGATGATATTAGTTCGCTTGGTTATGCTCTTGAGAAACAAATTGCTGCTGCTGCTAAAAAGTCTGGAATTGAACTTCCTGTTACTCGCTACCCTATTGGTGAAACTTATGATTATCCTGATTTGAGTAAAATCAAAGAGAGGCTCCTTGATGATGATTACTATATGCTTGATGAAGATTTATGCAGGGAACTGACAGAGTTTTCTGGCTCTGACCCTGAAGCTATTAAGAAACTATTTGAAAAACACTCTTTGAAGAACAAAACCGTTCTTGATCCTGAATTTGCTACATCTCCTATATGCATTGATGATCCTGATTATGATTTCTCTGTTGATCTTTCACTTATACCTATGGTTGAAGCTGACCCCTTTTATGGCAGAGAAAATGATGATGCTATTGCACACCTGACTAAACTCGGTGAGTTAGGTGGCCTGTTTACCACAGATGAGAAGATACGATACTTTTATATCACCAAGCTTCTTCCTTTCTCCTTGAAGGAAGGTGCTAAAGCATGGTATGATTCACTCCCATGCGGTTCCATTAAGAGTCCTCAAGACTTAGCTCACTCTTTTGTTGATAAGTACTTTCCTGCTCACATGCAACATGCTGCTTTACAAAGAATTTATAACTTTAAACAGTTGCAGGATGAGTCCCTCCCTAAAGCTTGGAGGAGGTACTGCGGTCTGATTCGGGCTAGACCAGGACATGAAATTCCTAAGAATGAATTAATCGATATATTCTATGCTGGTCTAACGGATGAATCCAGGTCCTATTTGGACGGTTGTGCTGGTTGTGTTTTCAGGAAAAGAACACCAGACGATGCGGAGGATTTGATGGGCAGGATTGCCAAAAACCATGAAGATTGGTCCGTCCCTGAACCACCTCCACCACCAAAGAAGAGGGGCATATTTGTTCTAAGCCCCGAAGATATGCGAGAAGCAAAGAAGTCTATTAAAGAGAAAGGTATTAAAGCTGAAGACGTGAAGAATCTACCCCCTATTGAGAAGCTGTGTGAGCCTACTACTTACCCTCCTATGGTAGAGGTACACTCTCTTTTAGATTTCAACGCAAGTGACATCCCTCATGGTAAGCCTCCTGATCAATGTTTAGATGAGTTTGATAATTTTATTATGAAACAAAACCATTTTAATGAGAGGATACAAAGTCAATTGCATGATAATTCTCTTGCTATCAAAAAACTGCTTGATGTTTTAGATAGAACAGCTAATGATGTTCAATGTCTTGTGAAGCATTTTCATATGGTTCAAACTCAGCTTGACCAAATTTCTAATGTGCAAAGAGATCTGCTTGCTAACAATGCCAAACAAGATAATTTGCAGGCTTTCGGGATTAAGACCCGAGGAGGAACTAGCACTCAAGATCCTCTCTATCCAGAGGGACATCCGAAGAGAATCAAGCAGGATTCTCAAATGCAGGAAGAAGAAATTGTTGGCTCTCCAAAGAAAAAGAAGAAACATAAGGAGACTGACAATTCTAATGATCCTATTGCAGATGAAGAGCCAGCTGTTGATCCCAATAGTGTATCTATATCCGATGCTGAGACTGAAGACGGTGCTGAACCTGAAGGTAAGGATAGTGAGAAGAATGATCCGCCTGAAGTTCGAGAGGAAGAAGCACCTGACAAACGTAAGAGGTACACTAAAGAAGACTTCATCCCAAGAAAACATGGGAAAGAAAGAGAACCATGGGTACAGAAACCCATGCCCTTTCCAGGTAAGTCCATCAAATCTAAAGAAGAAGAGCATTACAATAAGTTTTGTGAGTAGATTAAACCTCTTTTTCTTCAAATCCTTTTGACTGATGCTATTAAGTTACTTCCTTATTCAAAATATATGAAAGATATTGTCACTAATAAAAGAAAAGTTCCTAATGATGCAATATCTACTATGCTTGCTAACTACTCTTTCAGTGGCAAGATTCCTGAGAAGCTCGGTGATCCAGGTATACCCACCATTCCTTGCTCCATAATGAATAATTATGTCAAAACTGCTTTATGTGATCTTGGAGCAGGAGTGAGTGTTATGCCTCTCTCTCTTTACGAGAGGCTTTGTTTAGAGAAACTAATTCCTACAGATATCTCCCTTCAGATGGCTGACAAGTCAACCGCTGTTCCGATAGGTATTTGTGAGGATGTTCCCGTAGAGGTTGCTAATTGTTTAATTCTTACTGATTTTGTTGTCCTTGACATGCCCGAGGATGGGAGCATGTCCATTATTCTTGGTAGACCTTTCCTTAACACCGCAGGTGCTATTATTGATTGCAATAAAGGGAAGGTTACCTTCCATGTGAATGATAAAGAACACACGGTATATTTTCCGAAGAAGATCGACAGGAGGCATGCCCTCAACTCTATAGAGAATATCGAGACCGTGAAAATTGGAGAATAGGACTGTCCACTACATGTGCCTCACAAATATAAAACTATCATGGTGGGGACAATGTCCATCAAATTAAAGGTTTAGTAACTACTTCGTAGGAGGTGAGACTTTTTGCTCTATATATCGCTTGTTTGTTGGTAAGACTTGATCAACCTTACTAGTAAACATGTTTTATATAAATAAAAAGTTGAGCTTGTTATGTTTTCATTTGTTTTTAGTTTTTGTCCTACTTGCTGTACCAAGTATTTATGTTTTGAAGCTTCACAATACTACTCACTACTTCAAGTTTTCAGAGAGTTCCGCAACTTTTTGAACTTCGAAAAATTTTCAACAATGAAGTTTTCAGAAAAATTCCAGAAAAATATAAATAAAAATTTCCACGTCGGGAGAGACCCAGAAAGTCCTGGGGCCAGCTAGGGGGACCCACCAGTGGCCCAGGCGACCAGCTGGCGCGGCCCAGCCCCTGGCCGCGCCCACAGGGCGCCTGGGGCCCACAGGACCCCCCTCCAGGTATGTCTTCTTCCTCTCTCTCTCTTTCTCCAAAAACGCGAGTTCTGCACTTGTTCTTGTGTTCTTGCTGTTCTTGGAGGCGATTCTTCGATCTCTCTCTACAGCCCCTCATTTGAGCTGAAATTTTGAGCAAATACTCCCTGGTATGTGACTCCTCCACCCCTCCAATTAGATTTTTGATTGGTGGCCTCATTTGTGAGTATTTAGTAGTTCTTGGTGCTGTAGAGATGAGCTTGCATGCATGTGTAGAAAATTATTTTCCAAGTTTTGATGCAAGTTTATGCCTTGGGCAAGTGAGTTGAGTAGTCTGCCTTAACTCATCTTGTTTTAATCCTCATTTTTGTAAATTGCAAAAAAAATTCAGAAATGAGTTTGTTAGGAAGGGCAAAAGGGTGGCTTGAGAAGAGGAGGCCCGCACACTCCGATCGAGTTACTAGAGCCGCAGCTTCACCATCGACTGCTAGGGTGAGCTATAATGAAGATCATGTGCCCCTGGAGTTGTTGGAAGACACAAGTCCAGCACGTGCGATGACATTTCCATGTGATGAATTCCTCGAAGCTGCGGGAATCAAGGATGAGTTTTATAATCTTTGTGCTAATGCAGGTTTGACACGACTCGTCACGAGCCGTGTTACCCAGTATCAAAAACTCACCTCCAGTTTCATTAACAGTTTTAGATATAATCCTGATTCTGGTGCTATTGAGTATAAAATTTACAATGATCTTATCACCATGACTTTGGAAATTTTTTGTGAAATAATAGGTGTGCCGAATGTTGGGAGGACGGCTAGGATGGCCACTCAGCCCTCCGAGCTGAAAACCGTCATCAACTCTCTCTGCAGCATGGGTACGAGGGATATTCATCGGTCGAAGATCTCCAGCATCTTATTTCCTCACCTCAGGTATTTTGCATATTATATTGCCAGAGGGGTGTTAGCTCGTGACAACACGAGCAGCATTTCTGCTCCGGATATTGCTATCCTGGCAGCAGCCCTCTCAGGGAGGTCTGATTATAATCTGGGTGCCTTAATTGCTCGACGCCTTGCTATGAACGGTAACAAGAGGGACTTATATGGTGGCGTTTATGCCACACTTATCTTAGAACATCTTGGAGGCACCCCACACCCTGATGATAATCCTTTTACTTATTTAAGCTTTGATCTTGCTGCTATGAAAAGGCATAAGTTTGTCACCATGGGTTCTGAGCTTGATAATCTTGTTTATATCTTGCGTTTCGGAATTACCGCGGAACGCGAGATCCGTCTACCTGCACCTCTTTTGTTTGATTTTTCTCGCAGTAACGGATGGTCCTTTGTTGTTGTCCAGTTCGATGAGTTCATGGTCCAGCATCAGTTTCATAACCCCATGGAGGGGGTTGTGCCCGACGAGGAGAAGCACGGTGAGTTACCACATTTTCAAGAAGAGACCGCCACCGAGTTTGGTGAAGGTTCTTCCTCTGTTTGGCGCTCGGAACCTTCCTCGTGGGAGACTCCGAGGAGTTCGGTGTATGCGCCAGCATCCTTCTACGACCCTTGGACTCACCACCATACCCCCGGAGCAGGAGGCTCCTGGGGGCAGTAGCTGCTACCAACTTAGGCCAAAAGCCTAAGCTTGGGGGAGTACGTGCCCCTCTTACTTTTCCATTGTATTATCCGTTTTATTCACTTTGATCTTTTCGAAGTTTTTGCCCGTTCTTCTTTATTTCTCTCTTTGCAAAAACAACAAAAAGATTTTCTCTTTCTTTTGCTTTTATCCAACCTTTAAAAAATCCAAAAAGATTTCCTTTCTCTCTTTAGTTTGCTTTGTTTTCAGAGTTCAGCTCGAGTCCGTGATGGCATTTAATTATATTTCCTACGTTTGATCGTGCAAGTGACAAGCAGTAATGACGAAGATCGACTGAAGGGAAGCAACAAGGAAGACCGGTATGAACTCTTTTTGTTTCTACTTTTGTACATATGCCTGTACTTATGATCTAGAGACCAGCTTATAGCGACATAGTGCTATGTTTACAACGCTCTTTCAGTGGTTCATGCTTTACTTGTGGCTAGTCTCGAATAACTAGAGTATATAATGTGTTATTGAAATGATCTACATGCATTGCACTGTTCATAGTCTGGTATACTAAGGTGGTATTTCCCTTTAGAGAATTTTTGGATTGACTTGGCACATGCTTACACATGTTAAGACTAAAAAGTCTACTCTGCCTTGATGATCTTTGAGTTTCAGAATAGTTATATCACTTTCATGCCCGATTCAATGTTGCTTTGTCGCTCTGCATGATTATGACCGTTATTGCTCTCTAGTTGGCCGCTTCCCAGTCTTTTGCTAAACTTCCACCTGTACTAAGCGGACTGACTGCTTGTGCATCCAAAATCCTTAAAACCAGTTATGCCATATGAGTCCACTATACCTTCCTATACATGGTATTTACCTGCCATTCCTAACGAAGACTTTCGTGTACCATCTCGAAATTAATCAAAAGCATTTCTCTTTTTGTGCCTATGTTTTAGCTCATGAGGAAGTAGTAGTTAATTCATGATCTTTTTAAGTTGGACACGTTTCACCCCTGGATTGCATGTCTAATGTGCAAACCCTTAATACCAGAAGGAACTGGCATCGAGTGCGCCCGGCTCAAAAAGATAATATAACAAACAAACCCTCCTTCACGCTTTGTTCATGAGAAATCAGAAAACTTTGGCAGTGATAAACAAAGGAGATTAAGAGGATGTGATCGTCCTCATGCGGGAGCCGTTCCTCGAGACTTGTCCACTCAAAAAGTGATTGAGTTATCTACTAGCATTCGTTGACGAAATATGCACCTCTCAAAAACGTTTTTACCTCTGTTTCTAAAAACCAAGAGCTCTGGTACATGTTTAGTTTTTGTTTCCGATCACGGGTTTTCAACTTTGCCAACAAAAGCCACGGTTCGAGAGTCTTCACCTTCTTTCATCAAAGCACTAACTAGGAGAGCATAATTGTCATTCTGAGTGTAATGTGCATTGTCCCAAAGTATTACATTGTCTTCTGCATACTTGTGATATGATTTATTCTGAAATTCTTAGTTCTAGTCTCCTTTAAAACTCTGGAGGAGTTTCTGCATTTATGTTTTGCTTCACTCATGGAGACTAGCGAGATACCACCCTAGTATGCTCAAGCTATGTGCAATGTAATCTTGTCTTGATTTTCAGTAGTATATTATTTAATTTTAAGTATTTGTGACTAGTCACTTGAAAGAAGGATTGCTCCTTGCATTGTCCTCATAGTACTGTTTTAATACTTGCTAGACTCTTTTCGTAGTACATGCTTATATACATCTAATGAAGCAAAAGAGTTTGTCAAAGTTTTCTTTGTCGCGTCCAGTTCGTTGAACTGAATTGCTTGAGGACAAGCAATATGCTAAGCTTGGGGGAGTTGATACGTCTCAAACGTATCTACTTTTCCAAACACTTTTAATATTGTTTTGACCTCATTCTTGCATGATTTTAACTAAACTAACCCGGACTGACGCTGTTTTCAGCAGAGCTGCCTGTATGGTTTTATTGTGTGCAGGAAAACGGATTTTTAGGTATCTCAGAAAAATCCACGAAAAATCACAGAAAATCCACGCACCCGAAGGTACCATGGGCCAAAAGAGGGGCCAGAGGGGGGCCAGGGGGTAGCCAGGCGCCCTGTGGGTGCGCCCCCCCAGGCCGCGCCGGGGGGTCGCCTGGGTGGGGCCCACACCCCCTGGTGCCCTACTTTGCCTCGTATTTTTACTCACGACGCGGAAACCCCAGATCAGAAGTTCTTTTCGCAGTTTTCCTTCGCAGAGCCGCCGCCACCCTCTGTTCTTCCTCGGGAGGGCTAATCTGGAGGCTGAATTGGCCTCCGGAGAGGGGAGATCGTCGCCATCATCATCATCATTGAAGGAAATATGCCCTAGAGGCAATAATAAAGTTGTTATTTATATTTCCTTATATCATGATAAATGTTTATTATTCATGCTAGAATTGTATTAACCGAAAACTTAGTACATGTGTGAATACATAGACAAAACAGAGTGTCCCTAGTATGCCTCTACTAGACTAGCTCTTTGATCAAAGATGGTTATGTTTCCTAACCATAGACATGAGTTGTCATTTGATCAATGGGATCACATCATTAGGAGAATGATGTGATGGACTAGACCCATCCATTAGCATAGCACTATGATCGTTTAGTTTTACTGCTATTGCTTTCTTCATGACTTATACATGTTCCTATGACTATGAGATTATGCAACTCCCGAATACCGTAGGAACACCTTGTGTGCGATCAAACGTCACAACGTAACTGGGTGATCATAAAGATGCTCTACAGGTGTCTCCAAAAGTATTCGTGGTGTTGGCATAGATCAAGATTAGGATTTGTCACTCCGAGTGTCGGAGAGGTATCTCTGGGCCCTCTAGGTAATGCACATCATAATAAGCCTTGCAAGCAAATGACTAATGAGTTAGTCACGAGATGATGTATTACAGAACGAGTAAAGAGACTTGTCGGTAATGAGATTGAACTAGGTATAGAGATACCGACGATCGAATCTCGGGCAAGTAACATACCGATGACAAAAAGGAACAACGTATGTTGTTATGCGGTTTTGACCGATAAAAGATCTTCGTAGAATATGTAGGAGCCAATATGAACATCCAAGTTCCGCTATTGGTTATTGACCGGAGATGAGTCTCGGTCATGTCTACATAGTTCTCGAACCCGTAGGGTCCGCACGCTTAACGTTTGATGACGATCGGTATTATGAGTTTATGAGTTTTGATGTACCGAAGGTAGTTCGGAGTCCCGGATGAGATCACGGACATGACGAGGAGTCTCGGAATGTCCGAGACATAAAGATTGATATATTGGACGACTATATTCGGACACCGGAAGTGTTCCGGAAAAGTTTCGGATTTAACTGGATTGCCGGAGGGGGTTACCGGAACCCCCTACGAAGGGGGATGGTCCATAGTGGGCCTTGAGGAAAGGAGAGAGGCAGCCCATAGAGGCTGGCCGGCGCCCCACCTAGGGATCCTAGTTGGACTAGGATTGGGGGGGGCGCCACCTCTCCCTCTTTTCCTTTCCCTCTCTTCCTTCTTGGTGGACTCCTACTAGGAATAGGATTGCCCTAGCCGCACCATAGGAGGCCGGCCGGCCCTCCCCTCTTGCTCCTTTATATACGGGGGCAGGGGGGCACCCAAAGACACACAAGTTGAATTGTTCCAGCCGTGTGCGGTGCCCCCCTCCACAGAAACACACCTCGGTCATACCGTTGCAGTGCTTAAGCGAAGCCCTGCGCCGGTAAATACATCATATCCGTCACCACGCCGTCGTGCTGACGAAACTCTCCCGTGAAGCTCAACTGGATCAAGAGCTCGTGGGACGTCATCAAGCTGAACGTGTGCTGAACGCGGAGGTGCCGTACGTTCGGTGCTTGATCGGTTGAATCGCGAAGAAGTTCGACTACATCAACCGCGTCACTTGACGCTTCCGCTTCCGGTCTACGAGGGTACGTAGACACACTCTTCCCTCTCGTTGCTATGCATCTGGTAGATAGATCTTGCGTGATCGTAGGAAAATTTTAAAATACTACATTCCCCAACAATCATCACCACTCCATCATCCCTCCATGACTTCTCCCTCCATGTGTGAGTAATTCCCCTGCTGTAGGCGAAGGGGATGGTAGGGATTGGATGAGTTAGATCATGTAATAGTTTGTCAGATCGTTGGGGGCATGTTGCCTATCATCTACTATGGTGTTTATCATCTTTGCTTCAACTTGTTATTCTTAATGCTTGACACTTAGGGCCCGAGTGCCATGATCTCACATCTGAACCATATGTGTTTGCATGAATATATTTGTGTTCGTGATCCTATCTATGAGTTGTTTGCACCTATTACGGTTCGGAACCGGCGATCCCAAAAGTGACAGCTTGGGACACCAAACTGGATGGTCCGTAGTTTGAGGATTACATGTATCCATTGAGTTCATTGCTTTGTTCCGGTGCTCCTTGACAAGAGCACCTTAATCTCCATAAGTTCCTTTTGGCCCCGTTCGTAGCGGGATGGTAGGACAAAAGATGTTGTGCAAGTTCTTATTGCAAGCACGTACAACTACCTACGGGATACATGCCTAATGTTTGATATTTGCCTAGATGATCATTACTTTTCCGTGTGCCATGCCCCAAGTTAGAATCTATCTCATCCATGCAGCGCCCAACCATCCATCTCCCTAGCCTACAGTGTTTTAAACCCTGCTTGTCACTAGTTGCTACTTTTGCCATTTACCTTCACTATTTACTTTTTGCTGTTTACTTTTACTATCACTATTATCACTATCATATCACTGTTACCACTTATCTTTTGTTGCAAGTAAGTATATTTCAGGTGCGGTTGAATTGACAACTCAACTGTCAAAGCTTATAAATACTCTTTGGCTCCCCGTGTGTCGAATCAATAAATTGGGTTATTCTTACCCGCGAAGACTATCTCGATCCCTTACGGTTGAGGGTTATCAGTATGCACCATTGCGAAAGTTCGTCGTGTCGAGACACCACGTGATGATCGGGTGTGATAAGCTCTACGTTCTAATACAATGGGTGTAAGCCAGTTTTGCACACGCAGAATACTCGGGTTAAACTTGACGAGCCTAGCATATGCAGATATGGCCTCGGAAAACTGGAGACCGAAAGGTCGAGCGTGAATCATATAGTAGATATGGTCAACATAAGACCACTTGTTTCAAGTAAAGGGCAAAGGGATAGAAGGGGAACTTCAAGAAGAATGACAAGCAAGTTGTCACTCCCATGAAGAAACCCAAAGCTAAACTCAAGCCTGAAACTAAGTGCTTCTACTGCAAAGGAAATGGTCACCGGAAGTGGAACTGCCCTAGATACTTGGCGGATAAGAAGGATGGCAAAGTGAACAAAGGTATATTTGATATACAGATAATTGATGTGTATTTTACTAGTGTTCATAGCAACCCCTCGGTATTTGATACTGGTTCAGTTGCTAAAGAGTAGTAACTCGAAATGGGAGTTGCATAATGAACAGAAACTAGTTAAAGGATGAAGTGACGATGTGTATTGGAAGCAGTTCCAAGATTGATATGATCATCATCGCACACTCCCTATACTTTCGGGATTAGTGTTGAACCTAAATAAGTGTTATTTGGTGTTTGTGTTGAGCATGAATATGATTTGATCATGTTTATTGCAATACGGTTATTCATGTAAGTTAGAGAATAATTGTTGTTCTGTTTACATGAATAAAACCTTCTATGGTCATACACCCAATGAAAATAGTTTGTTGGATCTCGATCGTGTGATACACATATTCATAATATTGAAGCCAAAAGATGCAAGGTTAATAATGATAGTGCAACTTATTTCTGGCACTGCCGTTTAGGTCATATTTGTGTAAAGCGCATGAAGAAACTCCATAGTGATGGACTTTTTGAAATCACTTGATTATGAATCACTTGGTGCTTGCGAACCATGCCTCATGGGCAAGATGACTAAAACTCCGTTCTCCGGAACTGTGGAGGGAGCAACAGAGTTGTTGGAAATCATACATACTAATGTATGCAGACCAATGAGTGTTGAAGCTCACGGCGGGAATCGTTATTTTCTGACCTTCACTGATGATTTGAGCAGATATGGGTATATCTACTTAATGAAGCACAAGTCTGAAACATTTGAAAAGTTCAAAGAATTTCAGAGTGAAGTGGAGAATCATCGTAACAAGAAAATAAGAGTTTCTACGATATGATCGTAGAGGTAAAATATTTGAGTTAGCGAGTTTGGCCTTCAGTAAAAACAATGTGAAATAGTTTCACTACTCACGCCACCTGGAACACCACAGTGTAATGGTGTGTCCGAATGTCATAACCGTACATTATTAGATATGGTGCGATCGATGATGTCTCTTATCGATCTACCACTATTGCTTTTGGGGTTATGCATTAGAGACAGCTACATTCACGTTAAATAGGGCACCATCTAAATCCGTGGAGATGACACCGTATGAACTGTGGTTTGACGAGGAACCTAAGCTGTCATTTTTTTTAAGTTTGGGACTGCGATGCTTATGTGAAAAAGTTTCAACATGATAAGCTCGAACCCAAATCGGAGAAGTAAATCTTCATAGGATACCCAAAAGAAACTGTTGGGTACACCTTCTATCACAGATCTGAAGGCAAGGTCTTTGTTGCTAAGAGTGGATCCTTTCTAGAGAAGGAGTTTCTCTCGAAAGAAGTGAGTGGGAGGAAAGTAGAACTTGATGAGGTAATTGTACCTTCTCCCGAATTGGAAAGTGGAACATCACAGAAACTAGTTCCAGTGATTCCTACACCAATTAGTGAGGAAGCTAATGATGATGATCATGAAACTTCAGATCAAGTTTCTGCTGAACGTCGTAGATCAACCAGAGTACGTTCCGCACCAGAGTGGTACGGCAACCCAGTTCTAGAAGTCATGTTACTAGACCATGATGAACCTGCGAACTATGAGGAAGCGATGATGAGCCCAGATTCCGCAAAATGGCTTGAGGCCATGAAATCTGAGATGGGATCCATGTATGAGAACAAAGTGTGGACTTTGGTTGACTTGCCCGATGATCAGCAAGCCATCGAAAATAAATGGATCTTCAAGAGGAAGACCGATGCTGATGGTAATGTTACTGTTTACACAGCTCAACTTGTTGCGAAAGGTTTTCGACAAGTTCAAGGAGTTGACTACGATGAGACTTTCTCACCCGTAGCGATGCTTAACTCTGTCCGAATCATGTTAGCAATTGCCGCATTTTATGAAATCTGGCAAATGGATAACAAAACTGCATTCTTTAATGGATTTATTAAAGAAAAATTGTATATGATGCAACCCGAAGGTTTTGTCAATCCTAAAGGTGCTAACGAAATGTTCAAGCTCCAGCGATCCATCTATGGACTGGTGCAAGCATCTCGGAGTTGGAATATACGCTTTGATAAGTTGATCAAAGCATATAGATTTATACAGACTTACGGTGAAGCCTGTATTTACAAGAAGTGAGTGGGAGCACTACAACCTTTCTGATAAGTATATGTGAATGACATATTGTCGATCGGAAATGATGTAGAATTTTCTGGAAAGCATAAAGGAGTGTTTGAAAGGAGTTTTTCAAAGAAAGACCTTGGTGAAGCTGCTTACATATTGGGCATCAAGATCTATAGAGATAGATCAAGACGCTTGATAAGACTTTCGATAAGTACATACCTTGATAAGATTTTGAAGTAGTTCAAAATGGATCAGTCAAAGAAGGAGTTCTTGCCTGACTTGTAAGGTGTGAAGTTGAGTAAGACTCAAAGCCAGACCACGGCAGAAAAATATAGAGAGAATGAAAGTCATTCCCTATGCCTCAGCCATAGGTTCTATAAAGTATGCCATGCTGTGTACCAAACATGTTGTGTACCTTGCCATGATTTTGTCAAGGGGGTACAATAGTGATCCAGGAGTAGATCACTGTACAACGGTCAAAATTATCCTTAGTAACTGGATGACTAAGGAAATGTTTCTCGATTATGGAGGTGATAAAGAGTTCATCGTAAAGGGTTACGCCGATGCAAGCTTTGACACTAAATCCAGATGACTCTAAGTATCAATCTGGGTGCATATTGAAAGTGGGAGCAATTAGCTAGAGTAGCTCTATGCAAAGCATTGTAGACATAGAAATTTGCGAAATACATACGGATCTGAATGTGATAGACCCGTTGACTAAACTTCTCTCACAAGCAAAACATGATCACACCTTATTACTCTTGGGTATTAATCACATAACGATGTGAACTAGATTATTGACTCTAGTAGACCCTTTGGGTGTTGGTCACATGGCGATGTGAACTATGGGTGTTATTCACATAACGATGTGAACTATCACATGGCGATGTGAGCTAGATTATTGACTCTAGTGCAAGTGGGAGACTGAAGGAAATATGCCCTAGAGGCAATAATAAAGTTGTTATTTATATTTCCTTATATCATGATAAATGTTTATTATTCATGCTAGAATTGTATTAACCGGAAACTTAGTACATGTGTGAATACATAGACAAAACAGAGTGTCCCTAGTATGCCTCTACTAGACTAGCTCTTTGATCAAAGATGGTTATGTTTCCTAACCATAGACATGAGTTGTCATTTGATCAACGGGATCACATCATTAGGAGAATGATGTGATGGACTAGACCCATCCGTTAGCATAGCACTATGATCGTTTAGTTTTACTGCTATTGCTTTCTTCATGACTTATACATGTTCCTATGACTATGAGATTATGCAACTCCCGAATATCGTAGGAACACCTTGTGTGCTATGAAATGTCACAACGTAACTGGGTGATCATAAAGATGCTCTAAAGGTGTCTCCAAAAGTATTCGTGGTGTTGGCATAGATCAAGATTAGGATTTGTCACTCCGAGTGTCGGAGAGGTATCTCTGGGCCCTCTCGGTAATGCACATCATAATAAGCCTTGCAAGCAAATGACTAATGAGTTAGTCACGAGATGATGTATTACGGAACGAGTAAAGAGACTTGTCGGTAACGAGATTGAACTAGGTATAGAGATACCGACGATCGAATCTCGGGCAAGTAACATACCGATGACAAAAAGGAACAACGTATGTTGTTATGCGGTTTTGACCGATAAAATATCTTCGTAGAATATGTAGGAGCCAATATGAACATCCAGGTTCCGCTATTGGTTATTGACCGGAGATGAGTCTCGGTCATGTCTACATAGTTCTCGAACCCGTAGGGTCCGCACGCTTAACGTTTGATGACGATCGGTATTATGAGTTTATGAGTTTTGATGTACCGAAGGTAGTTCGGAGTCCCGGATGAGATCACGGACATGACGAGGAGTCTCGGAATGTCCGAGACATAAAGATTGATATATTGGACGACTATATTCGGACACCGGAAGTGTTCCGGAAAAGTTTCGGATTTAACTGGATTGCCGGAGGGGGTTACCGGAACCCCCTACGAAGGGGGATGGTCCATAGTGGGCCTTGAGGAAAGGAGAGAGGCAGCCCATAGAGGCTGGCCGGCGCCCCACCTAGGGATCCTAGTTGGACTAGGATTGGGGGGGCGCCACCTCTCCCTCTTTTCCTTTCCCTCTCTTCCTTCTTGGTGGACTCCTACTAGGAATAGGATTGCCCTAGTCGCACCATAGGAGGCCGGCCGGCCCTCCCCTCTTGCTCCTTTATATACGGGGGCAGGGGGGCACCCAAAGACACACAAGTTGAATTGTTCCAGCCGTGTGCGGTGCCCCCCTCCACAGAAACACACCTCGGTCATACCGTTGCAGTGCTTAAGCGAAGCCCTGCGCCGGTAAATACATCATATCCGTCACCATGCCGTCGTGCTGACGAAACTCTCCCGTGAAGCTCAACTGGATCAAGAGCTCGTGGGACGTCATCAAGCTGAACGTGTGCTGAACGCGGAGGTGCCGTACGTTCGGTGCTTGATCGGTTGAATCGCGAAGAAGTTCGACTACATCAACCGCGTCACTTGACGCTTCCGCTTCCGGTCTACGAGGGTACGTAGACACACTCTTCCCTCTCGTTGCTATGCATCTGGTAGATAGATCTTGCGTGATCGTAGGAAAATTTTAAAATACTACATTCCCCAACAATCATCACCACTCCATCATCCCTCCATGACTTCTCCCTCCATGTGTGAGTAATTCCCCTGCTGTAGGCGAAGGGGATGGTAGGGATTGGATGAGTTAGATCATGTAATAGTTTGTCAGATCGTTGGGGGCATGTTGCCTATCATCTACTATGGTGTTTATCATCTTTGCTTCAACTTGTTATTCTTTATGCTTGACACTTAGGGCCCGAGTGCCATGATCTCAGATCTGAACCATATGTGTTTGCATGAATATATTTGTGTTCGTGATCCTATCTATGAGTTGTTTGCACCTATTACAGTTCGGAACCGGCGATCCCAAAAGTGACAGCTTGGGACACAAAAGGGGATGGTCCGTAGTTTGAGGATTACATGTATCCATTGAGTTCATTGCTTTGTTCCGGTGCTCTTTGACAGGAGCACCTTAATCTCCATAAGTTCCTTTTGGCCCCGTTCGTAGCGGGATGGTAGGACAAAAGATGTTGTGCAAGTTCTTATTGCAAGCACGTACAACTACCTACGGGATACATGCCTAATGTTTGATATTTGCCTAGATGATCATTACTTTTCCGTGTGCCGTGCCCCAAGTTAGAATCTATCTCATCCATGCAGCGCCCAACCATCCATCTCCCTAGCCTACAGTGTTTTAAACCCTGCTTGTCACTAGTTGCTACTTTTGCCATTTACCTTCACTATTTACTTTTTGTTGTTTACTTTTACTATCACTATTATCACTATCATATCACTGTTACCACTTATCTTTTGTTGCAAGTAAGTATATTTCAGGTGCGGTCGAATTGACAACTCAACTGTCAAAGCTTATAAATACTCTTTGGCTCCCCGTGTGTCGAATCAATAAATTGGGTTATTCTTACCCGCGAAGACTATCTCGATCCCTTACGGTTGAGGGTTATCAGTATGCACCATTGCGAAAGTTCGTCGTGCCGAGACACCATGTGATGATCGGGTGTGATAAGCTCTACGTTCAAATACAACGGGTGTAAGCCAGTTTTGCACACGCAGAATACTCGGGTTAAACTTGACGAGCCTAGCATATGCAGATATGGCCTCGGAAAACTGGAGACCGAAAGGTCGAGCGTGAATCATATAGTAGATATGATCAACATAAGATGACCGGACATGGTTTAGTAGATTTGGATCACGTGATCATTTAGATGACCGGAGGGATGTCTATCTAAGTGGGAGTTCTTAAGTAATATGATTAATTAAACTTTAATTTATCATGAACTTAGTCCTGATAGTTTTTGCATATCTATGTTGTTGTAGATCAATGGCCCATGCTACTGTTCCTTTGAATTTTAATGCATTCCTAGAGAAAGCTAAGTTGAAAGATGATGGTAGCAATTACACGGACTAGGCCCGTAACTTGAGGATTATCCTCATTGCTGCACAAAAGAATTATGTCCTTGAAGCACCGCTAGGTGACAAGCCCCCTCTCGCTAATGTAGATGCTTTGAACGTCTGGCAGACACAGTCTGATGACTACACAATAGTTCAGTGTGCCATGCTTTACGACTTAGAACTGGGACTTCAACGACGTTTTGAACGTCATGGACCATTTGAGATGTTCCAGGAGTTGAAGTTAATATTTCAAGCAAATGCCTGGATTGAGAAATATGAGATTTCCAATAAGTTCTATAGCTGTAAGATGGATGAGAATAGTTCTATCAGTGAAGACTTGCTCACAATGTATGGGCACTACAATCATATGACTCAACTTGGTTGCCAAGTTGACGAGGATAGTGTTATTGATAGAGTTCTTCAATCACTGCCACCAAGCTATAAAGGCTTCGTGATGAACTATAATATGCAAGGGATGCAGAAGACAATTCCCGAGCTCTTCGCTATGCTCAAAGCTGCAAAGGTACACATCAAAAAGGAGCATCAAGTGTTGATGGTTAACAAGACCACTAGTTTCAAGAAAAAGGGCAAGGTAAAAAAGGGGAACTTCAAGAAGAATAGCAAGACAGTTGCTACTCCCGCGAAGAAACCCAAGTCTGGAGCCAAGCCTGAAACTGAGTGCTTCTACTGCAAAGGGACTGGATCCTGGAAGCGGAACCGCCCCAAGTATTTGGCGGATAAGAAGGATGGCAAGGTGAACAAAGGTATATGTGATATACATGTTATTGATGTGTACCTTACTAATGCTCGTAGTAGTACCTGGGTATTTGATACAGGTTCGGTTACTAATATTTGTAACTCGAAACAGGGACTATGGATTAAACGAAGATTGGCTAAGGACGAGGTGACGATGCGCGTGGGAAATGGTTCCAAAGTCGATGTGATCGCCATCGGCATCCTACCTCTACATCTACCTTTGGGATTAGTTTTAGACCTGAATAATTGTTATTTGGTGCCAGCGTTAAGCATGAACATTATATCTGGATCTTGTTTGTTGCAAGACGGCAATTCCTTTAAATCAGAGAATAATGGTTGTTCTATTTTTATGAATAATATCTTTTATGGTCATGCACCTTTAAAGAGTGTTCTATTCTTGTTGGATCTCGATTGTAGTGATACACATATTCATAATATTGAAGCCAAAAGATGCAAGGTTAATAATGATAGTGCAACTTATTTGTGGCACTTCCGTTTAGGTCATATTGGTGTAAAGCTCATGAAGAAACTCCATAGTGATGGACTTTTGGAATCACTTGATTATGAATCACTTGGTGCTTGCGAACCATGCCTCATGGGCAAGATGACTAAAACTCCGTTCTCCGGAACAATGGAGCGAGCAACAAATTTGTTGGAGATCATACATATAGATGTATGTGGACCAATGAGTGTTGAAGCTCGTGGCAGGTATCGTTATTTTCTGACCTTCACTGATGATTTAAGCAGATATGGGTATATCTACTTAATGAAACACAAGTCTGAAACATTTGAAAAGTTCAAAGAATTTCAGAGTGAAGTAGAGAACCATCGTAACAAGAAAATAAAGTTTCTACGATCTGATCGTGGAGGTGAATATTTGAGTTACGAGTTTGGTCTTCATTTGAAACAATGTGGAATAGTTTCACAACTCACGCCACTCGGAACACCACAGCGTAATGGTGTGTCCGAACATCGTAACTGTACTTTATTAGATATGGTGCGGTCTATGATGTCTCTTACCGATTTACCACTATCATTATGGGGTTATGCTTTAGAGACAGTTGCATTCATGTTAAATAGGGAACCATCTAAATCCGTTGAGATGACGCCTGATGAACTGTAGTTTGGCAAGAAACCAAAGTTGTCGTTTCTTAAAGTTTGGGGTTGCGATGCTTATGTTAAAAAGCTTCAACCTGATAAGCTTGAACCCAAGTCGGAGAAATGTGTCTTCATAGGATACCCAAAGGAGACTGTTGGGTACACCTTCTATCACAGATCCAAAGGCAAGATATTCGTTGCTAAGAATGGATCCTTTCTAGAGAAGGAGTTTCTCTCAAAAGAAGTGAGTGGGAGGAAAGTAGAACTTGATGAGGTAATTGTACCTTCTCCCGAATTGGAAAGTAGTACATCACAGAAACTTGTTCCAGTGATTCCTACAACAATCAGTGAGGAAGCTAATGATGATGATCATGAAACTTCAGATCAAGTTTCTGCTGAACGTCGTAGATCAACCAGAGTATGTTCCGCACCAGAGTGGTACGGCAACCCAGTTCTGGAAGTCATGTTACTAGACCATGATGAACCTACAAACTATGAGGAAGCGATGATGAGCCCAAATTCCGCAAAATGGCTTGAGGCCATGAAATCTGAGATGGGATCCATGTATGAGAACAAAGTGTGGACTTTGGTTGACTTGCCCGATGATCTGCAAGCCATCGAAATAAATGGATCTTCAAGAGGAAGACCGACGCTGACGGTAATGTTACTGTTTACAAAGATCGACTTGTTGCAAAAGGTTTTCGACAAGTTCAAGGAGTTGACTACGATGAGATTTTCTCACCCGTAGTGATGCTTAAGTCTGTCTGAATCATGTTAGCAATTGCCGCATTTTATGATTATGAAATCTGGCAAATGGATGTCGAAACTGCATTCCTGAATGGATATCATAAAGAAGAGTTGTATATGATGCAACCAGAAGGTTTTGTTGATCCTAAAGGTGCTAACAAAGTGTGCAAGCTCCAGCGATCCATCTATGGACTTGTGCAAGCATCTCAGAGTTGGAATATACGCTTTGATAAGTTGATCAAAGCATATAGTTTTATACAGACTTGAGGTGAAGCCTGTATTTACAAGAAAGTGAATGGGAGCACTACTGCCTTTCTGATAAGTATATGTGAATGACATATTGTTGATCAGAAATGATGTAGAATTTTATGGAAAGCACAAAGGAGTGTTTGAAAGGAGTTTTTTCAAAGAAAAACCTCGGTAAAGCTGCTTACATATTGAGCATCAAGATCTATAGAGATAGATCAAGACGCTTGATAAGTTTTTTCAATGAGCACATACCTTGACAGTTTTTTGAAGTAGTTCAAAATGGATTAGTCAGAGAAGGAGTTCTTGCCTGAGTTATAAGGTACGAAGTTGAGTAAGACACAAAGCCCGACCTCGGCAGAAGATAGAGAAAGAATGAAATATGCCTCAGCCATAGGTTCTATAAAGTATGCCATGCTGTGCACCAAACCTATTGTGTAGCTTACCATGAGTTTGGTAAGGAGGTACAAAAGTGATCCAGGAGTAGATCACTGGACAGTGGTCAAAATTATCCTTAGGTATTGGATGACTAAGGAAATATTCTCTCGATTATGGAGGTGATAAAGAGTTCGTCGTAAAGAGTTACACCGATGCAAGCTTTTCACTAATCCAGATGACTCTAAGTATCAATCTGGATGCATATTGGAAGTGGGAGCAATTAGCTAGAGTAGCTCCATGTAGAGCACTGAAGACATAGAAATTTGCGAAATACATACGGATCTGTATGTAACAGACCCATCGACTAAACTTCTCTCACAAGCAAAACATGATCACACCTTAGTACTCTTTGGGTGTTAATCACATGGCGATGTGAACTAGATTACCGACTCTAGTAAACCTTTTTGGGTATTGGTCACATGGCGATGTGAACTATAAAGTGTTAAGTCACATGGTGATGTGAACTATTGGTGTTAATCACATGGTGATGTGATCTAGATTATTGACTCTAGTGCAAGTGGGAGACTGAAGGAAATATGCCCTAGAGGCAATAATAAAGTTATTATTTATTTCCTTATATCATGATAAATGTCTTTTATTCATGCTAGAATTGTATTAACCAGAAACTTAGTACATGTGTGAATACATAGACAAAACAGTATGTCCCTAGTATGCCTCTACTAGACTAGCTCATTGATCAAAGATGGTTATGTTTCCTAGCCATAGACATGAGTTGTCATTTGATCAACGGGATCACATCATTAGGAGAATGATGTGATGGACAAGACCCATCCGTTAGCTTAGCACTATGATCGTTTAGTTTTACTGTTATTGCTTTCTTCATGACTTATACATGTTCCTATGACTATGAGATTATGCAACTCCCGTATATCGGAGGAACACCTTCTGTGCTATCAAACATCACAACGTATCTGGGTGATTATAAAGATGCTCTACAGGTGTCTCCAAAAGTGTTTGTGGTGTTGGCATAGACCAAGAATATGATTTATCACTCCGAGTGTCGGAGAGGTATCTCTGGGCCCTCTCGGTAATACACATCATAATAAGCCTTGCAAGCAAATGACTAATGAGTTAGTCACGAGATGATGTTTTATGGAACGAGTAAAGAGACTTGCCGGTAACGAGATTGAACTAGGTATTGAGATACCGACGATCAAATCTCGGGCAAGTAACATACCGATGACAAAGGGAACAACGTATGTTGTTATGCGGTTTGACCGATAAAGATCTTCGTAGAATATGTAGGAGCCAATATGAGCATCTAGGTTCCGCTATTGGTTATTGTCCGGAGATGAGTCTCGGTCATGTCTACATAGTTCTGTAACTCGTAGGGTCCGCACGCTTAACATTTAATGACGATCGATATTATGAGTTTATGAGTTTTGATGTACCGAAGGTAGTTCGGAGTCCCGGATGAGATCACGGACATGACGAGGAGTCTCGGAATGTCAGAGACGTAAAGATTGATATATTGGACGACTATATTCGGACACCAGAAGTGTTCCGTAAAGTTCCGGAATTAACCGGAGTGCCGGGGGGTTACTAGAACCCCCCGGGGAAGCTATGGGCCTTAATGGGCCATATGAGAAAGAGAGAAGGAGGGCCGGGGATGGGCCGTGCGCCCCCCACCCCTTGGTCCGAATTGGATAAGGAAGGAGGGGGGGCCGACACCCCTTTCCTTCTCCTTCTCCCTCTCCTTCCTTTCCCCCATCTCCCTCTTGGTGATTCCTACTAGGAATAGGATTGCAATCCTATTCCTAGTAGGATTGCACCCCTTGGCGCGCCATAGAGGGGTCGGCCGGCCTCCCCCCTTGCTCCTTTATATACGGGGGCAAGGGGGGCACCCTAGAACACACGAGTTGATCTCTCCAACCGTGTGCGGTGCCCCCTCCACAAAAACACACCTCGGTCATACCGTTGCAGTGCTTAGGCGAAGCCCTGCGCCGGTAGATACATCATATCCGTCACCACGCCATCGTGCTGACGAAACTCTCCCGTGAAGCTCAACTGGATCAAGAGCTCGTGGGACTTCATCAAGCTGAACGTGTGCTGAACGCGGAGGTGCCGTATGTTCGGTGCTTGATCGGTTGAATCGCGAAGAAGTTCGACTACATCAAACGCGTCACTTGACGCTTCCTCTTTCGATCTACAAGGGTACGTAGACATACTCTCCCCCTTGTTGCTATGCATCTGGTAGATAGATCTTGCGTGATCGTAGGAAATTTTGAAAATACTATGTTCCCCAACATTTTTATCGTACTCTGACAGTGGGTGATGAGAGAGGGGTGTCGGGTATCACTGCGCTGGCTTGCATTTTCTTGCTGTTCAGTATTTTTCTCTTTTCATTACAAAATGCTTGCTTGCTAGAGAGAAGGTGGGTGCACTCAGTTCACCCGACCTTGCTGTTTTGCGTCGTGCACTAGAGGGAGACAACACTTATAGCTTGGGAGATATTATGGCACGTCGTCTCCACAATAATAAGTCCAAGGGTAAAATACGTGGAGGTATTTACGCCGCTCGTTTGGCGGCTCGCTTTAATGTTCAGATACACCTGCATGATTTTCCTTTGCCAAATGTTTACCTAGATCGCGCTGCCATGGATCACCACCAGTTCACTGCTGTCGATTATCCTAACATTCCTATTCCTTATAACCTGGTTTTTAGTGTGACAACTCGTGATATTATTCCATTGTCTACTCCTGCTTTGTTTGATCCTATTGCCAGGGGCGGATATAGGATTATGCCCACGGATATCATCGCCTATCGGAATGAACAGGCTGCAATAGAGGAGGAGCCTCAGCAGTGGGATGCGTGGATGCCTGCTCCTCGGTACCCCGACCACTATCCAGACTACTGAGTGCTTGCCAAGTTAGGCCAAAAGCCTAGGCTTGGGGGAGTACGTGTTTCTCACCAACTTTACAATCATGTTCACACATTTCAGTTGTCGGTGTCCACACTTTTTCATTGTATTATCCATGCTTAATTTTATTTTCTCGCTTTCTTCTTGTGTGTTTGAAAAACTTGAGGAAATACAAAAATATTTCATGCTTCTTTTTGCGCTTCTTTTAGAATAGTTTGTTGTAGCACTAAAAAGAAAACCCAAACAGATTTCCTTGTTCTTCTTTTGCTTGTTGGGAGCTTTCCCGTGTAAATAGTTTTCCCATTTTTGCTTTCTCTATTATTTGCTTGTTCTAGAAAAAACTGGAAACATATTTTAGTGTGTTTCTCTGAATTTCTTTTCTGTTTATTGAGTCGTACCAAGGAGAAGACCACGATGAAAATATTGAGTGTCTCTCTGATGACCCACAAGTATAGGGGATCAATGTAGCTCTTTTCGATAAGTAAGAGTGTCAAACCCAATGAGGAGTAGAAGGAAATGACAAGTGTTTCTCAGTAAGGTAATGTCTGCAAGTGCTGAAATTGTAAGTAGCAGAGTAGTTTGATAGCAAGATAAATTTGTAACGAGCAAGTAACGATAATAGTAGCAAGTATGCAGCAAGATAGCCCAATCCTTTTGAGGCAAATGACAGACCAAAACGGTCTCTTATAATAAGCAAAGCGTTCTTGAGGGTACACGGGAATTTCATCTAGCCACTTTCATCATGTTGGTTTAATTCGTGTTCGCTACTTTGCTAATTTGATATGTGGGTGGATCGGTGCTTAGGTGTTGTTCTTACTTGAACAAACCTCCTACTTATGATTACCCCCCCCCCCCC
>LR738712.1:579278819-579300313 GCA_902687465.1 Secale cereale
CCCCCCCCCCCGCAAGCATCCGCAACTACGAGAAAAGTATTAAGAATAAATTCTAACCATAGCATTAAAATTTTGGATCCAATCGGTCCCTTACGGAATAGTGCATAAACTGGGGTTTAAGCTTCAGTCACTATCGCAACCCACCATCTAATTCTCCACAATGCATTCCCTTAGACCCAAATATGGTGAATTGTCATGTAGTCGACGTTCACATGACACCACTAAGGGAATCACAACATACATACTATCAAAATATCGAACACATATCAAATTCACATGATTACTTGCAACATGATTTCTCTCATGACCTCAAGAACAAAGGTAACTACTCACAAGTGATGAACGTGCTCAAGATCAGAGAGGTAATATATAGCATAATGGATCTGAACATATAATCTTCCACCAAATGAACCATATAGTAATCAACTACAAGATGTAATCAACACTACTAGTCACCCACAAGCAACAATCTACAGTTCCGGTTTCAAGATTGATCACAAGAGATGAACTAGGGTTTGAGATGAGATGGTGCTGGTGAAGATGTCATGAAGATAGCCCTCCCCAAGATGAGAGAGTTGTTGGTGATGACGATGACGATGATTTCCCCCTCCTGGAGGGAAGTTCCCCCGATGCAATCGCTCCGCCGGATGGAAAAAGTGCTCCTGCCCAAGTTCCGCCTCGAGACGGCGGCGCTTTGTCCCGAAAGTCTTCTCCTTATTTTTTCTAGGTCAGAGAGGCTTATATACCAGAAGATGGTCACTAGAAGCGGGCCTGGGTGAGCACAAACCACCAGGGCGCGCCTGGGGACCCTAGCGCGCCCAGGTGGGTTGTGCCTACCTGGTAGGCCCCTCTGGTGGTTATCAGCTCCAGTATTTCTTAAATATTCCATAAAAAAATCTCTGTGAAGTTTCAGCTTGTTTGGAGTTGTGTAGAATAGGTGGCCTGACGTAGCTTTTTCGGGTCCAGATTTCCAGCTGTCGGAATTCTCCCTCTTGGTGTATATCTTGCAAATTATGAGAGAAAAGGCATTAGAATTACTCCAAAAAGCATTATTATGCATAATAACAACACAAATAACAGTAAGAAAACATGATGCAAAATGGACGTATCAACTCCCCCAAGTTTATACCTCGCTTGTCCTCAAGCGAAAACCGAGAACAAAAAACATCTCCACATGCTTTGAGAGAGAGGTGCCGATAAAAACAAAATACGAACATAGAAGCATCATGTTGATTATTATAACATCAAAAAAATTAAACATAAGACTTTTATCATAAGACTTGTATCATAGACTTCTCATGAATAAGTAACAGTTCATCACACAACTAAAGCATAAAGCATAAACTCTATTAGAAACCAACAAACTATGTTTTCAATCAACTTTGCAACTACAATTCATCATCTTTTCAAGGAGGGTCATGTATCGGAGCCTTTAGGCAAGTATGCATACTCAACCATCATATAGTCTTCTATTATTGCTAACACTCATCGCATACACATGAACAAAACATTTCAACCGGACACATAGAAAGATAGGGGCTTATAGTTTCGCCTCCCAACATACTCACCTCAAGGGTGATGTCAACAATAATAACTCATGTCACCCATATTCAACTGCACATATGTGCCTAGATCTTTCCTCACCACATGATGCTTGCCAAAGGATAAAAATAAAAGGGAAAAGAGGGAAAACTTTGACTCATTGCATAAAAGTAAAACATAGGCCCTTTGCAGAGGGAAGCAGAGGTTTCCATGCACTTATTTGTTTGTATGCTCACTCCCTTAGTGCAAAATAATGTCACGTTACATTGCCCCTTGTGATAGCAACCTTTATTATGCAGTGTGTCACTTTTATTCTTCACCATCACAAGTTCGTGCAACGCTCAATTTTCTCTTACACTAAATGATCTCACACTTTTAGAAGCAATTTTTATTGCCTTATTGCACCGATGACAACTTACTTGAAGGATCTTACTCAATCCATAGGTAGGTATGCTGGACTCCCGAAAAAGGTTTGGGTTTAAGGGTTTTTGGATGCACAAGTGCAAATTTTTTGGCTAGAAAAGATATTGGGCAAACACCACATGTTAAAGGATCTATGACAATATGACTTCTATGTGAATATGAACAAACATAAATCATTAAGTTGTCTTCCTTGTCCAACGTCAACAATTTTGGCATATAATATTTTGATGGTGGCTCACAATCACAAAAGATTTCTAGGATAGTATATTTATATGTGAATCTTCTCTTCCCTTATTAATTCTTTCATGAGTTGCATCATTGACCAATGCTATGTTTGTCAATCTCTAATAAAAATTATAAAATTTTCTACTTATACTTTTCCTTATGTGGTGCCCTCACCTACCATAAGATTATCATGTGACCTTTTTAATTTATTTCCTTTCCTTTACCTGTTCAATTATAACTTTTTCTTTTTATTGCAGCAAGAAATTAAAGAAAGTAAAAACTCAAAACTAAACTTTATTATATATCTCGCACACGATTACAAAGATAGATCACTAAGCAAACTCAAAAACAAAGGATCGAACTAAACTTTCATTTATTCTAAAAGATCAAACTAGGATAAATAAATGCAAAAGGATAGTAGGAATGATACGATACCGGGGCACCTCCCCCAAGCTTGGCGAAAGCCAAGGGGAGTGCCCATACCCGATACTCAGTTTTCTTTTGGTGGTGAAGAAGATGGTGGTGGTGATAAAATCGTGAGCTCTTCCAACTTGCGTCGTAGGCTAAAGTTTTCATCCCTTAGGTCTTCGTTCTCCAGCTCGAGCTTCAATATTTTCTTGCCCAATGCTTCATTGGTGTCCCATTGGAAGCGAGAAGGAAGAGGCTCATCTTCTTCCTCCTCATCCATGGACCAAGCATGTGCAGTCTTAAAAACATAGATATCAACAGACTCGTGGGAAGAAGGATTCTCAGCTCCCGAGCCTTGAGACGACATGATTTCAGATCTGACAGGAAAACAACAAGAAAAGAAAACAGAAGATTTCTTCGCCATACAGTGGTCAATAGGTTCGGGGGGTATATAAAGAATTTTTATCTTGGGAAACAAGTAAGCTGCAGAAAAACGGAGTCCGAAAGGTACCCGAGGTGGGCAAAACCCACCTGGGCACGCCAGGCATGCCTGGCACGCCCTGGTGTCTTGTGCCCACCAGGGTATGCTTCTTGGTAGTTTATTATTTTCCTGTTTTTGTAAATATTCCAAAACTGATAAAAAATATTTTTGCGGATTTTTTGGAGTGCGTTTACTTACTGTATCACGTACCTCCTTATTTTGATGATTCTGGAGTGTTCCGGAAGGACTCTTTTATGTGCTCTTCCGGTGTCAAAGTTTGGATAATATTGCTTTCAACATTAATGGGCGTACATGAGATATAATGCTTTATTCATTGCCCGTTAACAACCTTCGGGTTAGTTCCTTCAGAATTATTTATCTTGATGGCTCCAGACCGATAAACCTCCTCGATAACATAAGGGCCTTCCCATTTAGAGAGGAGTTTGCCTGCAAAGAACCTGAAACGAGAGTTTTACAAAAGAACGTATTCTCCGACTTTGAACTCACATTCTTGGATTCTTTTATCATGCCATCTTTTAACTTTTTCTTTAAATAACTTGGCATTTTCATAAGCTTGGGTTCTCCATTCATCTAATGAGCTAATATCAAATAACCTCTTTTCACCAGCAAGTTTAAAATCATAGTTGAGTTCCTTGATTGCCCAAAAAGCTTTATGTTCTAACTCAAGAGGCAAATGACAAGCTTTACCATAAACCATTTTATAAGGAGACATACCCATAGGATTTTTATAAGCTGTTCTATAAGCCCAAAGTGCATCATCTAATTTCTTAGACCAATTCTTCCTGGACCTATTGATAGTCTTTTCCAAAATTAATTTTATTTCTCTATTACTAAGCTCAACTTCACCACTAGACTGAGGATGATAAGGTGATGCAATTATATGGTTAACATCATATTTAGCAAGCATTTTACGAAAAGCAGCATGAATAAAGTGTGAACCACCATCAGTCATTAAATATCTAGGGACTCCAAACCTTGGGAAAGTAACTTCCTTGAGCATTTTAATAGAGGTGTTGTGATCAGCACTACTGGTTGGAATAGCTTCTACCCATTTAGTAACATAATCAACAACAACCAAAATATGTGTATACCTATTAGAGGAAGGAAAAGGTCCCATGTAATCAAATCCCCAAACATCAAATGGTTCAACATCAAGTGAATAATTCATAGACATTTCTTGACGCTTACCAATATTACCTATCCTTTGACATTCATCACAGGATGATACAAACTTACGAGCATCTTTGAAGATAGTAGGCCAAAATAATCCAGACCGCAATACCTTGTGAGCAATTCTATCTCTAGCATGATGTCCTCCATATGCTTCAGAGTGACACTTCCGAAGGATTTGTCCCTGTTCATGCTCAGGTACACAACGTCTAATAATACCATCTACTCCTTCTTTCTAAAGATGTGGGTCATCCCAAAAGTAATGTCTGAAATCATAAAAAAACTTTTTATTTTGTTGATAAGTAAAACTAGGTGGTAAATATTTAGCAACAATGTAATTAGCATAGTCAGCATACCAAGGAGTACTATTAATAACATTTATTGCAGCTAGCTGCTCATCAGGAAAACTATCATCAATAGGTAGTGGGTCATCAAGCACATTTTCAAGTCTAGACAAGTTATCGGCTATGGGGTTCTCAGCTCCTTTTCTATCAATAATATGCAGGTCAAATTCTTGTAACAAGAGAACCCATAGTATAAGTCTAGGTTTAGCATATTTCTTTTCCATAAGGTATTTAATAGCAGCATGGTCAGTGTGAATAGTTACTTTTGAATCAACAATGTAAGATCTAAATTTGTCACAAGCAAACACAAGTGCTAAGAATACTTTTTCAGTGGTAGCATAATTCTTTTGAGCAATGTCTAGAGTTTTACTATCATAATGAATAACATTCAGTTTCTTATCAACTCTTTGTCCTAGAACAGCACCAACAACATAATCACTAGCATTACACATAATTTCAAAAGGTAAGTTCCAATCAGGTGGTTGATCTATAGGTGCAGAAATTAAAGCTTTCTTAAGTGTTTCAAAGACCTCAAATCAATCATCATCAAAAAAGGAACATCCTTTTGTGAAAGGTTAGTGAGAGGTCTAGAAATTTTAGAAAAATCTTTAATAAATCTCCTATAGAAACCAGCATGACCTAAGAAACTAAGAATACCTTTGATATCCTTGGGATATGGCATTTTCTCAATTGCATCAACCTTAGCTTTTTCCACTTCAATACCCTTTTCAGAAATCTTATGACCCAAAATAATACCTTCATTAACCATAAAGTGGCATTTCTCCCAATTCAAGACAAGACTTGTTTGTTCACATCTCTACAAAACTCGATCAAGATTGCTTAAATAATCATCAAATGACTTCCCATAAACAGAGAAATCATCCATGAAAACCTCTACAATCTTTTCACAAAAGTCAGAGAATATAGCAGTCATACATCTTTGAAAGGTAGCAGGTGCATTGCATAAACCAAAAGGCATATGTCTATAAGCATAAGTTCCAAAGGGACAAGTAAAAGTAGTATTTTCTTGATCAGGTTGAGAAATAGGTATTTGTGAAAAGCCAGAGTATCCATCAAGGAAGCAAAAGTGTGTGTGCTTTGATAGTCTTTCTAGCATTTGATCAATAAAAGGCAGAGGGTAATGATCTTTTCTAGTTGCTTTATTTAATTTTCTAAAATCAATAACCATTCTATAAACTATAACAATTCTTTGTGGAATAAGTTCATTCTTATCATTAGGATCAACAGTAATACCTCCCTTCTTAGGAACACAATGAACGGGACTTACCCATCTACTATCAGCTATAGGGTAGATTATACCCGCTTCCAAAAGTTTTAATATTTCCGTTCTTACCACTTCTTTCATCTTCGGGTTTAACCGACGTTGATGATCGACAACTGGTTTAGCATCAGGTTCCATATTAATCTTATGCTGACATAGAGTGGGACTAATGCCCTTTAAATCATCAAGAGTATATCCAATAGCATCTCGGTGCTTCCTTAGAACTTTCAATAATCTTTCTTCTTCATATTCTGAAAGGTTAGCACTAATAATAACATGATATATCTTATTTTCATCAAGATAAGCATATTTCAAAGTGTCGGGCAATTGTTTTAATTCAAACACAGGATCACCTTCCGGTGGAGGAGGACCTCCTTGAGTTTCAATAGGTAGATTGTGTTTAAGCAGAGGACGTTGTTCAAAGAAAATATCATCTATTTCATTTCCTTCATGCATATGTAAATCATTCTCATGGTCTAGCAAATATTGTTCTAGAGGAACAGTAGGAGGTACAACAATAGAAGCAATACCAATAATTTCATCTTTACTAGGTAATTCTTTCTCATGAAGCTTTCTATTAAACTTGGAAAAATTAAACTCATGAGATTCATCACCAAAACTAACACCGACAGTTTGTTTCTGACAATCTATTTTAGCATTAACGGTGTTCAAGAAGGGTCTACCAAAGATGATGGGATAAAAGTCATCTTGTGGGGAACCAAGAACAAGAAAATTAGTAGGGTATTTATTTTCCCACACAAGACTTAAACATCTCTAACAATCCCAATTGGTGAGATAGTGTCTCTATTAGCCAGTTTAATAGTGACATCAATGTCTTCTATTTCTACAGGTGCTATGTCATTCATAATTTCTTGGTATAAAGAGTAGGGAATAGCACTCACACTAGCACCTATGTCACATAAACCATGATAGCAATGATCTCCTATTTTGACTAAAACAACGGGCATGCCAACAATAGGTCTATGTTTATTCTTTTTATCAGGTTTGACGATTCTAGCAGCCTCTTGACTAAAGCAAATAACATGCCCATCTACATTTTGTTCCAAGAGATCCTTGACCATAGCAATATTAGGCTCTACTTTAATTTGTTCATCAGGTTTAGGTGTTCTAATATAGCTTTTGTTAACCACAGTTGAAACTTTAGCATGTTCCTTTATCCTAACAGGGAAAGGTGGTTTTGCAATGTAAGGAGTTGGAACAACCGGATCAACATTATAAAGTTAGTTTCTTCTTTAACTGGTACCGGTTCTTTAATTTCTTCTTTAACAAGTGGGTGATATTTGAACCACTTCTTTTTAGGGAGATCAACATGAGCAGCAAACGATTCGCAAAAGGAGGCTACTATCTCAGAGTCAAGTCCATATTTAGTGCTAAACTTTGAAAAGGCATTGGTATTCATAAGAGATTAACACAATCATACTTAAGCTTAATACCTGACTCTTTACCTTCGTCGAGTTCCCAATCTCCAGGGTTGCATTTAATTCTTTCTAAAAGATCCCACCGGAATTCAATAGTTTTCTTCATAAAGGAACGAGCACAAGAAGTATCAAGCATGGATCGATCATTATGAGAAAGCCGAGCATAAAAATTCTGAATAATAATTTCTCTTGAAAGCTCATGATTGGGGCATGAATATAACATTGAATTAAGCCTCCCCCAAGCTTGAGCAATAGTTTCTCCTTGACGAGGCGAAAAATTATATATGTAGTTACGGTCACGATGAACTAGATGCATATGATTTTTTTGGTGAAACTCCATTTTCAATCGGTTCTAGTTCCAAGATCCAATATCATTGCATGGCCTATACCATGCTAATGCTTTTTCCTTCAAAGATAGAGGAAAAACCTTATTCATAACTTGATCTCTGGGTAGACCTGCAAGCTTAAACAATCCACACATTTTTTCCATATATATCAAGTGCATATCAGGATGTTCGGTTCCATCTCCTGCATAAGGATTAGCTAGAAGTTGTTCTATCATACCCGAAGGGATTTCATATACAATATTTTCAGTAGGTGCAGCGTGTTGAGGGGTAGCTAATTGTGGTTCCGGTCGAGGTGAAGATACCCAGAACAAACCCCTCAAAGGATTGTTCTCCATAGTAACAAGTGACAATAAATTTTAGCACACTATATGAATGTTTCCTTACCAATTTCCACTTACCAGAAGCGCTTTACTCCCCGGCAACGGTGCCAGAAAATTGCCTTGATGACCCACAAGTATAGGGGATCAATTGTAGCTCTTTTCGATAAGTAAGAGTGTCGAACCCAACGAGGAGTAGAAGGAAATGACAAGTGTTTCTCAGTAAGGTAATGTCTACAAGTGCTGAAATTGTAAGTAGCTGAGTAGTTTGATAGCAAGATAATTTTGTAACGAGAAAGTAACGATAATAGTAGCAACTATGCAGCAAGATAGCCCAATCCTTTTTAGGCAAATGACAGGACAAAACGCTCTCTTATAATGAGCGAAGCGTTGTTGAGGGTACACGGGAATTTCATCTAGTCACTTTCATCATGTTGGTTTAATTCGTGTTCGCTACTTTGATAATTTGATATGTGGGTGGATCGGTGCTTAAGTGCCGTTCTTACTTGAACAAACCTCCTACTTATGACTAACCCTCCCTCAAGCATCCGCAACTACGAGAAAAGTATTAAGAATAAATTCTAACCATAGCATTAAATTTTTGGATCCAATCGGTCCCTTACGGAATAGTGCATAAACTGGGGTTTAAGCTTTTGTCACTCTTACAACCCACCGTCTACTTACTACTCCACAGTGCATTCCCTTAGGCCCAAATATGGTGAAGTGTCATGTAGTCGACGTTCACATGACACCACTAAGGGAATCACAACATACATACTATCAAAATATCGAACACATATCAAATTCACATGATTACTTGCAACATGATTTCTCCCGTGACCTCAAGAACAAAGGTAACTACTCACAAGTGTGAACATGCTCTAGATCAGAGAGGTAATATATAGCATAATAGATATGAATATATAATCTTCCACCAAATAAACCATATAGTAATCAACTACAAGATGTAATCAACACTACTAGTCACCCACAAGCAACAATCTATAGTTCCGGTAACAAGATTGATCACAAGAGATGAACTTGGGTTTGAGACGAGATGGTGCTGGTGAAGATGTTGATGAAGATAGCCCTCCCCAAGATGGAAGAGTTGTTGGTGATGATGATGACGACGATTTCCCCCTCCGGGAGGGAAGTTCCCCCAACAGAATCGCTCCGCCGGAGGGCAAAAGCGCTCCTGTCCAAGTTCCGCCTCGCGACGGCGGTGCTCCGTCCCGAAAGTATTCTCCTTATTTTTTCTAGGCCAGAGAGGCTTATATACCAATAGATGGTCACCAGAAGCGGGCCTGGGTGAGCACAACCCACCAGGGCGCGCCCAGGTGGGTTGTGCCCACCTGGTGGGCCCCTCTGGTGGTTATCATCTCTAGTATTTCTTAAATATTCCATAAAAAATCTCTGTGAAGTTTCACCTTGTTTGGAGTTGTGTAGAATAGGTGGCCTGACGTAGGGTTTTCAGGTCCAGATTTCCAGCTGCCAGAATTCTCTCTCTTGGTGTATACCTTGCAAATTATGAGAGAAAATGCATTAGAATTGCTCCAAAAAGCATTATTATGCATAATAACAACGTAAATAATAGTAAGAAAACATGATGCAAAATGGACGTATCACTCTCATATGCATAATTGTTTATCTAATAAAGAGCCCATTTTACCTTGTCTTCTCGTGTTGAATAAAATATTTGCAGATTCCAGCTTAGTCCATGGCACTCTTGCACTATTATTATTTTCGTATCGTTCCGTCGTGCAAGTGAAAGGCAATAATGACGACATTTGATGAACTGGACGTGGTAGAGAGAAACTGGTGTGAACTCGACTTGTTCTGCTTTTGTATATATGTTTAACCTAGTGTCCCTGATTCAACTCATTATGATTAAAACATGTTTGCAATGACAATTAGATATTATAGTTTCAGATGCCATGCATAAGTAGCTAGGAGTTGATAATGATTTATCTTGGATATCAACATAGCGTTAAAATGATTGTGATGTAGTATGATGATATGGTATCCTCCTCTGAATGTTTGAGTGTCTTGACTTGGCACATGTTCATGCATGTAGTTGAATCAAAACCAACATAGCCTCTATGATATTTATGTTCATGGTGTCCATATCCTATTCATACGGGTGTCCGATGTTTGTTATGCATAATGTATGTTCATGACCGTTGTTGCTCTCTAGCTGGCCGCTTCCCAACCTATTTGCTAGCCTTCGCCTGTACTAAGTGGGAATTCTACTGGTACATCAAAAACTCTTAAACCCAAGTTATTCTAGATGACTCCACCATACCTACCTCGGTATTCCCTGCCGTCCTAAGTAAATTTGCATGTGCCATCTCTAAAAACTTCAAATAAATATCCTTTTCGTGTGCATGGATCATTCATGGAACGACAGGAGGTAGTCAGTATCTTCCATGCTAAGCGGGCTATTCTCAGGTCGAGTGTTTATTCACTCACCATAGCACGAGAAAAGGGCGGTAATAGGGATTCCCAGTCCCAAATTGCAACAAGAAAAAGAGCTTATAAATAAACAAACAAAAACTCCCAATGGAGTCCAAACCTGTACTTTTCTGCTTGGGAACCGCTACTAGCATGTTTAGCATGGGAGATATTGATAACTCATAGTCGTGAAGTAAATGAGAAGGGTGTATGTCTCAAAATATCATTTACCTCTGTTTTAAAAGCTTGAGCTGTGGCACCTCTACAAATCACTGTTCCCTCTGTGAAGGGACTATCTATTTACTTATATGTTGTGTCATCACCTTCTAAAATAAGCGCCAGATGTGAGAGCACTGCTGTCATGCCTATTGTCGGTGTCAAAACCGGCAGATCTCGGGTAGGGGCCCCAAGCTATGCGTTTAAGGATCGATGGTAACAGGATACTGGCGACACGATGTTTACCAAGGTTCAGGCCCTCTCGATCGAGGTAATACCCTACTTCCTTCTTGATTGATCTTGATGAATATGTGTTACAAGAGTTGATCTACCTCGAGATTGTAATAGTTAAACCCTAAAGCCTAGCCTATGAGGATGTTATGATTGTGATGTTAGCATCTACAGACTAAACCCTCTAGCTTATATAAACGCCAGAGGGGGCCTAGGGTTACAAAGGTGACTTGGGGAGTAAGTAATAGATACATCCGGATATTACGGTTGCCTTTCTACGAACATAGGAGTCCTCACCAAATACGGGGGAGAGTCTTCTGCTTCTACTTTCGTGGCCCATCAATATGACCCAGCTTCATCGACCCGGACGCCTGAGGACCCCTGAATACAGGACTCCCTCAGTAGCCCCCGGACTTGCCTTCAAGGACGAGATTGTGTCCGGCTTCATGTCTTCGATCTTGTAAGGTGAGTCCATCTTGATGATAGTTTGGCTTCTTTTAATATTGTATTCCGTCGATTCCTCGCCGCCGTCGCCTTTGCCTCCACGTGTCCAACGAATGCGAACCGTCTGGGTATTTTTGCAATTACCCCCTTGACTGTGTAGGGAAGGCGCCTATATAAAGAGGCTAGATCTCAGATGCCATTCCATTCCACGCGGAGAAATCCCTAGTGCCTGCAAAAGATCTTCAAACATGGCCGGCACTCCGAGCTCTTCCTCGCGCCCTCACGGCCCTCAAGCGGGTGATTGTAGAAGTTGTTCCGTATCCCATGCGCATCTGAGAAAGCTTCAAGCGCAGGGATATCTCCCCCCTGAGGATCTAGTACCCGTCTGGGCCGAATTAACTTCCATCGACAATCACGCCCTAGCAGAGAGCTTTCCCAACCCATTCGATGGAGAGCGGGTATGCTTTGTCCCCTTCCTTCTAAGAGGCGTTGGTTTTCATGTCCACCCCTTCCTTAGGGGGCTCCTGGAGTTCTATGGTCTTCAATTGGATGATCTCACGCCGGGGTCTATCCTGCACATTGCGGGATTCGTCGCTTTATGCAAACTATTCCTGGGCCGCAAGCCTCACTTTGAGCTGTGGCAGAAGTTCTTCTGCCTTGTCCCTCGCTCCGAGGAGGGATCCATATTTGAAGTTGGTGGCACCGAAGTATGGCGCATAGCAGGGACAGGTTATCTATCCGGCACTCCAAAGAAGGCATCTGAAGAGTGGCCTTAGGAGTGGTTTTACATTGAGGACGTTGCCCTGCCGGATCCAATTCGGCAAGGCCTCCGAAAATATTCCAACGCTCCTCCAAAGAAGCTTTTCAACTGGTGTCCCCGCAGTCCCTCAGAAGAAGAGAGTGGAGGTTAGCAGATTGGCCGACATGATCAGATAGCTTGCCAGTTCAAGGTTGTCAATAATTGAAGTGACGGCGATTTCAATAAAGCGATGCGTGTAGATGCTCCAAGCTAGAGGTTTTCCTATGTGGCATTACAATGGCCAGAATGATGCCTCACGCTGCTTACGCCTGGGTCCGGACAACCCTGCCGCTCTAGCCGCCATCCTAGAAGGTCTTTACAAGGGAGAGAAGCAAGACTTTCTTCGCTTGAAGTGCCGAGAGGATTTTTCTATGTATAATCCTCCTGCCTGGGTAAGTCTTTCTCTTGACCACTATATTCACCCGTTTTTTCATTGTTATGATGTATTGACCGAACTGAATTCGATTTTTCCCGATAGGACAGGAGGGAGGTGGCCGAGGAGATTAATACTTCCGCCCCACAACCAGAGGACCAATTTCGAAACGCGGGCCCCAGGTACGATGAAGATCCGGACATAGGCATAGAGCTAGAAGATGGATTCTTCTATCAAGCCTGTCGTGATGGCACCGTGGTGGCTATTGTAGCCGATTACCCCGGCCTCATTCCTTCTTCTCACGTAAGTACCCACGACATACCTCCTCAAAGAGAAGATTCCTGGTGCGCCTTACCCACCGCACTTTTCCATGCTCAAAAGGGTCGGCGCTCCGCACGTCGAACTGTGAGAAGATCATCATCCCAGAGGGCGATGCCGGCATTGGGTGAGGCCTTGAAGAGAAAGAGGACCGTGAACACCACCGATCCTTCAAAGAGGTATGTTTGTTTTAACACATGCTGGGTGGTGAAGCCGGTATTACAACTTTCCGCCTTGTTTTTCCTTTTAGGAGGAACACACACCGGACTGTTTCCGGAAATCCTTCAGATCAAGCTCCAACCAATCCGACATCCGACCCGTCTATGAGGACAAGGGCTAATGTGGATTCAGTGCCGGATTGTCCCCTTCAAGAGGATTCAAATGAAATGTCTGTCACTAATTCCGGAGCGAAGGTCTCGATGGTTCACCGGCGGCGAAAAGCAGCCATGCGTGACCCAGCCTTTTCTGAGGAGGCATTTAATGCCCTCAGTTCTGCAGATGCTTATATCCGAGCCGCTCAAGACGGACTCGCTAGAGCCACTCACCAGCTTTCAAAAGATATGCGGGTAAGTGTAAATTTTGATGTTCCCATGCCAGTAGCCCCCGAGACTTAAAGCAGTTGGTCCAACTGATTTGAGGATCATTGTATTTTTGCAGGTGCTCCAAGAAAATAATAACATCTTATCCAAGGAGCTGGAAGAATGCCGGACCCAGCTGACGACTGTCTCCACCGAATTGGAAAATTCGAAGATATCCGAAAAGGATACTGGTGGTAAGAACAATGGTGTCCAGACAGTATGATATTTGTGTTGATCACTAGTTTTGAAGTACATACTGATTGAAATACAGCAACAGGGCCGACCAACCAATGGGAGAAGAAGCTAAGGGCTGCTCTGGCGGACAGAAAAATATGCCGAAGGGGAAAAAACTACTGGCAAGCGTGTATTGACGCAAGCCATAGGTAAAAGAAACCAAGCGCAGGATAAAAATGTCAGGCTGGAACATGAGCTAAAGGACGTAAGAGCCCAACTCTCAAATGCCATGGAAGAGAACCGAAAGCTAAAAGGCGGCATATTCAGTATGTCCCTTATACCTAGCTATCCTTATAGTCCCTTATTTTGAAAGTGTTTCATAAAACTATTCCTGCAGGATTGTTAACTGGGCAGCCCGAAAGGGAAGTGTCCGGTTTTGAGGGTGACGTGCTGCAAGAGATTTCCAGAGTACACAAGCGAGCTCGGAAGGCCATGAAGAATATGGCCAGGACTTTATGGCCGGGCGATTCCCCTCCAGAAACTATGGAGGACTTGGCGGACTTGTTCAAAGGGGCTCGACGCCGCTTCGAACTATGGAAAGCGTTAGCATGTCGCATGGGCGCTCGAGAAGCCTGGGCCATCGTGAAGACACGCTACACCCGTCTTGATCCGAATCATATGGCCCGCGTGGGACCTCGAGGATCGGATGGACAAGAAATCCCCATGAGCTTGCTGTACGACCAAGGGGAGACAGCTGCCAAGTTTTCCCAACAGGACTGTAGACTAGACAACCTTATAGAGGGAATAGAGAAAGAGTAGTCGCTTGATTCTATGTATCGATGCACTTTAACATCAAACTTATCTCCGGCCGAAATTATAAAAAGATTGTCATGGCCGACCTTCCGCTTTAACCTCCATAAACCCAAAGGCTGGAGTGTTTCCGAATACTATACCTGTGATAAACACTTGGTATGTTCGGAAACCAGGCAATCCAGTCATAATTGCTTGAACAGACAAACTGTTTTCGGGGAGTTATGTTATATTACTATTTAACATAAGAAACATCTTCCAAAGAGAATAGTTCCATTAAGGGTTCCTTTCCCTGGGTCACCATGCGTACATATGCAGGCCTAGGCTTTTGATCCCGTAAAAAGGATTGTAGGATGCCATATCCTGTGATAGTTTAAAATATATGCGTTAAAAGCGATATGTCGTTTATCCGTCGACCGATTATTCCCTTAAGAGTGCTAGATTTCGGCTTCACCCAGTCTGAGGTACATGTCCGGATTACCCGGTTGTAACAATCGCAGAGGTGCTCCCTTTACACCTAGCCGAACAATCATGAACGTAGGGGTAAGCGTAGGAGCCAGGCAACCCAGCTTGGCCAAAACTTAAGTCATATTGGTGCATATAATGGCAAGGAAGGACTGTAAAAACAGATGACATTATAAGCAAGAAGCTTTTTGATAATGGGCTTCGTCAAAGAAGCCCCCAAGTATATGTGAGGTAGATACATTCAAAGATGTACTTATCCCGTGGTAGTTCGGGTGAGCCGAATACTTACCAATGAAAGAAAAAGTAAAAAGGGAAGGGGAGAAAAATAAAAGATAAGAAACAAGACCTAACTTAAAAGGAGGAAAAAAATTGCTACCGAACTATCCATAGAATCGTCGGAGCCTCGCAGCGTTCCACGGGTTCGGCTCAAGGCGGTTGTCTTGCGCATTCCAAAGGCGATAGGCTCCACCGGTGAGTACTTCGTAGATAATGAAGGCCCCCTCCCATTTTGGTTTGAGCTTGTCCTTCTTCTTCTCCGAGAGGCGTAAAATGAGTTCGCCGACATTGTATGTCTTGGCCCGCACTTCTCTGCTCTGGTACCGCCTGGCCTGTTGTTGATAAAATGCGGTACGGGCCTGTGCTGTATCGCGCTCCTCTTCAAGTGCATCTAGGTCATCCTGCCGATCTAGCTCGGCTTCTCTCTCTTCGTACATGCGCACTTGGGGTGAATCATGAAAATGTCACAGGGCAGAAAAGCCTCTGCGTCGTACACCATGAAAAAAGGTGTGTATCTAGTCGTACGATTAGGTGTGGTACACAGCCCCGAGAGTACGGAGTCAACTCTTCGACCCAGTGTTTATCAGACTCCCATAGGGAGCGCACTAGTCGGGGTTTAATGCCGCTCATTATCAGACCATTGGCTCTTTCAACTTGACCGTTAGGATGGTACATGAAAGCATTATCAAGTTTAATACCTAACTTTGCGCACCAATTTTTTACCTCGTCAGCTGTAAAGTTGGTGCCATTATCTGTGATAATACTGTGTGGGACACTGATACGTCCAAAACGTATCTATAATTTCTGCTTGCTCCATGCCACTTTTGGGTGATATTGCTATGATATTCATACACTTCCATACACTTTTGATCATATTTGCACTAACCTACTAATCCAGTGCACCCCGGTGCGAGTTTATGTATTCGGCTGTTTTTGTATTTCAGGTTTTCACGTTACGAGAACTGCCAGGAAAAATCTAGAAAAATTATATAAAAAATCAGTGTTCCAGAACCTACCTTGCGCCCGAAGGACAGCCGGGGGGGGGGGGGGCACCAGGGCTCCAGGCGCCCTGGCGGCACGCCCCCCTAGGCCGCGCCGGGGGGGCGCCTGGGCCCCCCGAGCCCCGTCTGGTGCCCCCCTTCGGCATATATTTAGAGCGTCCTTCGAAACCCTCGGGACGGGAACTCTTTTTCGCGATCTCATCTCTGTTCCGCCGCCGCCGCCGCTTCCAAGATCGGGAGCACCAGGAGAACTCTTCCCGGCACCCTGCCGGAGGGGAGGATCACCATCGGGAGCCTCTCCACCACCATGGACGCCTCCCGGATGAGTTGTGAGTAGTCTCCCTTGGACCATGAGTCCATGACCAGTAGCTATGTGATGTTCTCCTCCCGTTCTTGTGCTTCACTAATTAGTCCTCTGAGCTGCCCTACATGATCGAGGCACATATGTAATCCTTATGCTGTTGCTATGATGAGTTTGCTGGGATCCGATGGATTATGAGATTATGTTCAGATTGTTCTTGAGTAATATATTTGATCTACCTCTTATATATTTATGTTCATAAGTAATTCTTTCATGTTCTCCGTTGTTATTTATTGCTTTGGCCAAGTAATACGTAGTGACTCCAAGAGGGAACGTTATGCTTGATTGTGGGTTCATGCCCCTCGATGACTAGCTTGAGTGACAGAAACATGAGTCTAGGGGATATGCTGTTGCCATAAGGGGGAAAACAACGGTGCTTGTGCCCGCGGGTGCAAGGATTGTTTACTTTACGCAAAGTTCTTTTAATGCAGTTGTCTGTTGCATTGAGTTTACACTATGGGTGGGACTCGCAACTTAATACCAGCGAGATGTTCTGGATAGATATCTCAAGGTGGATGATTAGTAGTAGATATTGATGGATTTCGGTGTACTTACTTTGGCGTACCGCCCATGCTTTGAACCTCAACCTTTCTTGCAATGTAGTCAGCATTGGTTTGCGTTTGTGGTCCTGTCAATTGCCCAGCTGTAATTCGTTTACCTCACATAGCTGTTTTATCGTATTTTGGGAGAGAGACATCACTAGTGAACATCATGAGACTCCGGTCCATATTACCGTCATTGATCACATCCGCTATTTACTTTTCGCTATTATTTACTATTGCAAACATTATCTATCACTACTATCATTTGCGTTGAATCCTTTGTGAACTACAAGGCCGGAGGGATTGACAACCTCTCTGTACTCGTTGGGAGCAAAGTTATTTGTATCTGTGTGCAGGTCCACGTTGATTGCTAATATCTGGCGTCGTTAGCAGTTGACACCTACTTGTTGAACCTAGGAGTCTCTGGGGATTCGATCCTTGGCATCTTTGCTAAGGGAAAAACTTCCACAACACTGCATCTTACACCTTCCACTTGGGGTAACCAACGAGGGGTTAGAGGCCCATCAAGGAGTTTTTCTGGCGCCGTTGCCGGGGACTCCACTCTTCATGATAGGGGAGTTGCATGCTATCTTTTACCTTTGCTTTTTAGTCTTGTTAGTTTACCTTTCAGTTTTTGCTTTAGTATCCTTTATCGAAAATCACAAAAATAGTTATCTTGCTTGCTTGCTATTATGGGTTCTACCAAAAACACTAAATGGGAGGAGTACACCCCTTCTTCCATTACCCCAATTACCACCGTCGGGATCTACAAAAGTAATAAACCTTGTGATTATATTAGTCTTGACGGAGGGTTATGCCCATGGCATGGTCTTCCAGGAAAAGAGTATGAGCCTCAATTTAAAATTGCTCCTAAGCTTCCCCAAACTTGGGAAGATGTTCAAACTCTTATAATAGAGAGCGATTCAAACAAAGAGGATGACACTACAATTCTGCCCACTAATGATAAAATTGATTTTGATAATTGTAGTATTTCAGAAGTTATCACCTTTCTACAAGGAATGGCCAAAGATCCCCACACTAGCACGCTTAATCTTGCCTTCACAGAGCACGTGACTAATGCTCTTATCAAAGCTAGGGAGGAGAAACTTAGAGTAGAAGCCTCCATACCTAGAAAGCTAGAAGATGGTTGGGATCCTATGATTAAAATTAAGATAAACAACTTCTCCTGCTATGCTTTATGTGATATTGTAGCCAGTACTTCTATTATGCCCAAAAGACTATATGATATGCTTAAATTGAAACCTTATGATTCTTGTTCTTTTGGTGTTCGTCTCGTTGATTCTTCCATAAAGAAACCTTTGGGGAGGATCGACGATGTTCTTATCGTTGTCAATGATAATTTTGTTCCCGTTGATTTTACTATTATGGATATTGAATGTGATCCTTCATGTCCAATTATTTTGGGACGTCCCTTTTTACGCACCGTTGGTGCTATAATTGACATGAAAGAGGGTAATATAAAATTTCAGTTTCCTCTCAAGAAAGGGATGGAACACTTCCCTCGAAAGAAGATCAAGTTACCTTTTGAGTCTGTTGTACGGGCTAGCTATTCTTTTACTCTTGATAAAACTTGATCTATATGCATTATGCCTAGCTTAAAGGCATAAAAGAAAGCGCTTTTGGGAGGCAGCCCACATGAATAAATTTTTATATTTTGCTTTTGTTGTGTCTTGATGTTGTTTACTACAGTAGCATCATCATTGTATCTTTGCTTTTCATATTTGTGCCAAGTATAGCCTCTGATTGCTAGAAAGTTCAAAAGTTGTGAGGTGCTGTCCAGGAAACAGATTCTGTCCTTGGATAGAAAAATTCGTATAAAATCACCAGATCATCTTTTTGGTCTGAATTGTTTCGACAGCGTTCTCTATATAATTGTCTTTCGTGCGTCTGTTCTGAGTTTTTTGATTTGAGTTGCAGAAGTGCCCCGAACAAATCAATTACTACCTGCTTTCTGTTTTTCACAGATTCTGTCCTGTTTTGCCTTTCCTTCATTTTGCAAATCAAGAGCTTGCTTTTTCTTTGCAAAAACCTTTTGGCAATCTTGAGAAACAGTAGAACTTCAAGAATATCTTTATTTCCAGCAAGGTATAATTATTTTACTAAGGGTACTAACCTCGCTAATCAGATTATAATGAGTTATGTATGAAGGGAGTTTTCAAGTGTGCGAGGGAAGATGATAAAAAGATTCAGGAGTGTCAAGCGCTCAAGCTTGGGGATGCCCCCGTGCACCCCCAAGAAATATTCAAGGAGACTCAAGCGTCTAAGCTTGGGGATGCCCCCGTGCATCCCCTTCTCCATCAACATTATCAGTTCGTCTTTCGTTCCGCTATATTTTTATCACTTCATGTGTTATGTGCTATGCTTGGAGCGTCTTGCTTTTAGTTTTCTTCTTAGTTTTTCATAACGAGTCGGAACTCAGCTTTCTTTATGTGGGAGAGAAACACGCTCCACTTCTACCTAGAACATAACATAGAATTTTCATGTCTATCTTTGCTGTGTGTGTTCTTCGTCTTTTAAATAGCTACTATCATGCTCTGCTCTTAGTATTCATGCTTATCTTTTCAAAGAGCTTTTGTTTAGTTGGTTGCTTGAACTCTCTTTAATTATCATGCTTATCTTATTAAGAGAGTTTGCTTCCGTTGCATTGGTTGATATGTCTGTGATAAAGATGCTACGTGCATGATGGCGCTTAGTAGTTCAGGTTTTCTTGTGGTTAGTCTCAAATAGCTGGGGGATTCCCAATGTGTTATTGGAGTACCAACATGATTTGTTTGCCAATGATGTGGTATCGTTTAGTAATATCTTCCTTTGAGAATTTATTTAGATTGCCTTGGCGTATGCTCACGCATATTTAAGACTGTAAAGAAAGTCTGTCAAGCCTTGATGATCTTTTATTTCTGAGTAGCGATATAACTTCCATGCCTGATTCAATATTGCTTTGTCGCTCTGCATGATTATGACCGTCATTGCTCTCTTAGTTGGTCGCTCCCAGTCTTTTGCTAACCTCCACCTGTACTAAGCAGACTAACTTTGCAATACATAGCTCATGGGAAAGTAGCTTAAAAACTATTGTGGTAAAGAATATGTTGCCTATGTATCTTATTTCTTGTAAGTTGCTTGCTGAGCGGTAACCATGTTTCTGGGGACGCCATCAACTGTCACACTTTTGTTGAATATCATGTGAGTTGCTATGCATGTTCGTCTTGTCTGAAGTAAGGGTGATTTGCCATGGGTTGAATGAGTATGCATATTGTTAGAGAAGAACATTGGGCCGCCAACCAAAGCCATGTATCATGGTGGAAGTTTTAGTTTGGACATTAATCCTCAATCTCTTATGAGAATATGCTTATGCATTAAAGAGGAGTCCATCATCTATTTTCTATGTTGTCCCGGTATGGATGTCCTCAAGTTGAGATCTATCAAAAACGAGAAATCAAATGCGATTTATCTCCTTGGACCTTTGTACAGGTGGCATAGAGGTACCCCTTTGTGACACTTGGTTGAAACATATGTAATGCAATGATAACCCATGGAAATCCGAGCTAATTAGGACAAGGTGCGAGCACTATTGGTATTCGATGCATGAGGCTTGCAACTTATATGATGTCTTATGCATGACACATATGAAGTACTACTACCGTTGACAAAATTGCTTCTATGTTTTCAAAATAAAAAGCTCTAGCACATAACCATTCTTTTACTTTTATGTTGAGTCTCCACCTCCTTTTAAAAGCACCAACTACTGAGAGCATGATTGTCATTCTGAGTGTAATGTGCATTGTCCCAAAGTAGCATTGTCTTTTGCATGATTGTGATATCGTTTATTTTGAAATCATTGTATCTAGTCATCACTTAAACCTTGAAGGCGCCCCTGCATTTATGTTTTGCTTCACTAAAGGGGGCAAGCTAGATATCACTTTATCATATTTGCACATCATGTTCATTGCAAATCTATTTGATGCTTCAATGTCATGTTGTAAAACTTCCAGTCATTTGTGATTTTCTCATGAGGCAACTTAATTACTATAGATTCATTGTCTCAGTAAGCTTTTGTCATATGACTGTAAAAAGTCCTATATGGTTAATAGCATGTCACCACATAAATTATTCTTGTTATCATTTACCTACTCGAGGACGAGCAGGAATTAAGCTTGGGGATGTTGATACGTCCAAAACGTATCTATAATTTCTGCTTGCTCCATGCCACTTTTGGGTGATATTGCTATGATATTCATACACTTCCACACACTTTTGATCATATTTGGACTAACCTACTAATCCAGTGCACCCCGGTGCCAGTTTCTGTTTTCGACTGTTTTTCTATTTCAGGTTTTCACGTTACGAGAACTGCCAGGAAAAATCCAGAAAAATTATATAAAAAATCAGCGTTCCAGAACCTACCTTGCGCCCGAAGGACAGCCGGGGGGGGGGGGGG
>LR738712.1:579300412-579315577 GCA_902687465.1 Secale cereale
GGGGGGGCACCAGGGCTCCAGGCGCCCTGGCGGCGCGCCCCCCCTGGGCCACGCCGGGGGGCGCCTGGGCCCCCTGAGCCCCGTCTGGTGCCCCCCTTCGGCATATATTTAGAGCGTCCTTCGAAACCCTCGGGACGGGAACTCTTTTTCACGATCTCATCTCTGTTCCGCCGCCGCCGCCGCTTCCAAGATCGGGAGCACCAAGAGAACTCTTCCCGGCACCCTGCCGAAGGGGAGGATCACCATCGGGAGCCTCTCCACCACCATGGACGCCTCCCGGATGAGTTGTGAGTAGTCTCCCTTGGACCATGAGTCCATGACCAGTAGCTATGTGATGTTCTCCTCCCGTTCTTGTGCTTCACTAATTAGTCCTCGTGAGCTGCCCTACATGATCGAGGCACATATGTAATCCTTATGCTGTTGCTATGATGAGTTTGCTGGGATCCGATGGATTATGAGATTATGTTCAATTGTTCTTGAGTAATATATTTGATCTACCTCTTTTATATTTATGTTCATAAGTAATTCTTGCATGTTCTCCGTTGTTATTTATTGCTTTGGCCAAGTAATACGTAGTGACTCCAAGAGGGAACGTTATGCTTGATTGTGGGTTCATGCCCCTCGATGACTAGCTTGAGTGACAGAAACATGAGTCTAGGGGATGTGCTGTTGCCACAAGGGGGAAAACAACGGTGCTTGTGCCCGCAGGTGCAAGGATTGTTTACTTTACGCAAAGTTCTTTTAATGCAGTTGTCTGTTGCATTGAGTTTACACTATGGGTGGGACTCGCAACTTAATACCAGCGAGATGTTCTGGATAGATATCTCAAGGTGGATGATTAGTAGTAGATATTGATGGATTTCGGTCTACTTACTTTGGCGTACCGCCCATGCTTTGAACCTCAACCTTTCTTGCAATGTAGTCAGCATTGGTTTGCGTTCGTGGTCCTGTCAATTGCCCAGCTGTAATTCGTTTACCTCACATAGCTGTTTTATCGTCTTTTGGGAGAGAGACATCACTAGTGAACATCATGAGACTCCGGTCCATATTACCGTCATTGATCACATCCGCTATTTACTTTTCGCTATTATTTACTATTGCAAACATTATCTATCACTACTATCATTTGCATTTAATCCTTTGTGAACTACAAGGCCGGAGGGATTGACAACCTCTCTGTACTCGTTGGGAGCAAAGTTATTTGTATCTGTGTGCAGGTCCACGTTGATTGCTAATATCTGGCACCGTTAGCAGTTGACACCTACTTGTTGAACCTAGGAGTCTTTAGGGATTCGATCCTTGGCATCTTTGCTAAGGGAAAAACTTCCACAACACTGCATCTTACACCTTCCACTTGGGGTAACCAACGAGGGGTTAGAGGCCCATCAGACACCATAACGGTGTACTACACTGGATATAAAATCTATCACCGGCCCCGCCTCAACTGTTTTTACTGGCTTGGCTTCTATCCATTTAGTGAACTTATCTACCATCACGAGCAAGTATTTATTTTTATGGCTTCCCCCTTTAAGAGGTCCGACCATATCAAGCCCCCAGACCGCAAAAGGCCAAGTAATGGGGATTGTTCTCAAAGCGGTGGGAGGCATGTGACTTGATTTGCAAAGAGCTGGCAACCAGAACAATGTTGGACTAGGGTCTGGGCATCTGCTCCGGCACTGGACCAGAAAAAGCTAGCTCAAAAAGCTTTGCCCACGAGCGCCCGGGCTGCAGCGTGGTGGCCGCCCATTCCAGCATGTATTTCAGTGAGAATTTGCCGCCCCTCCTCTTCGGAGATGCACCTTTGGAGAACACCAGTAGTGCTTCTCTTGTATAGTTCACCTTCGTGAACTTTGTAGGCTTTAGAACGCTGGACTATGCGGCGGGCCTCATTTTGGTCATCGGGGAGCTCCTGCCTATTAAGGTAAGCTAAGAAGGGCTCTGTCCAGGGGGCTATGACAGCCATGACCTCATGAGCTGAAAAAGTTATCTCCATGTCTGAGTCTCCGATGACGTCTAGGTTAAGTTTGGCCGGGGGTGTGTTCGGATCCGAATCAGTATCGCCGCTCGCGTCCTGCCATGTTACTGATGGCTTAAATCGCCTTTCCACAAAGGTGTTAGGCGGGACTGGGTCGCGTTTAGCGCCCATACGAGCGAGTACATCCGCGGCTTGGTTATTATCCCGGGCTACATGGTGGAATTCCAATCCCTCAATTCGAGCCGATATTTTCAATATGGCATTGCGATAAGCTGCCATTTTTGAACCCTTCGCATCAAAATCTCTGTTTATTTGGGAGATAGCAAGGTTTGAGTCTCCGCGTACCTCGAGGCGTTGTATGCCCATGGATACAGCTAGGCGGAGACCATGCAATAGTGCCTCATATTAGGCCGCATTGTTCGAGTCCATGTACATAATTTGTAGTACGTACCGGACTGTATCCCGAGTTGGAGATATCAATATTACGCCGGCCCCCAATCCGGCTAGCATTTTGGAACCATTGAAGTACATTGTCCAGTGGGAATATGAGCCGTACTCTTTAGGGAGTTCTGCTTCGGTCCATTCTGTGACAAAGTCAGCCAACACCTGGGATTTAATAGTCCGGCGTGGCTTATATGATATTTCAAACGGTAAAAGCTCGATGGCCCATTTGGCTATGCGTCCAGTGGCGTCTTTATTGTTAATAATATCGTTAAGTGGTACTTCGGATGCCACTGTGATCGAACATTCTTGAAAGTAGTGTGAAGTTTCTGAGATGACATGAAGACCGCATAAGCAATTTTCTGATAGTGGGGGTACCGCGATTTGCACGGTGTGAGAACCTCGGATACGTAGTATACGTGTTTTTGAACGGGGAACTTATATCCCTCTTCGGTTCGTTCGACGACGAGCACGGCACTCACTACATGGTGAGTGGCTGATATATACAACAACATTGGTTCGCCAACACCCGGGGCGGCTAGGCTTGGGTTGCTCGCTAGTAGAGTTTTTATTTCTTCCAATCCAGCTGTGGCCGCGTCCGTCCATTCGAAGTTGTCAGTGCGTCGTAGCAATCTATAAAGTGGCAATGCTTTCTCTCCGAACCTGGAGATGAAGCGGCTCAAGGGCACTACACAGCCTGCTAGTTTTTGCACTTGTTTGAGATCGGTTGGCGTTTTGAGCTCTGACAAGGCCCGAATTTTAGCTGGGTTAGCTTCGATTCCTCTATGGGATACAATGAACCCTAATAGCATTTCGGGCGGAACGCCGAAGACACATTTTTACGGATTGAGCCTTATATCATATTCTCGAAGGTTATCAAACGTAAGGCGGAGAACATCCACCAATGCCTCAACGTGTTTGGTCTTAATGACTACGTCGTCAACATATGCCTCCACTGTCTTGCCAATTTGTTTTTCTAAGCATGTTTGAATCATGGATTGATATGTGGCGCCAGCGTTTTTTTAGTCCAAAGAGCATAGTGTTGAAACAGAAAGGACCATAAAGGGTGATAAATGCTGTTGCGGCCTGATCGGACTCCTTCGTCTTTATTTGATGGTATCTGGAGTAAGCATCAAGGAAGCACAATGAGTCGTGTCCGGCCGTTGCATCGATAATTTGATCAATGTAGGGCAAAGGAAATGGATCCTTAGGGCAAGGCTTGTTTAGGTCTGTAAAGTCGACACAGAGGCGCCACGATTTATCCTTCTTGGGCACCATGACTAAGTTGGCTAGCCAATCCGGATGTTTAATTTCTGTGATGAATACGGCTTCCAATAGCTTGGCTAGCTCTTCTCCCATTGCTTGTATTTTGGGTTCAGAAAATTGTCGCAGTGACTGCTTGACTGGTTTGAACCCTTTGATAATATTGACGCTGTGTTCGGCCAGCCTGCGTGGGATTCCCGGCATATCTGAAGGGTGCAAGGCGAATATATCCCAATTTTCCCGAAGGAAGGCGCGTAACGCGCTGTCTACCGCCGGATCCAGCTGTGCCCCGATAGATGCTTTCTTATTAGGGTCCGTTGGGTGCACTTGGAATTTTATGATTTCATCTGTTGGCTTGAAGGAGGTAGATTTTGATCTTTTGGCGAGGATTACATCATCCTTGTTCACCGTGGATCGTAAGATAGTTAATTCTTCGGCCGCGAGGGCTTCGCATAATGCCTCTAAGGCTAAAGATGCCGTTTTGTTCTCGCCGTGGAGTGCTCTGTCCGGATCACTTGTTAATGTGATTACTCCATTGGGACCTGGCATTTTAAGCTTCATGTACCCATAATGGGGTATGGCTTGAAAGCGTGAAAAAGCGTCTCGTCCTAAAAGGGCGTGGTATCCGCTATTGAAGGGAACAATGTGGAAGAGAAGTTCATCCGACGTGTAGTTATCGGATGTGCTGAATACTACGTCGAACTTAATGCTTTGCAAACACCGGGCTTCTCGGTTGGGAATAATTCCTCTAAAGGTTGTGTTAGTGTGCTCAATGCGGGATTTGTCAACCTACATTTTTGCAAGCGCTTCCTCGTATATGAGGTTCAGTCCACTTCCACCGTCCATAAGTACTTTAGTGAGGCGAAAGTCGTCTACTATAGGATCTAGTACAAGAGCTGTTGTTGCTCGGATCGGCCGGACTCGAGGCGCGTCTTCGGCAGAAAAAATAATTGCCGTGTCACTCCATGGGCTTGCAGAGCTAATTTGGTAGACCTTGCCAAGTTTGCGATTCGCTCTCTTGCGGCGGTTGTTTGAGGAGAACATCTCGAAGACAGTGAAGACATTGACGTCCTTCTCCCCTGATACTGTGGTGGCGAGGATTGCTGCACCGCTCTTTGCTACCTGCTGGAGTACCCAACATGCCCTAGGGCAGTGGTTTGGGATATTGTCTGGGGCTGTATGTATTTGGCAAGGTTTATCGAGCAGTTCATCCAGTAATGACCTGCGTCCTGTAGAAGGTTTGTTCTTCTTGACAATAGGCATATTATCGGATGACCTGCTAGGGTATGTCCGTTTTTCCTTAACAGTGTGTTATACGGATACAGACTGTTCCAGGGGTCTATTCTGGGCTCTCCAAGTGATTTCCATTGCGCAGTACTTTCGTACTAAGTGCGACAGGTCTGTGAAACTCAGGACACGACGTCGGTTGAGGGCGTTCAAAACTCCCTCGTCCGTATAGTTGCGATGAAATAAGGGGACCGCATCGTCGTCGCATCAGTCCTTAATCTTGTTCTTGACAAGCAGGAATCTGGCCCAAAAGTGGTTGACCGTCTCCTCGGGCTGCTGCTTTGTGTTTGCGAGATCATTTATGTCTTGGAGTCCGAATTTGCTTGGAGAGTTTCTCCCAGGGTGGGTGGGTGTTGGTAATTTTAAATCCCGACCCAACCTGGTATTCGGGGTTTTGACAACCTCCGATGTGGATGATCTGGGCTCAGCAGGATTTGAACGTTCCATGGGCCTGGCGTCAATCCCAGAGCTCGGAAGACACAAAGTGCCACCCGACAGGGGCATGTTTGTCTCGATGGGTTCGGAGATCCGAACTATGACGGTCTCCATCTCAAGAGGAGGAGTATCTTTGGCTCCGTCCTTGACTGCCGCCACTAGATGAGTGATCGGGATGGGATCGATCTCATCCTGACCGGATTTAGGTCCGATCTGATCTCCTGGTGATGAAAGCCCCATGGCGGCGATGCAATCCAACAGCTCGTTCAAAGGCCTGAGATCTACCGAGGTCGCATCATCGGAGTAGCCGGAGTCAACATAAGGGTGATGCTCAATGACCGCAGGGAGTGCAGCCGGCCCGGAGGCCATGCGGGCACATACAGCGAACCCGCCGAGCTGGAGAACTTGGCCAATGAACAAGTTGTTTTTGAGGGTGATCTCATTGTTGATGACGAGACGAGCCATCGATCGCTCATCGCGAGCGCACAGTGGAGCTCTCAATGAAAGCACCATTTTTGGTGTCAAAACCGGCAGATCTCGGGTAGGGGGGCCCAAGCTATGCGTTTAAGGATCAATGGTAATAGGAGACTGGGGACACAATGTTTACCCAGGTTCAGGCCCTCTCGATCGAGGTAATACACTACTTCCTGCTTGATTGATCTTGATGAATATGTGTTACAAGAGTTGATCTACCTCGAGATCGTAATGGCTAAACCCTAAAGCCTAGCCTATGAGGATGTTATGATTCTGATGTTAGCCTCTACAGACTAAACCCTCCAGCTTATATACACGCCAAAGGGGGCCTAGGGTTACAAAGGTGACTTGGGGAGGATGTAATAGATACATCCGGACATTATGCTTGCCTTTCTAAGTACATAGGAGTCCTGACCGAATACGGGGGAGAGTCTTCTGCTTCTACTTTCGTGGCCCATAAATATGACCCAGATTCATCGACCCGGACGCCTCAGGACCCCTGAATACAGGACTCCCACACCTATGCATTGTGTGTAATGAATGTTGGGTGTTAGCATGACTGGATCTTTTCTACCATGAATTACAATGTTTACTCGCTGCTTGAACTTTGGAGGTGCTCTGCAGTTATGTTTTGCGGTCTCAAAAAGGGTTAGCGAGATACCATTATTATTATATTATATCATTGTTGTTTTCACAGCATGTTGCTATTTGAGATGTCTTATTATCGCTCACTAACTGATTATGTCATTGATATGAGTTAATATAATTTCTAAGAGTTATTGTTGACATGGTTAGTCATGATCTTTGCTGAAAACCTGGGTGCTGTTGAAGCCTATTTATGCAAACAAGAGCAGAAGAGTTTGTAAAAGTTTTTCTTTCTCACTTTCAGTTTATCAACTGAATTGCTTGAGGACAAGCAAAGGTTTAAGCTTGGGGGAGTTGATACGTCTCCAACATATCTACTTTTCCTAACGCTTTTCCACTTGTTCTGGACTCTAATTTGCATGATTTGAATGAAACTAACCCCAGACTGACGCTGTTTTCAGCAGGACTACCATGGTGTTTTTTTGTGCAGGAATAAAAGTTCTCGGAATGGAGCGAAACTTTGCGAGGAATTATTATACAATAAAAGAAAAATACTGGAGCCAAGAACCACCGGAGGGGGGGGGGGCACCTGGGTGGGCACAACCCACTAGGGCGCCCCCTTCTGGCGCGCCTAGGTGGGTTGTCCCCACCTGGTGGCCCCAAAGACTCAACCCTGATACTATATATTCACATTTATGGAGAAAAAATCAGGGAGAAAGAATTATCGTGATCCACGAGATGGAGCCGCCGTCACCTCATGTTCTTCATTGGGAGGCCAAACCTGGAGTCGGTTTGGGGCTCCGGAGAGGGGGATCTTCGTCCTTCGTCATCACCAACCCTTCTCCATCACCAATTCCATGACGCTCCCCGCCAGGAGTGAGTAATTACTTCATACGCTCGCAGGTCAGTGAGGAATTGGATGAGATTCGTCATGTAATCTAGTTAGTTTTGTTAGGGACGATCCCTATGTTCCGAGATTGATGTTGCTATGACTTTGCCATGCTTAATGCTTGTCACTTTGGGCCTGGGTGCCATGATTTCAAATCTAAACCGTTTATGTTATCACCATTATATTCATGTTCTAGATCCGATCTTGTAAGTTATACTGGCAACCCCAGAGTGACAATAGCCGGGACCACTCCCGGTGATGACCGTAGTTTGACGAGTTCATGTACTCACCGTGTGTTAATGCTTTATTCCGGTTCTCTAGTAAAAGGAGGCCTTAATATCCCTTAGTTTCCAATATGGACCCCGCTGCCACAGGAGGGTAGGACAAAAGATGTCATGCAAGTTCTTTCCATAAGCACGTATGACTATTTACGGAATACATGCTTACATTATATTTATGAAGTGGAGCTAGTGCCGTAGCACCCTAGGTTATGACTATCACATGATGAATATCATCCAACAAATTACCAATCCAATGCCTATGATTTCCTACATATTGATCTTTTCAAGTTACTACTCTATCGTTATTGTTACACTTGATACAAAATTACTGCTATCACTCGTACCGTCACTATTGTTGTTGCCACTACTATAAAACTATCATATTAGTGTGCTACTAATCACTTTGCTGCAGATAATTAATCTCTAGGTGTGGTTGAATTGACAACTCAGCTGCTAATACTTACAAATATTCTTTGGCTCCCCTTGTGTCGAATCTATAAATTTGGGATGAATACTCTACCCTCGAAAACTGTTGTGATCCCCTATACTCGTGGGTTATTGAAAGTGCAACTATCCCTGCTGGTTTTGGTAATTCCTAACAACATATAGCTCATTGAACTAATGCTCTTTCAAGATGACCATTTAAGAAAGTTCAATGATTGGCATGACATGGACTAGGAATGTGGACCCCTCAAAATGCTAAGAAAACATATTGGCTCAAGCTCAAGACTCTACTTTTTCATTTTAGTGATCCAAGATCACATTAAGTCCATAGGAAAAGCCAATACTATTAAAAGGGGACGAGGTGTTGCTTAATGGCTTGCTTGCTCAAAATGCTTACTAATATGCTCCAAAAGCCCTCAACCATTTTCTCATATCCACATATGTCCCAAACCAAAAGTCAAACTCGGCCCCACCAATTTGATCTATTCGGCGCCACCGATTTCAATTGATATAGCCATAGCCAGAAACCCTAATCAGTTCGGTCTCACCGATAGGTATCTCGGTCTAACCGAGATGGGATTGCTAACTCTCTGTTTCCCTTCGTAACGTTTCGGTCTAACCGAAGTGAGCGACCGGTCCCACCGAGTTGGCAATGCAAACTCTCTGTTTCCTTTTCGTAATGTTTCGGTCTCACTGAAATGAGCGAATCGGTCCCACCAAGTTTGCCTAACCAACTCTCTGTTTGCCTATTACAGAAACCGGTCTCACCGAGTTGATGTGATCGGTCTCACTGAGATTATGTTATGCCCTAACCCTAATAAAATCGGTCCCACCGAGTTGATCATGTCTGTCCCACCAAAAATCCTAACATTCACATTTTGAACTAAATCGGTCCGACCAAGTTTCATGATTTGGTCCCACCGAGTTTGGTAAATTGTGTGTAATGGTTAGATTTTGTGTGGAGGCTATATATACCCCTCCACCCACTCTTCATTCGTGGAGAGAGCCATCAGAACGCGCCTACACTTCCACTATTCATTTTCCGAGAGAGAACCACCTTCTCATGGGTTGAGACCAAGATATTCCAATCCCACCCTATGAATCTTGATCTCTAGCCTCCAAGTAATCTTCCAAAGGCTGCTACCAAGACAAGAAAGAAGAAGAATTCTGACAGTGAGGATGAAGACTATATGGGTGTTGAGGGTGAGGCCACCTCAAAGAAAAAAGTGACTAAGAAGGAGTATGGCACATTTGCTTCAACAAAGCCTGGACTGAACAAGATGGCCCCTGCCAAGAGAGCTCCAATGTCAAAGGCCATAACCTCCTATCAAGAAACAATGGTGTTCACTCTTGAAAAAAGAGATGATGAGCCAGCAGGAACCAAGAAGAGGGCTAGGAAGACCACAGCCAGAGTGGTTGGCAAGCTATGAGAGCTGAAGATGATGATGATGCTGAAGATGATGCTGATGAGCCTGTTACACCTGCTGCAAAGACTCAAAAGCTGATGGGGGATGCCATCAAAGCTAGGCCTGCTCCATCTAAGCCCAAAGCTGCCCCCAAAGCTTCTGCAGCCAAGATGTACACTAGAGACATTCCAGCAGTTGAGAATAATAAGGCCCCAGTGGCAGATATTCCCGAGGAGGAGGAGGAAGATTCAGATCAAGAATCCTCAGATGATGATGAGTCTATGATGCTCAAAAGACTCAAGCCAAAGATTCCAGATCATAATGATGCCCATCTTGTTGCTGATAACATGAAACTCAGAAAGGATGCATGTTTGAGAAAATGAAGACAGACTGGTCCATATGCCACAAGGAGAAAGACTGCTGTGGACTATAGGTTTCACACCAAGGAACAACAGGATTTCTATGAGACAGTGTTGTTGGACAAGAAGCCCATTGTTTGTGACATGAAGTGGGTTGATTGGAAGTACATCGACAAACATGCTGATATCTTTCCAGATCTTCATGAGAGCTTCAGGCAAAATGAAGTTGACAAGTTTGTGGGAAAGAAACTGACTAGATGGAATGATGAGATGATCACGCAATTCTACTCCACTGCTCATTTCTATCCAGATGGTAGGATTGTATCTATGACTAAAGGTACAAGGTACCAATCAACTGTGGCTGAATGGGCAAGCTTGATCAATGCCCCTAAGGAGAATGAAAATGACACTGATCTGTATGCCAAGTATAGGATGGATCCAAACTCTATGGCAAATATGCACAAGCCAATTCCTGACAGAGAAGTGAAAACTCACAAGTTTGGCTCCATATATCATCTGTTGTCTGGATTGACCAAAATCAACACTATACTTAGGCACACTTTGTTGCCCAGGTTAGGAGATCATAGAATGATCCGAGGTCACTCCATTAACTTGCTCCACATGTTTGATGTTCCCGAGAAGTTCAAGGTCATGAGTGTGATTGTAGAGACTATCAAGAGGACAACAGTTGACCAGAAAAGGTCTTGTTGATATGCCCCTCACATTCATATGCTTATCAACTCCAAGGTGGAAAAAGGGACATATCTGCTTGATAAGAGGCATCTTCATCTTAGGCCATATTTCGAGGACAATGAAGTTGTCATGGATGCATCCCATCCTACTTGAGTTGAGGGCCAAGAGAAGATTGCTCAAGCAAAGGCAGCCAAGCAAGCAAGTGCTTCTGGAGCTCCTAAGACCAAGCAAGATCAACTCAATCATCTGCTTGAGGCCACTCTGAGGATTGAGAAGAGTTTGGCCAACTTGACTCAAAATCAAGCAAGCCTTGAAAGGATCATTGAGACAAAATTCTATGATCTAGATGTGAAGGTCACGGAGATCCAAGCTATAGTGGAGAAGCTTAAGGAAGAGGCCGAGGATAGAGAAATGACAGATGTCTTTCAGAGAGTGCCAAGAGGGTAGAGATCTGCTGAAGTGCCCATGGCTCACACTAAAGCAACTATATCAACACCTGCAGCCACATCATCGGTGCCACCTCAAGTTGCCACTCCACTAGATCCAACAACTTCCACAGATGCATTCATCCTTGGAGTTCTATCCACGCCTCCTCCCAAAGATCAAGCCTAGAGAGACGCATATCACTATGCATTTTCAAGATTTTTGGTAACTTGTTGCCAAAGGGGGATAAAGTGTATAAATCATAGGCTTCGAGAGAGAGAGAGAGCTTTGCTTCTTTTTCCTTAATTGGTTTTTTGGTTGAACCTTATTTGTGTGCTTGATTGATACTCTATGTTTATGTGTGTGAGATACTTGTATGATCATGTGTTTGATCATATCATACTTTAATGCTTGTTTGAATGATGTTATTATTTATCTCTCATATATGGTCATTCACTTTGCCTTGGTGATGAGTGCATATTTTACTTTCTATCATTTTGAGCGCTCCACTAAGATGTATGTGACATGGAAGAGTAACCCATGATCCTAATCGATTGTGCATTTGCATTCAAAAGCAAATTTTAAATAATGCACAAATTTAGGGGGAGCTCTTGCTTATCACATACTTCTCAAAGCGACGATATAATTCATTCTTATTATCAGTTGTCGAAGCTTTGATCTATATGTTGTCATCAATTACCAAAAAGGGGGAGATTGAAAGTGCAACTATCCCTGGGTGGCTTTGGTAATTCCTAAGGACATATAGCTCATTAAACTAATGCTCTTTCAAGATGATCATTTCAGAAAGTTCAATGATAGGCATAGCATGGACTAGGAATGTGAACCCCTCAAAATGCTAAGGACACATATTGGCTCAAGCTCAAGACTATACATTTTCATTTTAGTGATCCAAGATCACATTGAGTCCATAGGAAAAGCCAATATTATTAAAAGGGGATGAGGTGTTGCTTAATGGCTTGCTTTCTCCAAATGCTTAGTGACATGCTCCAAAAGCCCTCAACCACTTTCTCATATCCACTTATGTCCTAAACCAAAAGTCAAACTCGGCCCCACCGATTTGATCTATCCGGCGCCACCGAGTTCATTTGACATAGCCATAGCCAGAAACCTTAATCAGTTCGGTCTCACCGATAAGGATCTCTGTCTCACGGAGATGGGATTGCAAACTCTCTGTTTCCCTTCATAACATTTTGGTCTAACCAAAGTGAGCGATCGGTCCCATCGAGTTCTCAATGCAAACTCTCTGTGTCCTTTTCGTAACGTTTTGGTCTCACCGAAATGAGCGAATCGGTCCCACCGAGTTTGCCTGACCAACTCTCTGTTTGCCTATTACAGAAATCAGTCTCACCGAGTTGATGTGATCGGTCTCACCGAGATTACGTTATGCCCTAACCCTAATGAAATCGGTCCCACCGAGTTGATCATGTCGGTCCCACCAAAAAGCCTAATGTTCACATTTTGTACTAAATCGGTCCGACCGAGTTCCATGATTCGGTCCCTCCGAGTTTCGTATATTGTGTGTAATGGTTAGATTTTGTGTGGAGGCTATATATACCCCTCCACCCACTCTTCATTCGTGGAGAGAGCCATCAGAACGTGCCTACACTTCCACTATTCATTTTCTGAGAGAGGACTACCTACTCATGAGTTGAGACAAGATATTCCAAACCTACCATATGAATCTTCGTCTGTAGCCTTCCCCAAGTTGCTTTTCACTCAAATCTTCTTTCCACCATATCCAAATATGTGAGAGAGAGTTGAGTGTTGGGGAGACTATCATTTGAAGCACAAGAGCAAGGAGTTCATCATGAACACACCATCTATTACCTCTTGGACAGTGGTGTCTCCTAGATTGGTTAGGTGTCGATTCAGAGTCTCTAACAAGATTGTGGAGTTGAACCAAGGAGTTTGTAAGGGCAAGGAGATCGCCTACTTCGTGAAGATTTAGCCTAGTGAGGCAAGTCCTTCGTGGGCGATGGCCATGGTGGGATAGACAAGGTTGCTTCTTCATGGACCCTTCATGGGTGGAGCCCTTCGTGCATTGATACGTCCATTTTGCATCATGATTTTATGTTGATATTTATTGCATTATGGGCTGTTATTACACGTTATGTCACAATATTTATGCCTTTTCTCTCTTATTTTACAAGGTTTAGATGAAGAGGGAGAATGCCGGCAGCTAGAATTCTGGGCTGGAAAAGAAGCAAACTCTGGAAACCTATTCTGCACAACTCAAAAACCTCCGAAACTCCACAGGACACCGTTTCAGAAAATATAAAAAATAACTCGCGAAAGAAGATCACCAGGGGGGCCACCACCTGTCCACGAGGGTGGGGGCGCGCCCCTGCCTCGTGGGCCTCCCGATGGCCCCCGATGCCCATGTTCTCCTATATGAGGTGTTTTGACCTGGAAAAAATCACAAGGAGGCTTTCGGGAACCGACGCCGCCGTCTCGAGGCGGAACCTTGGCGGAAACCAATCTAGGGCTCCGCAGAGCTGTTCTGACGGTGATACTTCCCTCCGGGAGGTGGAAATCATCACCGCCATCATCAGCAACCACTCTCCCATCTTGGGGAGGGTTATCTTCATGAACATCTTCACCAGCACCATCTCCTCTCAAACCCTAGTTCATCTCTTGTATCCAATCTTTGTACCCAAACCTCAGATTGGTACGTGTGGGTTGCTAGTAGTGTTGATTACTCCTTGTAGTTGATGCTAGTTAGTTTATTTGGTGGAAGATCATATGTTCAGATCCATTTTGAATATTAATACCCCTCTGATCATGAACAATATTATGTCTTGTGAGTAGTTACTTTTGTTCCTGAGGACATGGGAGAAGTCTTGCTATAAGTAGTCATGTGAATTTGGTATTCGTTCGATATTTTCATGAGATGTATGTTGTCTCTCCTTGAGTGGTGTCATGTGAATGTCGACTACATGGCACTTCACCATTATTTGGTCCTAGAGGAAGGCATTGGGAAGTAATAAGTAGATGATGGGTTGCTAGAGTGACAGAAGCTTAAACCCTAGTTTATGCGTTGCTTCGTAAGGGGTTGATTTGGATCCACTTGTTTAATGCTATGGTTAGGTTTACCTTAATACTTCTTTTGTAGTTGCGGATGCTTGCATTAGAGGTTAATCATAAGTGGGAGGCTTGTCCAAGTAAGGAAAACACCCAAGCACCGGTCCACCCACATACCAATTTATCAAAGTACCGAACGCGAATGAGATGATCGTGATGAAAACTAGCTTGACGATAATTCCCATGTGTCCTCGGGAGCGCTTTCCTCCATATAAGAGTTTGTCCAGGGTTGTCCTTTGCTACAAAAAAGATTGGGCCAACTTGCTGCACCTTATTTACTTTTACCTTTTGTCATTTGCTACCAATTACCTTATCACAAATGTGACGCCCCCGATTTGTCCGTACACTAATCATGCACGCAAATGTGTACGGCCAATATCAGGGACTCACTGGTAGATATCACAACACAACTCTAAAAGTAAAATAAGTCATACAAGCTTCATATTACAAGCCAGGGGCCTCGAGGGCTCGAATACAAGTGCTCGATCATAGACAAGTCAGCGAAAGCAACAAATATCTGAGTACAGACATAAAGTTAAACAAGGTGCCATAAGATGGCTAGCACAAACTGGGATACAGATCGAAAGAGGAGCATGCCTCCTGCCTGGGATCCTCCTAACTACTCCTGGTCGTCGTCGGCAGACTACACGTAGTAGTAGGCGCCTCCGGTGTCGTAGGAGTCGTCGTAGGTGGCGTCTGGCTCCTGGGCTCCACCATCTGGTTGCAACATCCGAGAAGAAGGTACAGAAGGGGGAAAAGGGGGAGCAAAGCAACCGTGAGTACTCATCCAAAGTACTCGCAAGCAAGGATCTATACTACATATGCAATGGTAACAATGATATGGGTAATATCGGTGGACTGAACTGCAGCAAGCGGGAATAAGAGGGGGATAGCTAATCCGAACGAAGACTACGCTTCAGGCAGCCTCCATCTTGCAGCAGTAGAAGAGAATAGATGGTAAGTTCACCAAGTAACATCGAATAGCATAATCCTACTCGGCGATTCTCCCGCACATCACCCTGTGAGGGAGCAACCACCGAGTTATATCTGGAACTCATCTGGGTGTGTTTTATCAAGTGTCCGGTTCTAGTTATCATGAGGTCGGAAT
>LR738712.1:579323714-579333888 GCA_902687465.1 Secale cereale
GATGACCCGGCCCCTGGGGACAGTCCGGTTTGCCCACGTCCCCATGATTGGCTATGTTACGATTATCGGCCCCTTGAACAGTTGATACGCTCACGTTCAATGATTGGCTAGGCCCCTTGGGACAGTCCGGTTTGCCCACGTCCCAATGATTGGCTATGTTACGATTATCGGCCCCTTGAACAGTTGATACGCTCACGTTCAATGATTGGCTAGGCCCCTTGGGACAGTCCGGTTTGCCCACGTCCCATTGATTGGCTGAACCTTGCTTTGAGCCTGGCAGCTCTTTGAAAAAGCCTCGACTACACGGCCTTATTTGCAAAAAATTGCATGTTTTTTGATGTTTTTTGTGTTCCATAACCTTTTAAACCGAGTGGAACAACTCCAGAAGTTGACCACCTATCTATAATGTTATAAGTCTGGGTCATGAAATACCAGCATGAGTAAACCGGTGTTCATTATAACCCGGAGCATCTGTCAGGCAACAAAGCCACAAATTTCTGAACAAAGTAAACCGGTGTCTCTTATCAAGCCCGGAATTATTATTGGATCTATCAAAGACTCCCTCGGGAAATTGCAAATTTCGCCGGATTACGAATATCAAGCATACTTGATCGCAGTATGAGACAAAATAATGACCGGAGTTTATTAACCCGGCCTGATTGTGATCAAACATCATTGGAACCGGTCTTCAAACCGGATTATATTATTCAATAGCCAAACATGGCTGGATTCCTATTATGGTTATCAATATTATGATTGAGGTCTTCAAAGTCGCTTTTAAGCGCAATGGATATTATTTCAACGATGGAAGTGATTTATTCTACAAAGGAATAGTCCCGAGTTGCTGCAGGCTTACAACCCGGCACTTGGGGGCTACATTATTCAGATTAAGATTACATCAAATGCACAAGTCTCAAGCACACAAACAAGTTGTCTACTTGACACTTGGGGGCTAATGGCAGTTGAAGCAATATAGCAAAGACAATTTGAAAGACAAAAGTCTCAAGCACACAAGCAAGTTGTCTACTTGACACTTGGGGGCTAATGGAAAGATCATTTGCTTCATCTGGAAGTACCGGTTCACCTTCTAAATGTAGCTAAACCGGAACTTGGGGGCTACCAATCGCTCCTGTCAACAATTCAAGGTACACAAGTATTCATCCATTATATTGAAAGGCCCGTCTAACTCAGTTGGTAAAGCACAAGGCTCTTAACCTTGTGGACGTGGATTCAACCCCCACGATGGAAGTTACATCATATAATGATATTTTCAATGATTATATCTGCAAAGTCCGTGCTCATTATTATATAATGACCCGGCACTTGGGGGCTATATATTGCTATTCAAGTTTACAGAATCATATTTTCAAAGTCCCTGCTCATTATTGCATAATGACCCGGCACTTGGGGGCTACATAATATGGAATATTCAGTTTCATAGTGATTGGGATGAACAATCCGGATTTCTTCAAGATTATACAAGGCTATGAAGTATATACAAAGTCCCTGCTCATTATTACATAATGACCCGGCACTTGGGGGCTATAGGTAATATGCATATAAAGGAGGAACATCTTCAAATTTTCAGTTCTAGCAAATCAGATTAATTGTGTGACCCGGCAATTTTGGCAATCATAAACCGGCAAGTTCTACATCTTCAAGCCGGCTGGATATCAGTTGAATATTTCAAAGACCAATATTTTTGTCAAGTCAGAGCATTAAAGGCTGATTCAAATGGATTCTTTATTTACAATATTTCTGATGCAAGCAAGTTGAATATGAAGCTGGTCTGTTGACCCGGATTTTCTAGAAGAAGGAAAGACAAGGACTTAAGGATGGTCAGATGCCGGATTACAAGAAATTCTTAACCCGGAGCACAACCTATCAGATTTGCTATTGTGTTTATTTTGCAGCATAAGTTTACCATGGACACATCCAAGCTAAACTTGGAGGCTAATGTCGGGGATATTACCCCGCGGTATGAACCGGCCGGAATTATAACCCGGCCGGTCTTGGCGGTTTACACTTGGTGATTCACTGGCGATCCGTTATCACCAGACGGTTTACAAGCAACCTGCCTAAATAATATTACTCACTGATAACCCGGCGTATGGATTATGGATGACAAGGCCCAAGGCCCAGAAGGCCGGTTCATATTAATAGTGGGCCGGTTTAATAATAAAGCGCAAGGAATATTCTCCACGAAGGAAGCAAGACCAGGACTCCTTGTAATAGATCAATCCTAGTCCTACTAGGACTAGTCATGTAAAGCCTCCCCTTCAACATATATAAGGAGGGGCAGGGCTCCCCAAAGGGGACAAGTTCTCACAAGTTAGACAAGAGACAAGTTAGGTTTAGAGTTTAGACAAGCAGACAAGTTTCTAGGGTTAGACACAAAGAGCCGGTTTACCGGCAACACCACGAGGATCATAATGAGATCTAGCCTCAAACAGCACGTAGGGCTATTTCCGGATGATGTTTCCCGGGGCCCGAAGCTGTCTAAATCCGTGTCTTGCATCGCGCCTCTCGATTCCGCTCAACCCCTCTCAAGCTACTACATAGATGCGCGGCCTCACCACTAAGTCCGTGATCCGGACATCTGACGTGTTAATTCCACGACACCAGCTGACTAGCAGTAATTGTTTCTTTGACTGCCAGAAAATGTGCAACTTTAGAAAGCCGGTCAATGACGACGAGAATTGCATCATTACCTCTCTGCGATTTGGGAAACCCAGTGACGAAGTCCATTTCAACATGGTCCCATTTCCATTCGGGAATAGAGATAGGTTGCAAGGTTCCAGCAGGCCTTTGATGTTCTGCTTTGATACGACGGCAAATGTCACACTCAGCAACATAACGAGCAATGTCTTGCTTCATATTAGACCACCAGAATCTCTGACGAATGTCCTGGTACATTTTGGTACTACCGGGATGAATAGACAAAGGTGTATCATGAGCTTCTTCCATAACCTTCCGCGTCTTGTCCACGTTTTCTCTCGAACATGGTACCACTAGGCGGCCTTTGAAGTATAAGGCGCCATCATCGGCAATAGTGAAAAATGAGGGCTTTCCCCTTTTTAGATAGTGTTTAATCTTCTCGACCTCGTCGTCCGCCTGCTGCATCCACTTGATGGCGGCCACGTGATCTGGTTCAGCAACCAGGGTATTGAGAGAACCCTGAGGAACAACACGAAGATTCATCTTCTGAAATTCTGGACGAGGGGGAGCGAGTGCCCCAGGAGGAACAATATGTAGGTTCAGCTTTCTGAATTCTTCAACGAGTGAGGACTGAACCTTGTGAACCTGGAGGTGGTTGCAATATGACTTGCGGCTTAAGGCATCAGCCATCACATTAGCCTTGCCCGGGGTATAGGAAATACCCAAGTCAAAATCTGCTACGGTCTCCATCCATCTCTGCTGACGGAGGTTCAGGTCTGGTTGAGTAAACAAGTACTTCAGACTTTGGTGGTCGGTGAATATCTCGCAACGGTTACCGAGAAGGTAATGTCGCCACTGTTTTAGCGCATATATGACAGCAGCAAGCTCAAGGTCGTGAACTGGGTAGTTCTCTTCATGAGGACGCAATTGATGAGAGGCATAAGCAATTACCCTGCGCTCTTGCATTAGGACACAGCCTAATCCTTGACGAGAAGCGTCGCAGTAAATGACGAAGTCCTTCTTAGTATCAGGTGGAGCAAGCACTGGAGCAGAAGTCAGCTTGTCCTTAAGTGCCTGGAAACTTTCCTGGCATTTGTCTGTCCACTCGAACTTAACGCCCTTGTGAAGTAGACCAGTCAGAGGCTTGGCGATCTTGGAGAAGTTCTCGACGAATCGACGGCAATAGCTGGCGAGACCGAGAAAACTTCTGACTTGCTTGACATTCTTCGGAGGAGTCCAATCGAGAATGGCCTGAACTCATTCAGGGTTGACGGCAATACCATCCTTGGAGATGACATGACCAAGGTAGGTTACTTCAGGAAGCCAGAACTCGCACTTGGAAAACTTAGCATAAAGTTGATGCTCTCGAAGCTTTTCCAGTACAAGGCGAAGATGTTCAGCATGTTCTTCCTTATTCTTGGAGAATACCAGGATATCATCCAGATAAACCACGACGAATTTGTCGAGGTATTCCATGAATATGTAATTCATCAGGCGAGAGAATGTAGCTGGAGCATTTGTCAAGCCGAATGACATGACGGTGTACTCGAACGAACCGTATCGAGTTACAAAGGCGGTCTTTGGAATATCCTCTTCACGAACACGGATCTGGTGGTAACCCAACCTCAAGTCGAGTTTAGAGAACACTGATGAACCAGCCAGTTGATCATACAGATCATTGATCCGAGGAAGCGGATATTTGTTCTGAATAGTTGCTTGGTTGATAGGACGGTAATCTTGGACCAATCGGTTTGTCCCATCTTTCTTCCTGACAAACAGGGAAGGTGCTCCCCAAGGAGAGCAACTCGGGCGAATGAAACCACTAGCAAGAGATTTGTCGATTTCCTCCTTAAGCTCAATGAGTTCATGAGGTGGCATCTTGTAGGGTCGCTTGGCTATAGGAGTGGTGCCTGGTTTCAAGTCGATGATAAACTCGACAGCTCTAGCAGGGGGAATCCCTGGAAGTTCCTCAGGAAAGACGTCCTGGAACTCGCGTACGATGGGAATGTTTTCGATGCCCTCGAGTGGTGAAGCGTTCAATGCATTCAATGCATAAAGACGTGCTTCAGCATTTTGAACCAGACAAGCCTGATAGCTTACTATCTCATTAGAAGTGTGTAATAGGTGGACGGTTTTTGTGCCGCAAGAGATTGAAGCGGTATGTGCTTTCAGCCAATCCATTCCCAGGATGAGGTCGATGTTACAAGACCCCAGTATGATGGGAGAGGCATAGAATTCCAGTCCATCGATTTCAATGAGGACGTCGTGGCAAACCATGGAGGTTCGGCATTGGCCGGCAGGGGTGTGTACTAATACCGTGGTTTTCATGTCCTCACTTCTAATGCCATGCTTGTATGCAAAATCTTCTGATATGAATGAATGCGATGCTCCTGAATCGAATAAAACAGATGCAGGTACTGAATTAACAAGGAGAGTACCCATCACGGTAGCAGGTTGGTCTTGAGCTTCATTGAGATCAACGTGGTTGGCCTGAGCATGGCCATAAGACCTAGCGTTGCTGTTGCGGGACTGATGGTCTCCACGGCTAGTTGCCGGAAGTGCCAGTTGATTCTTGTTCTGAGTGCAATCCTTAGCGCGGTGACCTGGGTGGCCACACCTGAAGCACAGACCATCATTGGGAGCAGAAGCAGGAGCTGGGAGTGGTGCAGCTGGAAGTCTTGGCTGCCTAGGTGGTGGAGGCAGACGAGGTGTAGCATAGGACTGCCTTGGAGCAGGTGCAGCTGGACGGTACACATTGTTGGGAATCCAGACCCTACGCTTCTGTGAGGGAGGGCCCGAGGATGAGCTTGGTTCACGGTTGCGCCTGATAGTGCTGTGGTGTTCCTGCAGACCAGTTTCAACCTGGATGGCTTTGTTCACCAAGGTGGCGAAATCTCCAAAGTCATGCACCAGAAGTGCGAGCTTGATGTCAGCTTGAAGTCCGTCACGGAACTTTTCCTGTCTACGAGCATCAGTGGCAATGTCTTCTTCAGCATAGCGGGATAAGTCCAGAAACTCCCGCTGATAAGCATCTACAGTCTTGTTACCCTGGGTGAGGTTGCGGAACTCACGTTTCTTCCTATCCATGATTCCCTGAGGAATGAAGCGGGCACAGAAGGCAGTTTGGAATTCCGGCCAAGTGATGATTGTTCCAGCAGGCAGTGTACGCCTGTGGCTGTCCCACCATTGAGCAGCGGGACCCTTCAGATAGTATGCCGCAAAGGTGACATAGTTGGCAGCGGCAACTCCAGCAGACTCCAGTTCAAAAGCAATGTCACGGAGCCAGTCATCAGCATCAAGAGGCTGAGTTGAGCTGCGGTAGACGGACGGGTTGAGGCGAGCAAAGTCATTCAGTGTCACTACGCCTTGCTGCTGACCCATGTTGGGATGAGGGAACTGAGCCATGACAGTCTCCATGAACTGGCGGTTCATCTCCAACTGTTGGATCATATCGGCCATGTATTCGGGCGGTGGTGGGGCATTGCCACCACGGCCAGCTGGTCTAACCATCCTGCTAATATATAACAGGGGTAGTTCAGCATTGAGAAATTTGCAAACACAGGAACCATTCATGAATGAAACATGCATAAAGAAAGGAGCATATAAAATACCACATAGTAGTCGACATATACTACAAAAGGGGTGCATGCATAGAGTTCAGTACACAAGTTCAGTACATAACTAAGGACATCATAGGCGGCACGCAGGCTCGCGGCGAATGCATCTAGTACTAGTAAGCAAGACTACATCAGTCCCAGGCGGTACTGTGGAGGTAAAGGTAGCCTGACAGCTGGCAGTGCTGCAACGAGAAGTCCTCCACGCCATCAACCTGAGGGCCGTGGATACTCCGGTGCAGGACCCGACGTCCACGTGGCAACAGAGGACCAGGTGCAGGAGTGTCGCCTCCCACATCTGGCCAACTGACACCAGGAGGCATCATGGTCCTAGCTGGGTAGAGCACAGTAGGAGACAGCTGTCCAGATAGGACAAAGGGGTGCAACAGCGTCAAGGCGCGGCACAGGTGCTGACGGGTGGTGTACAACTCGTGGCGAAGAGCTCGGTTAGCTCGATCCAGCCCATCAGCATGCAGAACAAGGTTCCGATGATGGAAGGGCTCTCGGGTGAGGGTGGAGTAGGCAGCAGTGTAGTATCCCTCCGCTCCATCGTCGGAGGCGATAGCAACGTGCCTGAAAGGGGAAGTGTCCAACGCCCGATACTCTCCACGAAGGCGTGTCAGAGCAGCATAAGCAGCATCGTGAACTGCCATATCGACGGTCACTCCAACACCATGAGCGGTGTGCAGCACAGTAGAGGAGTAATCTGCTCGTGAGTAGAGGCGGACGATGGCACGATACTGCTCCTGGTTAAAGTCCTGGTACTGCTCGTACACGGTATACTCAGGGTGCCAGCGATAACCCAGATAGGTCATCATCTCGACCAGCACAGCAGGTGATCCCGAGGCACCAAAGGCCTGCGTGTGGCGCACGACCTGCCTCGAGGGTTCCATCTGAAAACAAAGATGTTTCAAAGGAGTCAAATGACAATGTGGGGATTATGCAAAATTCTAGTCTAAGCAATAACTATGGCTAATCCAACTTTGGGGTGAGGGGTCTCGGGGATCCTAATGTTAGAGTTAGTAAAATCGTTTTACCCGAAATAGGAGAGTGTTCAGAATCCCGGAGTATAGATCGAGGAGTAAAAGATGTTAGTACCACCCAAATGGCGACGTGGGCCCGTAAGCCACACAACCATGTTAGTAAAAGTTTTGCAATGTCTAGACTCGACTTCGGCCAAGGAGTGTGGAAGGGGGATTCCTACAGGCAGTCGGCTCTGATACCAACTTGTGACGCCCCCGATTTGTCCGTACACTAATCATGCACGCAAATGTGTACGGCCAATATCAGGGACTCACTGGTAGATATCACAACACAACTCTAAAAGTAAAATAAGTCATACAAGCTTCATATTACAAGCCAGGGGCCTCGAGGGCTCAAATACAAGTGCTCGATCATAGACAAGTCAGCGAAAGCAACAAATATCAGAGTACAGACATAAAGTTAAACAAGGTGCCATAAGATGGCTAGCACAAACTGGGATACAGATCGAAAGAGGAGCAGGCCTCCTGCCTGGGATCCTCCTAACTACTCCTGGTCGTCGTCGGCAGACTGCACGTAGTAGTAGGCGCCTCCGGTGTCGTAGGAGTCGTCGTAGGTGGCGTCTGGCTCCTGGGCTCCACCATCTGGTTGCAACATCCGAGAAGAAGGTACAGAAGGGGGAAAAGGGGGAGCAAAGCAACCGTGAGTACTCATCCAAAGTACTCGCAAGCAAGGATCTATACTACATATGCAATGGTAACAATGATATGGGTAATATTGGTGGACTAAACTGCAGCAAGCGGGAATAAGAGGGGGATAGCTAATCCGAACGAAGACTACGCTTCAGGCAGCCTCCATCTTGCAGCAGTAGAAGAGAATAGATGGTAAGTTCACCAAGTAACATCGAATAGCATAATCCTACTCGGCGATTCTCCCGCACATCACCCTGTGAGGGAGCAACCACCGAGTTACATCTGGAACTCATCTGGGTGTGTTTTATCAAGTGTCCGGTTCTAGTTATCATGAGGTCGGAATACAACTCCGGGTCGTCCTTTTACCGAGGGACACGGCTATTCGAATAGATTAACTTCCCTGCAGGGGTGCACCACATAACCCAGCACGCTTGATCCCATTTGGCCGGACACACTTTCCAGGGTCATGCCCGGCCTCGGAAGATCAACACGTCGCAGCCCTACCTAAGCACAGCAGAGAGGTCAGCACGTCGTTCTAAGTCCTAAGCACACAGGGGTCTGGGCCCATCGCCCAATGCACACCTGCACGTTGCGAGGGCGGCCGGTAAGCAGACCTAGCCTCTCCTAATACCAGAGTAGGCTTCCAGTCCAATCCGGCGCGCGCCGCTAAACCGCTGACGTCAAGAAGGCTTCGGCTGATACCACGACGTCGAGTACCCATAACTAATCCCACGTAGCTGGTTAGTGCATATAGACCAAATGGCCAGACTCAGATCAAATATCCAAACTCGTTAAGCGTGTTATTGTGAAACAACCGCGGACAACGTCCAGGGCCAGGCCACCTGTCTCCTAGGTGTCTCAACCTGCCCTGTCGCTCCGCCACATAGATCCACACAGAGGGTCGTCGGGAAAGTATGTCCTTTCAGCCCCCAATCCGTGAATCAACCGCAGGTACTCAACGAGCCGACCCGACTTTAGTCACATCAAGTATCCTGTATATGTGTATGTAATATTTACCCGTGATCACCCCCAAGTGATCACGGCCCGATAGAATAGCAGGGCAGACGGACAAGGGTGTAGGGCCACTGATGGAATACTAGCATCCTATTCTAAGCATTTAGGATTGCAGGTAAAGTATCAACAGTGGTAGCAACAATGACAGGCTATGCAGTAGAATAGGATTATCGAAAGCAGTAACATGCTACACTACTCTAATGCAAGCAGTAGAGAGAAGAGTAGGCGATATCTGGTGATCAAAGGGGGGGGGCTTGCCTGGAAGCTCGGCAGCCAAAGTGGGGTCGTCAACACCGTAGTCGATCGGGGCAGCAGCAGCGTCGGTCTCATAGTCTACCGGAGAGAAGAGGGGGAAGAAACAGTGAATACAATGCAAACAGATGCATGACGATGCATGACATGACAGGTAACGGTGCTAAGTGTGCCCTAACGCAGTATCGGGTGATACTGACGAAGGGGGGAAACATCCGGGAAAGTGTTCCCGGTGTTTCGCGTTTTCGGGCGGATGAAACGGAGGGGGAAAGTTGCGGGTTCGGTATGCTAGGGATGTGTGGTGGACGAACGGTCTGCGTATTCGGATGCGTCTCGAAATTCTGAGCATCTTTCATATATAAATTATTTTCATCCGAGTTACGGTTTAAAAGATATGATTTTCTAAAGGTTTTATTAATTTCTGGAATTTAATATTAATTAAATTAATTCGAAAAATGATTTATGACATCAGCATGACATCATGCTGACGTCATCAGGGTTGACTGGTCAAACTGACCAGTGGGGCCCGTGTGTCATAGGCAGTAAACTAACTAACAGTTTAGTTAGTTTAATTAGGTTTTAGTTAATTACAGATTAGGTTAAATAAAGATTAGATTAATCTAAAGGTGATTAATTAACTTAATTAATTTGTTAATTAATTAATTAATTAATATATTTATTATTATTATTTTATTATTATTATTATTATTTTTTTAAACCTTTTTTTTTGTTTAACGTTTCTGGGGGCGGGCCCCGTTTGTCATAGGCCCATAGGGGCCAAGCGGTTCGGGCGCCCAGCGCGGCGGGTCGGGCGCTGGGGCTTGCTGCCGCACGACTCGGGCGAGGCCGAGGGAGCACGGCGGGGCGCCGGCGCTGGTCGCCGGCCGAGGAGGCCTTGGCCACGGGGGAAGGGGGCTCAGCCCTGGGCGCCGGCCAGGGCAGCCCGAGGGCACCGGCGCGGCC
>LR738712.1:579334100-579585421 GCA_902687465.1 Secale cereale
TCGGTGGGGGTGTGTCGGTGGGAAATATCCCACCGAGGGGTGGGGTTATAGGCTGAGGGGGGTTAGTGGGCCGAGGCCCAGTTGGACCAGGGCTTTGCCCTGTTTAATTCCTTTTCTTTGTTCTTTTTTATTTCCTTTTTTTTAAATCCTTCCTGTTTTCTATTTAGTTCCTATTTATTTTAGTTTTAATAAAATACCAAGTGGCACCTAATTTGATGTTACAACATATGTCACAGCCATAAAAGTTTCACCCCAAAATAATATAGGTTAGTATTCTACCAATATAGATGGCATTTAATTATTTGTTTTAGCTATTGTTTTATTCATTTTAGAGTATTTAAACATTTTATAAAAGTGTGGTTTCTCCACCATAATTGTTTATGCATTATTTGGTCCACTCCGGACATTTTAGTTTGATATTTGAAATCTTTTGTTGTTTGCCTTTATCTCGAATTTGAATTTCGAATCGGTTTTGAAGCAACGCGAGATTATCAACAGTAATCGTGGTGACGTGGCATCATTAGCATAGGTTTACTGTAGCTTAAGTATCCGGGCGTCACAACAAAACAATCTGTTACCTATAATTTCAATGCTTGCAGAAAATACCTTACTGAAAACTGCCTATCATTTCCTTCTCCTCCTCGTTGGGTTCGACACTCTTACTTATCGAAAGGACTACGATAGATCCCATACACTTGTGGGTCATCATGGACTCGCGCAGCCGTTACCCTTCATGGGTTGAAGTCACCATCAATTGGATGTACGATAGTGATACGTCTCCAACGTATCTACTTTCCCTAGCATTTTTCCTCTTGATTTGGACTCTAATTTGCATGATTTGAATGAACCTAACCCCGAATTGACGCTATTTTTAGCAGAACTACCATGGTGTTGTTTTTGCGCAGAAATAAAAGTTCTCGGAATAAAGCGAAACTACGGGAGGGATTTTTATACAATAAAATAAAAATACCGGTGCCAAGAACCACCGTAGGGGGGCACCTGGGTGGGCACAACCCACCAGGGCATGCCCCCTCTCCTGGCGCGCCCAGGTGGGTTGTCCCCACCTGGTGGCCCCGTGGATGCTAACCCTGATACTTTAAGTTCACAATCGCCTAGAAAAAACCAGGGAGAAAGAATTATCATGATCTACGAGACGGAGCCACCGCCATCTCCTGTTCTTCCTCGGGAGGCCAGATCTGGAGTCCGTTTAGGGCTCCAAAGAGGGGGGTCTACGTTCTTTGTCATCACCAACCCTTCTCCATCGCCAATTCCATGATGCTCCCCACCGGGAGTGAGTAATTCCTTCGTAGGCTCGCTGGTCGATGAGGAGTTGGATGAGATTCATCATGTAATCGAATTAGTTTTGTTAGGGCTTGATCCCTAGTATCCATTATGTTCTTAGATTGATGTTGATATGACTTTGCTATGCTTAATGATTGACACTTTGGGCCCGGGTGCCATGAACTCAGATCTGAACCGTTTATTTTATCATCGTTATATCCATGTTCTAGATCCGAACTTGCAAGTTATAGTCACCTACTACGTGTTATGACCCGGCAACCCCGGAGTGACAACAACCGGAACCACTCCCGGAGATGACGTAGTTTGAGGAGTTCATGTATTCACTATGTGTTAATGCTTTGTTCCGGTTCTCTCTTAAAAGGAGGCCTTAATATCCCTTAGTTTCCAATATGGACCCCGCTGCCGCGGGCGGGTAGGACAAAAGATGTCATGCAAGTTCTTTTAATAAAGCACGTATGACTATTTACGGAATACATGCCTACATTATATTGATGAACTAGAGCTAGTGCCGAATCACCCTAGGTTGTAACTGTCTCATGATGAATATCATCCAAAAAAATCACCGATCCAAAGCCTACTAATTTGTCCCATATTGATCCTGCTAAGTTACTATTGCTGCTTCTACTGTTACACTTGCTACAAAATGAATGCTATCACTGTTACTGTTACTATTGCTGCTGTCACTACTATCAAAACTATCAAACTACTTTGCTACTGATCACTTTGCCGTTGATAATTAATCTCCAGGTGTGGTTGAATTGACAACTCAGCTGCTAATACCTTCAGATATTCTTTGGCTCCCCTTGTGTCGAATCTATAAATTTGGGTTGAATACTCTACCCTCAAAAACTGTTGTGAACCCCTATACTTGTGGGTTATCAAGTCCTTTTTCTGGTGCTATTGCTAGGGAGCATAGCTATATTTGTTGAGTCACTTGGAATTATTATCAATTTATCACTATGAAGAATTTGAAGGATGCTAGGACTAAGATTTATCCCTCTAAGACGAGGGGACGTAAGGAACTGCCATCGAGTTCTGCTTTAGATTCACCTTCTGTTATAAGTAAACTTGCAACACCACAACATGCTATTACTTCTGATATGTCGCAAGTTATTGATGATGCTACTTCTACTATGAATGATACTTATGATGATGCTAGTACCTTGCATGATGATGATGTGCCACTTGGTGAATTTCTTGATGAACAAATTGCTAGAGTAATACAACATGATGTTATTGAATCTGATGATGAGCTTGAAACTAAAACTCCTGAAACACCTGCTGGATCTAGCCTTCCTATATATGAATTGCCTAAGGTACCGAAAGGTTATGTTATGAGTGAAGTAGCAACTAGAGATATTCTTGCTTGTAATGATAGAGAGGATCTAGAGAAATCACTACACAAGTATAAAGAAAAATCTCTGAATGCTAGAATGAAATGTGATCCTAAGTTTGCTACTTCACCCATCTTTATTGATGATAAGGATTATGAATTCTCTGTCGACCAAGAGTTAATAACTTTGATTGAATCTGATCCTTTCCATGGTTATGAAACTGAAACTGTTGTGGCACATCTCACTAAGCTAAATGACATAGCCACCATTTTTACTCACGATGAGAAAACTCGTAACTACTTTATCCTCAAATTATTTCTGTTCTCATTGAAGGGTGATGCTAAAGCTTGGTATAATACTCTTGCTCCTGGTTGTGTGCATAGTCCCCAGGATATGATTTATTATTTCTCTAAAAAATATTTTCTTGCCCATAAGAAACAAGCTGCCTTATAGGAAATATTTAATTTTGTGCAAACTAAAGAAGAGAGTCTCCCACAAGCTTGGGGGAGGCTTTGCCAGTTACTTAATGCTTTACCTGATCATCCTCTTAAGAAAAATGAAATACTTGATATCTTCTATAATGGACTAACCGATGCTTCTAGGGACTTCCTAGATAGTTGTGCTGGTTGTGTTTTCAGGGAACAAATTATTGGACGGGCTGAAGAACTATAGAATAACATATTGAAAAATTATGATGATTGGACTCTTCCTGAACCACCACCTAAGCCTACTCCAAAGAAGAGGTGTATATTATATGTCAATCCTGGAGATATGCAAGAAGCAAAGAAATATATGAAGGAAAAAGGTATTAAAGCTGAGGATGTTAAAAATTTACCTCCTATTGAAGAAATACATTGGCTTAATGCACCAACACTACCTAAGGTGGTAGAGGTAAATTCTCTAATGAAGTTCAATGATAGATCATCCTCACAATATGCACCCTAGCCAATGCCTTTGTGAGTTTGTAAACAATATTAGAAAGCAAGATCACTTCAATGCAAATGTTATGAAACAATTGAAATACAATTATGATATGATTGCTCGTTTGGATGACTTGTTATTTAGAATTTCAAATGATGTTAGGGGTGTGGGGAAACATGCTTCTATGGTGCAAACTCAATTAGAACAAGTTGCTAAATCTCAAAGAGAATTGCTTGATGAAATGAATCATAATATGCATGACTTTGCTATTAGAATTGCAACTAGAGGGGGTAAAATGACCCAGGAACCACTTTATCCTAAGGGACACCCATAATTAATTGAACATGATTCACAAAGAAATACCACTAGCGCACCTAGCCCTTGTAAGAAGAAAAAGAAAAAGAAAAATGATAGGACTTTGCATACTTCTAGTGAACCTAAAATAGAAAAACCTCCTGATAATGATAATGAAACTTCTATCTGTGGTGCTGAAAGTCAATCTGGTAATGAACACTCACCTAGTGATAATGAAAAGGGTAATGATGAGGTTCATGAAGACTCTCAACCAAGCAATGATAAAGAACTAGGCAATGGTGTTGAGATAGAACCACCTGTTGATCTTGATAACCTACAGCCTAAGAATAAAAGGTATGATAAATAGACTTCATTGCTTGAAAACACAGTAAAGAAAGAGAACCGTGGGTTAAAAAACCTATGCCTTTTCCACCCCAGTCAACTAAAAAGAAAGATGATGATGAATTTGAACGCTTTGCTGAAATGCCTCCTTATGCAAAGTATATGAAAGACATCATCACAAATAAGAGAAAAATACCCAAAGCTGAAATCTCCACCATGCTTGCTAATTATGCTTTTAAGGGAGGAGTACCTAAAAAACTTGGAGATCCGGGTATACCAACTATACATTGCTCTATAAAAAAGAATTATGTGAAAACTTCTTTCTGTGATTTAGGAGCTGGTGTTAGTGTTACCATGCTCTATAAAAAAGAATTATGCTGAGGCCAGTCTTTTTCGTACTCGCTTGACTGATATCTTGAAAATGCCTCCTTATGCAAAGTATATGAAAGACATCATCACAAATAAGAGAAAAATACCCAAAGCTGAAATCTCCACCATGCTTGCTAATTATGCTTTTAAGGGAGGAGTACCTAAAAAACTTGGAGATCCGGGTATACCAACTATACCTTGCTCTATAAAAAAGAATTATGTGAAAACTGCTTTGTGTGATTTAGGAGCTGGTGTTAGTGTTATGCCTTTCTCTTTATATAAAAGAATTGATTTGAATAAACTCACACCTACTAAAATATCTTTACAAATGGCTGACAAATCAACTGCCATACCTATCGGTATTTGTGAGGATGTGCCCCTTATTGTTGCTAATGTTACTATTTTGACTAACTTTGTTATACTTGAGATGCCCGAGGATGACAACATGTCGATTATCCTTGGTAGACCCTTCCTAAATATTGCAGGGGTTGTTATTGATTGTACTAAAAGCAAGGTCACTTTTCATATTAATGGTAATGAGCATACAGTGCACTTTCCGAAGAAACAATTCCAAATGAATGGTATTAATGCTATTGAAAAATCTCCGGCAATCACTATTGGAAGTTTTCAAATACATCTACCTACTGTTAAAAAGAAATATGAAATGCTTATTGTTGGGGACATTCATATCCCCATTGAGGTAACTTAGTGATTTACGAAAGTTCTCTGGTTTCATGCAAATTGAAAGTGGTTGTTAATAAGACCCGATCAACCTTATTAATGAATCATTTTTTGAGCAGTATGAAGTTGATGAATTTAGTAAGCACTACCTTATGTTCCTACCTTTCGTTTTATGTTTTTATTAGTTAAATAAAATAAAATAAAATGCTTTGTTTGTTTTTTGATTTTCCCGTGCAATAAAAAATGACCCAAAAATAAAAGTTCTCAGAATGCCCTAAAAAATTAATATGATTTTTTTCTGAATATTTTTGAATTTCTGGTGCAAATAATACGAGAGGGAGGTGCACTGGGGACAACCCACCTGGGCGCGCCAGGACCCCCAGGCGCGCCCTGGTGGGTTGTGGTCCCCACGTGGGCCCCCTCACTTATCTCTCTAGCCTACATCATCACTTACCTCTAGAAAAAAATCGCCATTGATCTCTCTCCCATGTTCTTGAGCTCAAACCCGCAGACTTTGATCTCTTTGCTCGAAGCTCCATTTCTGAAACTGTTTCGGGGGGTTGTTGCTTGGTATGTGACTCAACCATTTGTCCAATTAGTTTTTGTTTTTGTGGTTTATACTTTGAATAATTAGCTATTCTTGGTGCTGCTGTAGGTGTGCTTGCATGTTGAATTCTTAGAGTTCTAAGTAGTTTGAATGCTTGCTATGGCCTCTACGTATCCCTATGAGTAGTTGCTAACAATTTTATGAAGTTTTGTTGACAAATTTTTGTCACCCCAAATTTTCTTTTTTGCAGAAAATTGTACGCGAGCATGAATATCTCCAGGAAGTTTGGTTCTAGGAAAAACTCCAACGGTGTTATTGGGGAATAATCTGACAATGATCTCCACCCTCGGAGATTGGCAGAGGTACGGCCGTGCGAATGGCCACACACCCCGTTCCTAGAAGAGGCTAGAATCCTCCAGGAGTTCACACAGTATGTTGCAAATGCCGGTCTCACCAACTTCAGCGCCGATGAGTGTGACGAGCATCAAATCCTCACAAATATCTTTGTTCAAAGTTTTACTTTCCTACCTAGGAATTATCCTCCTGAAGTGAGCTTTGATTTATATGCTGAGAGCCATCGGATACCACTTACTGAATTTTGTGACATATGCTTGATCCCTTCTGATGGGAGCTTAGCCGAGCCTAGGCTGGCTGGGTTTGAGGATTTTTATCGCACTTTGACAGTGGGAGACGAGAGAGGGGTGTCAGCTACCACGGCTGCTAGCATACACTTTCCTGCCGTACATTATTTTGCTTTATTTTTTGCTAAGTGCTTGCTTGCTAGAAAGAAAGTGGGCGCGCTCAGCACACCAGACTTTGCTGTTTTGCGTTGAGCACTAGAGGGCGAGAACACTCATAGCTTGGGAGCTATTGTGGCTCGTCGCCTCCATCTTAATAAATCTTAGGGTGAAATACATGGTGCAATTTTTGCTACTCGTTTAGCGGCTCACTTTAATGTTGAGATACGCCCTTATGATTACCCGCTGACCATGGTTTACTTAGACCGTGCATCCATCGAACACCATCATTTTCTTGCATGAGATTATCCTAACATCCCCCTTCCTTACAACCTGGTCTTTAGCGTTAAAACTCGTGAACTTATTCCCTTGCATGCACTTGCTATGTTTGATTCTATTGCCCGGGGTGGATATAGGATTTTGCCCGCAGACATCATCACTTACCGGAATGCTCAGGCTACTGCGGAGACAACATAGGAGGAGCCTCGGCAGTGGGATGAGTGGATCCCTGCCCCTTAGGATCCCTACTACCCTCTAGGTTATTGATCGACTACCAACTTAGGCCAAAATCCTAAGCTTGGGGGGAGTACGTGTTTCTCACCGACATTACATTCATGACCACCTATCATTCTATTTGTCGGTGTTCACACACTTTCCTTGTATCATCCATGCTTAGATTTATTCTCTTGCTTTCTTCTTGTGAGTTTGAAAAACCTTAGAAAAAAATAGTTGTAGTCAATTTAATTTATATGCATGCTTAATAGTAAGATTAAAAAGAAAATCCAAAAAGATTTCCTTGTTCTTCTTTTGCTTGTTGGGAGCTTTCCCGTGTAAATAGTTTTTCTCATTTTTTCTTTCCCTCTTTTATTTTGCCTGTTCTAGAAAACCAAAAACTCCAAAAATATTTCATTGTGTTTTTCTGAACTTCTTTTCTTTTTATTTCGAGTTGTACCGAGGAGAAGACCACGATGAAAATGTTGAGTGGCTCGCATATGAATAACTGTTGAACTAATAAAGAGCACATTTACCTTGTCTTCTCATGTTGAATAAAATGTTTGCAGATCCCAGCTTAGTCCACCACACTCTTGCACCATTATTATTATTTCACATTGTTTGGTCGTGCAAGTGAAAGGCAATAATGACGATATTCAATGAACTGGCCGTGGCAGGGAGAAACTGGTATGAACTAGACTTGCTCGGTTTTTTTAAACTGGTTTAACCTAGTATCCGTGATTCAACCGATTATGATTAAACATGTTTGCAATGGCAATTAGAGATTATAGTTTCACATTCCATGCATAAGTAGCTAAGAGTTAATAATGATTTATCTTGGATATCAACATTGCGTTAAAATGATTGTGATGTAGTATTATGATATGGTATCCTCCTCTGAATGTTCGAGTGGCTTGACTTGGCACATGTTTATGCATGTAGTTGAATCAAAACCAACATAGACTCTATGATATTTATGTTCATGGTGTCCATATCCTACTCATGTGGGTGTCCAATGTTTATTATGCATGATGCATGTTCATGACCATTGTTGCTCTCTAGCTGTCCGCTTCCCAACCTATTTGCTAGCCTTCACCTATACTAAGCGGGAATACTGCTTGTGCATCACATTCTAAAACTCAAAGTTATTCCAGATGAGTCCACCATACCTACCAATATGCGGTATTACCCTGCCATTCTAAGTAAATTTGCATGTGCCACCTCTAAAAACTTCAAATAAATATCCCTTTTGTGTGTCTGGATCATTCATGGAACCACAGGAGGTGGTTGGTACTTTCCATGCTAAGCGGGTTATTCTCAGGTTGAGTGTTTATTCACTCGCCATTGCATGAGAAAAGGGCGGTAATAGGGATTCCCAGTCCCAAATTGCAAAAGGAAAAACTTACAAATAAACAATCAAAAACTCCCAATGGAGTTCAAACATTTACTTTTCTGCTTGGGAACCGCCACTAGCTCGTTTAGCATGGGAGATGTCAATAGCTGACAGTCGTGAAGTGAGGGAGAAGGGTGCACCTCTCAAAATTTAATTTACCTCTGTTTTAAAAACTTGAGCTCTAGCACCTCTGCAAATCACTGCTTCCCTCTGCGAAGGGACTATATATTTACTTTTATGTTGTGTCATCACCTTCTCTAATAAGCGCCAGATCTGAGAGCACTGTTGTCATGCCTATGCATTGTGTGTAGTGAATGTTGGGTGCTATCATGACTGGATCTTTTCTACCATGAATTACAATGTTTAGTCGCTGCTCAGACTTTGGAGGTGCTCTGCATTTATGTTTTGCGGTCTCAGAAAGGGCTAGCAAGATACCCTATTGTCATATTATATCATGGTTGTTTTGATAACGTGTTGCCGTTTGAGATATTTTATTATTGCTCGTTAGCTGATTATGTCATTGATATGAGTCATTATAATCTTTAAGAGTTATTGTCAACATGGTTAGTTATAATGCTGGCTAAAAACCAGGATGTTGTTTAAGCCTATTTATGCAAACAAGAGTATATCACTTTCAGTTTATCAACTAAATTGCTTGAGGACAAGCAAAGGTTTAAGCTTGGGGGAGTTGATACGTCTCCAATGTATCTACTTTTCCTCTTGTTTTGGACTCTAACTTGCATGATTTGAATGATGCTAACCCCGGACTGACGCTGTTTTCAGCAGAACTACCATGGTGTTGTTTTTGTGCAGAAATAAAAGTTCTCGGAATAAAGAGAAACTTCGCGAGGATTTTTTATAAAATAAAAGAAAAATACCGGAGCCAAGAACCACCGAAGGGGGGCACCTGGGTGGGCACAACCCACCAAGGCGCGCCACCCTCTCCTGGCGTGCCCAGGTGGGTTGTCCCCACCTGGTGGCCCGCACATGCCAACCCTGATACTATAAGTTCACAATCGTCCAGAAAAAATCAGGGAGAAAGAATTATCGCAAGGGGGATCTTCGTTCTTTGTCATCACCAACCCTTCTCCATCGCCAATTCCATGATGCTCCCCACTGGGAGTGAGTAATTCCTTCGTAGGCTCGCTGGTCGGTGAGGAGTTGGATGAGATTCATCATGTAATCGAGTTAGTTTTGTTAGGGCTTGATCCCTAGTATCCATTATGTTCTTAGATTGATGTTGCTATGACTTTGCTATGCTTAATGCTTGACACTTTGGGCCCGGGTGCCATGAACTCAGATCTGAACCGTTTATGTTATCATCATTATATCCATGTTCTAGATCCGAACTTGCAAGTTATAGTCACCTACTACGTGTTATGACCTGGCAACCCCGGAGTGACAACAACCGGAACCACTCCCGGAGATGACGTAGTTTCAGGAGTTCATGTATTCAGTATGTGTTAATGCTTTGTTCCGGTTGTCTATTAAAAGGAGGCCTTAATATCCCTTAGTTTCCAATATGGATCCCGCTGCCACGGGCGGGTAGGACAAAAGATGTCATGCAAGTTCTTTTAATAAAGCACGTATGACTATTTACGGAATACATGCCTACATTATATTGATGAACTAGAGCTAGTGCCGAATCGCCCAAGGTTGTAATTGTCTCATGATGAATATCATCCAACAAATCAGCGATCTAGTGCCTACTAGTTTGTCCCATATTGATGTTGCTAAGTTACTACTGCTGCTGCTACTGTTACACTTGCTACAAAATGAGTGCTATCACTGTTACTGTTACTATTGCTGATGTCACTACTATCAAAACTATCAAACTACTTTGCTACTGATCACTTTGCTGCAGATAATTAATTTCCAGGTGTGGTTGAATTGACAACTCAGCTGCTAATACCTTCAGATATTCTTTGACTCCCCTTGTGTCGAATCTATAAATTTGGGTTGAATACTCTACCCTTGAAAACTGTTGCGATCCCCTATACTTGTGGGTTATCAGATAGCACCACCTATCGGAACCACGCTAAAAACATCCGTGTCTCCACTTGCGTTTGCACTCTCCAAACCCCTCGCTTTACCTTCATATGCAATTATTTACTTTCCGCTGCTACAACTCTATAATTGCGTGTGTAGGAAGATTTCTTGACTTGTGCTAAATTGCTAAAAACTGTCAAAACATAAAATTGGGAGAATGCTAAGTTTTTATTTGGTCAAGTAGTATAATTACCCCTCTCTAGACATACTTTCGATCTTACAAGTGGTATCAGAGCTTTGGTCTCCATTAGCATTGATCTCCATAGCTTTGGTGATCATAGCCTTGGTTTCACAACCTAGGAGAGTATGGCGTCTAGCGAGGGAAGTTACCACCGTAGAGGTCCTTACTTTGATGGTACAAATTTTGCTAGTTGGAAGCATAAGATGAAATGCATATTCTTGGACACAACCCCACCGTTTGGGCTATTGTGTTTATTGGTTTGCAAGGTGAATTCTTCGACGGGAAGGAACCAAATCGTGAGGCCTTCGCTGAAGAATTGAAGATGTTGCAATACAATGCTCAAGCTTGCGATATCCTCTTCAATGGATTGTGCCCCGAAGAATTCAACAAAATCAGCCGTCTTGAGAATGCAAAGGAAATTTGGGATACTTTGATTGATATGCACGAAGGTACCGACTCCATCAAGGAATCCAAGTTGGATGTGCTTGAAAGTCAACTTGACAAGTTCAAGATGAAGGATGGTGAAGGTGTCGCTGAAATGCACTCTAGGCTTGCTCTCATCACAAATGAGATTACCGGCTTAGGAAGCGAAGAAATTACCGATAGATTCATCATCAAGAAGATCCTAAGAGCCTTGGATGGAAAATATGATACCGTGTGCACATTGATCCAAATGATGCCCAATTACAAAGATCTCAAGCCAACCGAAGTCATTGGAAGAATTGTTGCTCATGAGATGTCACTCAAGGATGAAGAAGAGCTCTACAACAAGTCTAGTGGTGCTTACAAAGCCTCATGTGATGCTCCTACATGATCAAGTGAGAAACAAGTCTTCAATGAAGAATTGAGCTTTATGGTGAAGAACTTCAACAAGTTCTACAAGAGTAGAAGCAAAGAGAGAAACTCCAAATCAAGGTCCTACAATGACAAAAGATCTTCCAGTCGTGATCGGAATTGCTACAATTGTGGGAGACCCGGACACTACTCAAATGAGTGTACGGCTCCACACAAAAGATGAGACGACTCACCTAAAAGGAGGAGTAGAAGATAAGATTCACCACCAAGAGAGAGAAGGAGTAGAGGCGATCGTTATGAATGAAGACCCTCTCGGAGAAGCAAGGATTCGGAAAGGAAGGACAAATCATCAAGGAGCTATACAAGACGAAGAAATCAAGCTCACGTTGGTGAATGGGTATCCGGTTCCGACTCCGATGACCACTCCAAAAGAAACTACTACTCCGACTCCGAAGATACTCAAGATGAAGGTGTTGCCGGGATTTGTGACACCTCGAGACCGGTGCGCCAGGTGTCAGTCAGTTACTTGTCGTCGTTGCCATGTCATCTGCTTGGGTGTTGCATCTTTCCATGTCGTCATGTGTGTTGCATCATCATGTTTTCAAAACTTGCATCCGTCCGAGTTCCCTCGTCCTTTCCGTTGTCCGTTCTGAGCCCAGACACACTCACACGCGCCCGCGGTGCCTCCGAATATTTATTTTATACGTGGCCGGAACATGTTCTCGGAATGGGATGAAACTTGGCATGTGGTCTTATTATAGTGTAGACAGGCCGCCTGCCAAATTTCATCGCATTCGGAGCTCGTTTGATAGCCCAACGGATATATATATATATAGCGGCAATAGTCACCGGTTATTTCGTCGGACGTTTTCGGTCTCCGAAAACCCCCGCGGGCCTCTCTCCCTCTCCTCTCACCTCAGCCCAACTACTTCCACACAGCCCACTAGGCCCAGCCTACTCCCCCTCCGCTCGGAGCCGCACGATCGAGATCGTACGGCTCGAAACGGAGCTAAAACCCCCCTCCTAACCCTAATTCTAGCCCCTTCCCTATATATACTCCTTCCCCATGCCAAGAATGGCCTCCACCTACCCCTCGTCCTCAATTTCTGCACCTCCAATCATCAGCCGCCGCCACCTCCCACCTTCTCCTCTTTTTCCGGTGAACTCCTACCCCGCCGCCGCCACTTGGCGCCCTCCTAGTGGCCGCCGCCGTCCAGTCAGTCGCCCTGGCCACTCCTTGTGTGCCGCGTGGTGCCTCCACATCGCCCTCTCCCCTCTCCACCGCACGAGGCCCTTCAGGGCCCGAAGGCAGCCCGCGCCCGGGCCGATCTGGGCCCGAGGCCCGCCTCCGCGCGCCCGCCTGCGCAGCTCCCCGCGCCAAAGCCTCCCGAGCGCCGCTCTCCTCACGTCACCGTCGCCGGCGACCGGACCCCGCGCCGTCCGGCTGTCCGCCGCCTCCGGCCTGGCCCGAGCACCGCCTCGCCGAATCCGCCCCGCGCCAGAGGTGCCCTGAGCCTCCCCGCACCACCTCCGCCGTGCCTCCCCGCGGGATCCGCCGGCCACTGCCCGGATCCGCCGCCCCGCCGGCCTCAAGCTCGCCGGAGCCCCATGGGAGCTCGCCGGCGCCCCTCCCCGACGGATCCACGCCCAAAACCGACCCGATTCGTCCGCGTTGACCCCGGAGCCGCTGGCCAGTGGGCCCCCGCGCCAGGCCACCGACGGACGCGTCCGGGTCAGATTCGAACATGTCCAATTCTCCCCCGGGCCCGCACGTCAGCCTCTGCATCCGGACATGTCCGCCCCAGTCGGACGTTGTCCATCCCCCGGAGGTTGTTATTTTTGTCTAAGTCATTTTTCTGTGTAAATTTTTGTTGCTATGTTTGCATGGTGATAACTTTTTGTGTGGTGATCCAAATTGAGTGAATGATATGTCAAAATGATCGTGGTGATATGCTCTACACTTTGTTCCATTGTGCCACGCTCATTTGAGTTCATCTAGATGCTCTAATCTCTGTTGCAAGAGTGCTACTTGTTATAAACTGCTGCTACTTGTTATTTTGTTGCCATGTTTGAGATATGATAACTTGGTGCATGTTTATCCAAATGATGCATATGATATGTCAAAATGTTCATCATGAGATGCTCTACATGTTGGTTGCTGTATTATGCTTGTTTGAGTCCATATTGCCATGTTTATCTCTGTTGCAAAAGTGCATGTGGCTGTTAGGTTTTGTAACTTGTTACGAGATGCCTAGTTGAGGATCTCGTTGCTATTGATGTGTTTGTCCCCATGTCGCATGCTCATATGTTTAGATTCCCCATTATGTGATCTTTGCTGTGGTGCAAACCATTTGCCAAGTTATGCTTTAAGTTGACTTAAACATGCTTGTAAACATGCCATGTTGTTATTGTTGTTTTAACACTTCGTGAAATTTCACTAAGTCTGGAATCTGTCTTATCCTGATGCTATGTTTGCTTGATGCCCTAGGTAAATCCATGTTAGTTTTGGGGTGGCCATTGATCATTCCTTGTTGTATATGTTGTTGTCTATCCATCCATGTCCTCACTTGCTCATATGGGTTTCTGTAGCTTATTTAATTCTTGATCTCAAGTTGCTATAAAATATTGCTGTCAGGTTTTTAACGTCATGATCAAAATGTTGTAGCTTGTTGCTATTGATCCATGCCTCCTATGGAGTTGCTCCAATGGAGTTGTTTGTTGTAGGATATGTCTACTTCATGTCCATGCTTCTTGTCACCATGTTTGAGTCCTGTAGAGTATATATTTCTTGCTCCAAAGTTGCTATGTGGACTTTAACTTCAGCTTGTTGTTATATCTTGTTTCATGTGTATCTTTTAGCCCGTTGCTCCGTTTTGGGTGTGCCTTATATGAAACTTGTATGATTTTGCATGCAGAATCATAATATCATCTTGTTTACATGTTTGGAGTGAGTTTGCTTGGTGTTTGGGTGCATTTTGCACCGTTGCTATGTTTGTCTTGATTTGCTCATATCTTCTAGGCCGTAGCTCCGAATTAAACAAACTTTATATGAAACTTGACTAGAATTTCGTGTAGATCATCTTGGTGCATGTTAAATTGCTGTTTAACTACTTTAACTTAAGGTTTGTTCAGATCTGGACTAATTTCAAATGATGCATATGAGGGCTTAGCGGAGTTGTTAGATGTAGTTTCCGGCCTCATTTAAACTTGTTGACTTGTGTTGTTTTCTGTGTTTCCTACCTTGCCATGTATTGTTTCCTGTATAGACTTGTCTTGCATTATACCTTGCCGTGTATTGCATCATATATAGACTTGTGTTGTTTTTCTGTGCTTCCTACCTTGCCATGTTTTGCTTCCTGTATAGACTTCTAGTGCATCCTATATAGAACTGTCTTGCATCATACTTCATTGAGCATATTGTCACGTTCTTGTGTTGTGTGTTTACCGTATTGCTTGCTTCTTCTCGTTAGTGCTTGTTCCGTTGCGATCGTGAGGATTCGTTCGTCTACCCGTGGTTCTTCTTCGAGGCTTCTTCTTCGTCTTCTTCATGGATCCGTTCTTCCTCCTTGCGGGATCTCAGGCAAGATGACCATACCCTTGGATACCTATACTATCATTTCCATGCTTAGTGTCTCAATACTATCGTTATATGTCGCACTACCCATCATTATCGTCAGCCTCTCCTTGTTGCCATGAAACCTCTAACCTTTGACACCTTCCTAGCAAAAAACCATTGTTTGGCTATGTTACCCGCTTGCTCAGCCCCTCTTATAGCATTGTTAGTTGCAGGTGAAGATGAAGATCGTTCCAGGTGGGAACTTTTTGTTGGAATATCACAATATCTATTATTATTATTAACACACCTATATACTGGGCATGGGTGGAAGGCTTGGCCTTTTGCTCGGTGTTTTGTTCCACTCATGCCACCTTAGGAGCCGATAAACCGGCATTATGTTCCTTGATTTTGCGTTCCTTACACGGTTGGGTATATGGGGACCCCTTGACACTTCGTCTTTGAATAAAACTCCTCCAGCAAGGCCCAACATTGGTTTTAATTTGCCTCATAATAACAACTTAATTAATTAATTAAATTGCATAAGGGGGACGCTCCTTGGAGATTCTTTTCTACATAGCAGGGGGGCCAGTGCTGATGGTGTTGGTCCCGAACGGGGAGACTACGGGGCCACCTTGGGGAAACCCGAGGGCTGGTTTTACTCGTAGGATCACCTATCCGGTTGTGGCCTGAGACGAGATACGCGCGGCTACTATCAGGGTGTCGGCACACCGGGAGGTCTTGTTGGACTTGTTTTACCATTGTCAAAATGTCTTGTGCACCGGGATGCCGAGCCTGATTGGATTTCCCTAAGATAAGGGGTGATGATATTATATTTATCACTTCAGCTGATCGTGAGAGCTTGTGATAGGCTAAGTTGGGACACCCCTGCAGGGTTATGATCTTTCGAAAGCTGTGCCCACGGTTATGTGGCAGATTGGAATTTGTTAATGTCCGGTTGTAGAAAACTTGACAGAGGATCCGAAGTAAAACACACAACTATGTGAGTAACCATGACTGTCTCTTTTCATTTTGAGAAGAGAACACGGTGGGGTTATGTTTGACTCGTAGGTAGTTCAGGATCTTTAGCGATCACTACTAGTTGCGACCGTTTGCGTAGATGCTCATCTTATTCTCGTACTCGTAAGTTTGCCACCATACTTTTGCTTAGTCGCTGTTGCAACCTCACCACTTTACCTCTTCCTACCTATTAAGCTTTGATAGTCTTGATTCCCCTGGTTATGGGATTGCTAAGTCCTCGTGGCTCACAGATACTACAACAACAGTTGCAGGTGCAGGTTTCCGATGTCTTGATGTGAGAGCGATGATCGTTGTGTTGGAGTTCTTTCTTCTTCTTCTTCTTCAGTCTTGGGTTTGGTTCCGGGTCGGCAGCGTGGGATAGTAGATGGATGTCATTGTGCTTTTCATGTTTGTATCCGTAGTCGGATACCTTGTATTGATGTTGTTGTATTCATGTGACTTGTAGGTATTGTTGTATCCCCCATGTATGTATGTAATGGTACGATGTAATGATATCCATCTTGCTAAGCGCCCGAAATGCGGTTGTGTCCCAATCACGTAAGTGTCACGTGATCGGGATAGAATCGCATCTTGGGCCTGACAGGATTGCTCTTGTGTTATCCAACTCCTACGCCATATTTGACTCACCAAATGAAGGAATTGGAAGATGCTTCATGGCTAATGTCCCTAAGGTATCACACCCTGAGTATCTTGATTTCAATAGTGATGAAGATGATTTTCTAGGATATAATGATTTACTTGTTGGTAGAAATAGTGTTGAAACATATGATGAAAACTATGATGAAAACATATCATGAAATTGCTATTAATCATGCTAATCAAGATAAAATGAATGACAATGATAAGGAGAAGATTGAGTGTCTAACTAACGAATTAAACACTCTCAAGTTAGCTCATGAAACTACCTTAGAGGATCATTGAGAACTTTTGAGGACTCATGAGAACCTATGCCTTGAAAAGCTCAATCTAGAGCAAGAGCATGAGTTCTTAAAACCAATCAATGATGATCTTCGTTTACTCTTGTCTACTTACATGCCACAAGTAAAATCTAACAATAAAAACAAGAAAGATTCTTCCTCTAGTAGTAACAATAATCATGATAAAACAAATGTTGTTGCTTCTAGTTCTAGTAGTTCTCTTGATTCACTAATGATTCTCTTAGCCAAGTTAGACATGAGCAAGAAAATAGCTTATTGAAGGAAATTATAGAGAAAGGTGTTTATAAGATCCTTGCCGGGAGTACGCAATTCGAGGAAATTGTACGCAAGCAAGGAAGGCACCGGAAGAATCAAGGTGTTGGTTTTGAACAAAATCTCAATGCCAATGGAGTTGAGTGGGAAGAAGATCAATACCCTAAGACAAAGTTTATTCCTCAACAAGAGAAGTATGATCCTACTTCCTTCAAGGGGACACAAGCCCAAGATGATCTTCCACCACAAGACCACAAGCTAAAGGGAAAGGACAAGCTTCAAGAAGAGATTGATGCATTTGAAGAAGATCCTAACGCCTTGGTTAAGTGGGTTCCCAAGACTAGTTCAAGTTCTACTTCATCAAGTACATCTACAACTCCAAGGATTCCCATCAAGATGGTGTGGATCCCGAAGAAGAAGAACTAGAGAGTTCTTGAGGGTGACTCCTCCAACATACTTCACTCTTATTCATATTGGCAAGGAGAAGTGCAATCAACTTTCACATCTTGCACTAGTTCAAGGAGTCACAAACCCTCTTGTTGGTAAGACAAGGGACAAGGTAACCTAATGCTTTCATGGACATCATCTTGTGTGCAATTCATTCTATGTCCATGGATATCTTTGTTTGTTCCTTATGGGACTAACCCGTGTAGGTATTGAAAGTGGAACTCACTCCAATGGATTGCTCCAAAATGATCTACATCAACATAGAACATCTACACCTTCAACACCTACATGAAGTCATCGTCGACAAAACCCAAGGTTAGTTCATCCCTCTTAGGGGGGATATCACATCTAGGGGGAGCTTTACTCTAAAGATTGAGCTAAAGCAACTCTAATGGTGTGAACACAACAATGCTTTATGTAAAAGTGGCAACCCCACTTGAGCTTAAACGTTGAGTATAACCTATGATCAAATGCTCTCATTTTACTCCTAAGTCAATATACTCATATATAGATGACCTAGTCATTGCCCATTGCTTGATAGATGCTAGATTGGATGTGCATGCTTTGCCGCATGTTTCATTTGCTATCTTATTGTGTGAGCATGTTGAGTGCATATTTTTCTCATTCGAGGACATCCATTTGTTGCTTTGATTATTTGGCTTTCTTCTCTTTCCAAATGGATGGACAAGAATGCCTAAGGACCTCCTCTAGCTATCTATGCTTGTGACGCCCGAAGACCGACGTCCCATAAGATTCCAGAAGATTCAGATGTTCCGGGTTCCCCTTGTGTTTTCTTTTGTGCTTGTGTTATTTATTTATTTTTGCATTGCATCATGCCATCATGTCATTAATCTTTGCATCTCACTTAAATAAATCGTGTGGACCTTCGGTCCATTTAAATCGAGGGAAGTGTGACTTCTCTTTATAACATATCCTCTCAATATTTAGGGAGCTATATTAATAAATATTCCATTTGTTTGGAATTAACCCAAACACACTTGCAATTATTCTCCAGACCTCTGTTGCTTCAAGTTTCACCCCTTTCCTTGTCTATAATTCTTTTTCCCTTTTATCGAGGTTCCTCCAAAAATTCGAACATTTTTTGGACTCTTCAAATACCCCCATTCATATTCAATCATTTGAATTTAATTCAAATGAGTTCGATTTTATCTCTTGCATTCTTGCCTCTCCTATTTTTCGTGGACCGTGGACATTTTTGCGAGTCCGGGAAAAATAACCTCTTGCCAAAAATCTTCCACTAACCTTTCTTTTCTTTCCTCTTCTTTCATTTGTTTCTGCTGCGTTTTTATTTAAAGAATCGTCGCAGAGGCCCAGCCTCCAGGCCTCCTAGCCGCCTCTCTCCTTTGGCCCAAGCCCATCTGCTCCCAGGCCGGCCCAGTCCTTCTCTAACCCTAGCCGATCGCTTCCTTCTCTCGCTCCTTTCCTCTCGTCCATCCCTCTCCTGTGTGCCGCTCCTCACCCCTCGATCTCATCGAGCGCCGCACCCGATCCCCTCGCCCTCTGCTCCTCTCACGCAGCCGAAACCTCAGCGCCTCTGCCCCGAGCCCCAGCGCTCGATCCCGACCGCCCCTGCCTCGCTTCTCCCTCTCCCTCGAACCCCCGCCGTCCGCTCGCGAGGTACTGCGCAGCCGCCGCCCCGGCGTTTCCCATCGCCGGCCGCCCCTCCTTCCTCCGCCGCGGCAGGAGCCCGCCGTCACGAGCTTCTCCCTCCTCCGCTCAAGCTGCTGGCCATCTCGTCCTCAGCCTCGCAGGCCCGAGCGCCGCCCTGCCAAGGCCGCAACGGCGCGCCCGTCCTCAGCCAGGAGGTCATGTTCCTGCGTCGCCAAGCACCGAGCGCGCCAAGGCCTCGTCCCTCCGGCCACTAGCGCGCCCCGCCATGGAGTCCCCTCGGGCAGCTCCCTGCGCGCCCAAGGCCTGCCTCGCCTCCTGCCTCGGCCAGGCAGCAGCCGGCCCCTGCCTTGTCCGTCCTCATCGCCATGCCGCGGCCTCGCCGTGCCGCTGCCATGGCCTCGTCGCCCCGTGCTGCCTTGCACTGCGTTTTTTTTGTGTTGCTTTGTGTTGTTGAACTTGATAGAGGACCCGTGTACGACGACTGGAGCATCTACATAAACATGTACCCCTACCGTCGCAAGAACGAGATCCCAAGTACCACGATGATGCGTCAAGTATCACTACGTCCGACGCCACGACAAGTACCCCTACGGCAAGTACCACGACGAACGTTTTGAAGCACCAAGTACCGCGATGCCCGGAGCACTCGAAACCGTCAAGTACCTCTTCGGAAACGAAAACGCCTACGTGAACGACTACCGTCGCCCCGTGTACGACTACGAACAAGAACAACTACTTCCTCTACGACCCCGTGTACAACTACTTCCACTACCGTCGCGACGTCTACTTCCATCTAGGAACGTGTACCACGACTCGTGAGAACGACTTCTTCCTCTACGATCTCGAGCCGCTTCGAGAACGAACGTTCCGAAGGTATAACCCTGAGACGATGACCCGTGGATGAATGTTGTGTTGTATGGAATGTTTTCCTTGTGTGCATCGTGCCCGTTTTGTCTTTTGTCATGTTCCTCGGTTGCCTCGTCGCCGACTCGTGGGAACCCGGTGACGGGATCACCCCACCTTTCATCTTGTTTCGCTCGCTCACGCCATCTTTCTTTTGCCCCGGTCTCTCAACGAGTTACCGGAACCGACATGTTGCGTGGCATCATTTTCGGATCGTTGCCGTGGCACCCTTTATTTCCACCATGGTGACAATACTTCATATTTTTCTTCATGTCAACTTTTAATAAAATTGCATAAAACTTGATCATGTCATCCGCATCATGTTAACAACATTATAACTATGTGAATTGTTGTTGCTTTAATAATTGCTAAACATGCTCATGGGGATTTTCCGGAATTTGTTGTCGTTATTTCCGGCCTCATTTAAAATGTCTAAATAGTGTAGTTTTATTATGCTTCACCTCTTGCAATGTTAAAAACCTTTAATCTTGTCTTGTAATAAATGAGAGTCAACTAAATAAATAACATGTGGTGTTTCGTCAATATGCAACTCGTTGCATATTGAGCTCCACTTAACTTGTAGTTTTGTTTGTGCACATTGCCATGTCATGCATAATTAAACCGGACATGCATCATACTTGTTTGTGCATCGTATGCCATGTTTATGCTTGTGTGTTTACCGTGTTGTTTGCTTGTTTCCGGTTTCTTCTCTTGTTAGCTTCGGTTTCGTTCCGGAGTTGTGAGGATTCACTCGACTGTGTTGCTCCGTCTTCTTCTTGGACCCGTTCTTCTTCCTTGCGGAATCCCAGGCAAGATGATCATACCCTTGGATACCTTTACTACCATTGCCATGCTTAGTTGTCTCGATGCTATCGTTACATGTCGCGCTACCCATCTTTTATGTCAGCCTCTCCTTGTTGCCATGAAACCTCTAACCTTGACACCTTCCTAGCAAAACCACTGTTTGGCTATGTTCCCGCTTGCTCAGCCCCTCTTATAGCGTTGTTAGTTGCAGGTGAAGATGAAGATTTGTTCCAGGAGGGAACTTGTTGTTGGATATATCACAATATCTATAATTACTATTAACACACCTATATACTGGGCATGTGTGGAAGGCTTGGCCTTTTGCTCGGTGTTTTGTTCCACTCATGCCACCTTAGGCGCCGATAAACCGGCATTATGTTCCTTGATTTTTGCGTTCCTTACACGATGGGTGGATGGGGACCCCTTGACAGTTCGACTTTGAATAAAAATCCTCCAGCAAGGCCCAACATTGGTTTTAATTTGCCTCATAATAACAACTTAATTAATTAATTAAATTTGCATAAGGGGTCGCACCCTCGGGTTCTTAATTCTACATAACAGGGGGGCCCAGTGCTGATGGTGTTGGTCCCAAACTAGAGCCACTCGCGGTACCACCCAGTTATCTGGGATCTTCGGTTATTGTACGTAGCGCTCATCCGGACGTGGCCTGAGACGAGATGCGCGCGGCTACCATCAGGGTGTCGGCACGCCGGGAGGTCTTGCTGGACTTGTTTTACCATTGTCGAAATGTCTTGTGCACCGGGATGCCGAGCCTGATCGGATTTCCCTAAGATAAGGGGTGATGATATTATATTTATCACTTCATCTAATCGTGAGATCTTGTGATGGGCTAAGTTGGAACACCCCTGCAGGGTTATAATCTTTCGAAAGCCGTGCCCGCGGTTATGTGGCAGATTGGAATTTGTTAATGTCCGGTTGTAGAAAACTTGACAGATGATCCGAAGTAAAACACACAACTGTGTGAGTAACCGTGACTGTCTCTTTTCACTTTGAGAAGAGGACATGGTGGGGTTATGTTTGACTCGTATGTAGTTCAGGATCTTTAGCGATCACTACTAGTTGCGACCGTTTGCGTAGATGCTCATCTTATTCTGGTACTCGTAAGTTAGCCACCATATATGCTTAGCCGCTGCTGCAACCTCACCACTTTACCTCTTCCTACCCATAAAGCTTTGCTAGTCCTGATACCCATGGTTATGGGATTGCTGAGTCCTCGTGGCTCACAGATACTACAACACCAGATGCAGGTTCAGCTGAGTTCGAAGCAGGAGATGCGTGTGACGTTTCGACGATCAGTAGTGGTTTCTACTAGGATTCGATCTAGACCTGTGGTTTAACGTTATGTTTGGTATCTTGTATTTTGGATCTTACCCTTAGATGGGCTGTGATGTTTTGAATGATGTTTTGCTTATGTAATGTATTGTGTGAAGTGGCGAGTGTAAGCCAACTATCTCCGTTTGCAATTTAATCCCTCTTTTACATGAGTCGTGCAAAGATACCAAACTTGCGATCATTCCAGAATGGGCTTATATCTTTAAGTCGTGCCTCGACACGTAGGAGATATAGTCCCATCCTGGGCATGACAATGCTTTTCTTGTCTCAAACTCTATTCATGCTACATCACAAAGTTTGATCAAGTCAGATTCGAACCACTCTAAGTGAGGAGCACTTGGAGTCTCAGATTTGTCATGGACTTAAAGTTCCAAAACCTCTTAGTGCATTTTGGTCTGACCAATTCTTTCCTTTTGGTCATACCGAGTTCATTAAGTTGATCTAGATTTTCAATCTCGGTGCAACCAATTAGAACAATTCGGTCTCACCGAGTTGCAGTAACTGCCAGCAGTTTTGCATCTCGATGCCACTAAGTTGTTCCACTCGGTCACACCGACAGAGTCTGGTTAAATATACCCACGTGCCGAAACTTGGAAAGTTTTCCGAATCCTTTCGCCCGCGCCTATCCAGCTCTGCCGTCTTGAGGTCTCCGAATCATCCTCTCATCGCCAGCGACCTCCTGCCGCCGGTCTCCGCCACCGTCAACGGAATTCAACCCCGCCGTTGCCTCTGTAGCGAGCTCATCGCCAAGTTAGGGTATGAGTTCGACCCTTTGTGCAACCTTTACCTCGGATTCTTAGCACAAAGTCAATGCCATGATTCTTGCCACGTATGAGATCATCCTGTCCAGTGAAAACTCCGTTTAGATTAGTTTTGATTCAAAGTTTTAGGGTTAGGTTTCCGCCGAACTCATCTCGGACCAACCGAGTTGTAGAAATCGGTCTCACCGATTTCGCTTAGGCCATTGAACATGTAAGGTTCGGTCTGACCAAAACCTATGAATCGGTGTGACCGAGTTCAACTCTGAGTGAAACCCTAGCAATCTCGGAGTCACTGAACTGTGTCTCGGTCTGACCGATTTCACCAGTTTAGACTTTCAAAGTTGCTTCGGTGTGACCGAGTTTAACAAATCGATAGCTCCGAAATGCTTTCTATAGAAACCCAAAACTAAGATTTTGACTCATTTGTTTTACAAAACCTCTGCACTTTGTGATGCTCATCCACTCTACCTCAACTACATCCATTCACAGGGTCTGCTTGCAGTTTCAGAGATGTCAGACGATAGTAACAGTCAGAATTGATCAGAGGAGCAGACACATCTGAGTGAGGGCTCTAGTCCCTCCAATAGCAGCTACTATGAGAGCAGCAGAAGCACTCCAAGTAATCTTCCAAACGCTGCTACCAAGACAAGAAAGAAGAAGAATTCTGACAGTGAGGATGAAGACTATATGGCTATTGAGGGTGAGGCCACCTCAAAGAGGAAAGTGACTAAGAAGGAGTATGGCACAGTTGCTTCAACAAAGCCTGGACTAAACAAGAAGGCCCCTGCCAAGAGAGCTCCAATGTCAAAGGCCAGGACCTCCACTTAAGAAACACTGGTGTTCACTCTTGAAACAAGAGATGATGCACCAGCAGGAACCAAGAAGAGGGCTAGGAAGACTACATCCAGAATGGTTGGCAAGCTATGAGAGCTGAAGATGATGCCGATGAGCCTGTTGCACCTGCTACAAAGACTCAGAAGCTGATGGGGGATGCCATCAAAGCCAGGGCTGCTCCATCTAAGCCCAAAGCCCCCCAAAGCTTCTGCAGCCAAGAGGTCCACTAGAGACATTCCAGCAGCTGAGAAGAACAAGGCCCCAGTGGCAGATATTCCTAAGGAGGAGGAAGATTCAGATCAAGAATCTACATATGATGATGAGTCTATGATGCTTAGAAGACTAAAGCCAAAGATTCTAGATCATAATGATGCCCATCTTGTTGCTGATAACATGAAACTGAGAAAGGGTGCAGGTATGATAAAATGGAGACAGACTGATCCATATACCACAAGGTAAAAGACTGTTCTGGACTATAGGTTCCACACCAAGGAACAACATGATTTCTATGAGACAGTGCTGTTGGACAAGAAGCCCATTGTTTGTGACATGAAGTGGGTTGATTAGAAGTACATCGATAAACTTGCTGATTTCTTTCCACGCGATCATGAGAGCTTCAGGCGAAATGAAGTTGACAAGTTTGTGGGAAAGAAATTGACTAGATGGAACGATGAGATGATCATGCAATTCTACTCCACTGCTCATTTCTATCCAGATGGTAGGATTGTATGGATGACGGAAGGTACGAGGTACCAATCAACTGTGGCTGAATGGGCAAGCTTGATAAATGCCCCCAAGGAGAATGAAAACGACACTGATGTGTATGCCAAGTCCAGGATGGATCCAAAATCTATGGCAAATATGTACAAGCCAATTCATGACAGAGAAGTGAAAACTCACAAGTTTGGCTCCATATATCATCTGTTGTCTGGATTGACCACAATCAACACTATACTTAGGTACACTTTGATGCCCAAGTCAAGCGATCATAGAATGATCCGAGGTCACTCCATCAACTTGCTCCACATGTTTGATGTTCCCGAGAAGTTCAAGGTCATGAGTCTGTTTGTAGAGACTATCAAGAGGACATTAGCTGACCAGACTAGGCCTTGTAGATATGCCTCTCACATTCAGATGCTTATCAACTCCAGGGTGAAAAAAGGGACATATTTGCTTGATAAGAGGCATCTTTGTCTTAGGCTAGATTTCGAGGACAATGAAATTATCATGGATGCATCCCATCCTACTTCAGTTGAGGGCCAAGAGAAGATTGCTCAAGCAAAGGCAGCCAAGCAAGCAAGTGCTTCTGGAGCTCCTAAGACCAAGCAAGATCAGCTCAATCATATCCTTGAGGCTACTCTGAGGATTGAGAAGAGTTTGGCCAACTTGACTCAGAATCAAGCAAGCCTTGAAAGGATCATTGTGACAAAATTCTATGATCTAGATGTGAAGGTCATGGAGATCCAAGCTACAGTGGAGAAACTCAAGGAAGAGGCTGAGGATAGAGAAACAACAGATGTCTTTTAGAGAGTGCAAAGAGGGAAGAGATCTGCTGAAGTGCCCATGGCTGACACTAGAGCAACTACATCAGCACCTGCAGCCACAACATCAGTGCCACCTCCAGTTGCCACTTCACCAGCTCCAACAACTTCCACAGATGCATTCATCCTTGGAGTTCTATCAACACCTCCTCCCGAAGATCAAGCCTAGAGAGACGCATAACACTATGCATTTTCAAGCTTTTTGGTAACTTGTTGCCAAAGGGGGAGAAAGTTTATAGATCAAAGCTTGAGAGAGAGAGAGCTTTCCTTCTTTTGCCTTCATTGGTTTTTTGGTTGAACCTTATTTGTGTGCTTGATTGATACTCTATGTTTATGTGTGTGAGATACTTGTATGATCATGTGTTTGATCATATCATACTTTAATGCTTGTTTGAATGATGCTATTATTTATCCCTCATATATGATCATTCACTTTGCCTTGGTGATGAGTGCATATTTTACTTTCTATCATTTTGAGCACTCCACCAAGATGTATGTGACATGGAAGAGTAACCCATGATCCTAATCAATTGTGCATTTGCATTCAAAAGCAAATTTTAAATAATGCACAAATTTAGGGGGAGATCTTGCTTATCACATACTTCTCAAAGCGACGATATAATTCATTCTTATTATCATTTGTCGAAGCTTTGATCTATATGTTGTCATCAATTACCAAAAAGGGGGCGATTAAAAGTGCAACTATCCCTGGCTGGTTTTGGTAATTCCTAACAACATATAGCTCATTGAACTAATGCTCTTCCAAGATGATCATTTCAGAAAGTTCAATGATTGGCATGGCATGGACTAGGAATGTGGACCCCTCAAAAAGCTAAGGACACATATTGGCTCAAGCTCAAGACTCTACATTTTCATTTTAGTGATCCAAGATCACATTGAGTCCATAGCAAAAGCCAATACTATTAAAAGGGGATGAGGTGTTGCTTAATTTCTTGCTTGCTCAAAACACTTAGAGATATGCTCCAAAAGCCCTCAACCACTTTCTCATATCCACATATGTCCCAAACCAAAATTTAAACTTGGCCCCACCGAATTGATCTATCCACGCCATCGAGTTCATTTGACATAGCCATAGCCAGAAACCCTAATTAGTTTGGTCTCACCGATAGGGATCTCGGTCTCACCGAGATGGGATTGCAAACTCTTTGTTTCCCTTCGTAACGTTTTAGTCTAACCGAAGTGAGTGATCGGTCCCACCGAGTTCTCAATGCAAACTCTATGTTTCCTTTTCGTAACGTTTTGGTCTCACCGAAATGAGCGAATCGGTCCCCATGTGTTGAGACCAAGATATTGCAATCCTACCATATGAATCTTGATCTCTAGCCTTCCCGAAGTTACTTTCCACTCAAATATTCTTTCCATCATATCCAAATCTGTGAGAGAGAGTTGAGTGTTGGGGAGACTATCATTTGAAGCACAAGAGCAAGGAGTTCATCATCAACACACCATCTATTACCTTTTGGAGAGTGGTGTCTCCTAGATTGGTTAGGTGTCACTTCGGAGCTTCTGACAAGATTGTGGATTTGAACCAAGGAGTTTGTAAGGGCAAGGAAATTGCCTACTTCATGAAGATCTACCCTAGTGAGGCAAGTCCTTCATGGTCGATGGCCATGGTGGGATAGACAAGGTTGCTTCTTCATGGACCCTTCGTGGGTTGAGCCCTCTGTTGACTCGCGCAGCTGTTACCCTTCGTGGGTTGAAGTCTCCATCAACATGGATGTACGATAGCACCACTTATCGGAACCATGCCAAAAACATTCGTGTCTCCACTTGCATTTGCACTCTCCAAAACCCTCCCTTTACCTTCATATGCAATTATTTACTTTCCGCTGCTACAACTCTATAACTGCATGTGTAGGAAGATTGCTTGACTTGTGCTAAATTTCTAAAAACAGTCAAAACATAAAATTGGGAAAAAAGGCTAAGTTTTTATTTGGTCAAGTAGTCTAATCACCCCCCTCTAGACGTACTTGTGATCCTACAGTTATCAACGGGCGAAGTAGTACATGAGTTCCGGCAGCACAACAGCGTGGTGACGGTGGTGGTGAGGAACAATCTCCGCAGGGCTTCTCCAAGCACAACAGAAACTGTGACGGAGGATGAACTAGAGGGGACAGGGTTACCAACACACGGCTTGGTGAATCTTGATGTGTCTTGGGTGCTAGCCCTTCCCCTCTATTTATATGTTGAGCCCTGGGGTCAAAACTTAGAGTAAAAGCCTCCTCATAGTCAGTTTTGCCTAAAAGGCAAGAGTCATTCTCGAACTCCAGGACCAGACGCCAGGGTTCCCGGCGTCTGGATCCAGACGCCAGGGACCCTGGCGTCTGGCCTCTTATCTCCGCAAAATTTCCTTTCGTGCTTTCCAAAACCCTTGTGGGCTTTACCCCTTGGCCTAAATAAATTGTTCTCGTGCCCAAACATTTCGGGAAACAACTGAAACATCCGAAAAGGCAGTGATGGCCATGGAGCACCTGCTTCCTCATGAGATCACCGAGCGGGAACTGGAGATGTAGGAGGCAGCAAAGATCGAGGAGTGCCGGGAGGAGGAGTTGCACTTGGCCAAGGTTGAGGTAGAGAAGAGTTTGTCCGTCGAGGAATCGGCGGTGGAGTACCGATACGTTCATTTTGCATCATGCTTCTATGTTGATATCTATTGCATTATGAAGTGTTATTTCACATCATGGTACAATAATTATGCCTATTCTCTCTTATTTTACAAGATTTACATGAAGATGGAGAATACCGGTAGCTAGAATTAATGCTGGATCGGAAAGGAGCAATTTTGGGAGACCTATTCTGCACAACTCCAAAGTCCTGAAAATTTACGGAGAATTATTTTCGAATATATAAAAATTATTCGGGGAAGAAACTCCAGAGGGGGACCCACCAGGTGGCCACAAGCCTGGGGGCGCGCCTAGGGCTGGATGAAAAGCTGGAAGCTCGCGAGCATAATGAACGCTTGGTAGTTCAACTCGTTTCGGCTCGTGCTTGTTAGTTAACGAACCAAGCCGAACAATGTTTTAGCTCGTTAAGATTAACGAGCTTAACGAGCGAGCAAATGAGTTTCACGAGCTAACTCGTTTAGCTAGATATTTTTCAAAAGTTTGACATGAGACCCCTAATTCAAATCAACCCACCAACAAAAGAGTTGCTAGTTAGCCCATCCTAGGGGCCCAGCACCCGAGCCCACTTCGGCACATCTCCTAGACCTAGGAGGTAGCCGCCAGTAGACCCTAGAGTCATCCTGGAGCCAGCCGATAGGAACCAAACATACTTCATAAATTTATGCCGTTGTGAATTTTGACGAGATGATGGGATTCTTCTGTGTTGTTAATTACCTTTACATCCTTGTTTAATTTATTACATTGTGAATCTTTTACGGGATCATGATATTCTTCTATGTTGTTTATTACCTTAACGAGCACTCGTGAACCCTCACGAGCTTAACGAGCCCATAACGAACCGAGCTGAACAAAATTTTTCACTCGTTAATATTAACGAGCTTAATGATAATGAGCTTAACAATAACGAGCTTAATGATAATGAGCCGAACGAACTGAGCAGCTCGTTAATCCAGCCCTAGGCACGCCCGACCCCCAGGGCTTGTGTTCCCCCTGGCAGGTCTTTGATGCCGATCATTTGCTATATGAAGGGTTTTTACCATGAAAAAATAATTAGGGGAGAGCTTACGGGACGAAGTACCGCCATCTCGAGGCAAAACTTGGGCAGAACCAATCTACGGCTCCGACGGAGCTGTTATGCCGAGGAAACCTTCCTCCAGGAGGGGGAAATCGAAGCCATCGTCATCACCAACGATCCTCTCATCGAGGGAGGGTCAATCTCCATTGACATCTTCACCAACACCTTCTCCTCTCAAACCCTAGTTGATCCCTTGTATTCAATCTTTGTCTCAAAACCTCAGATTGGTACATGCAGGTTGCTAGTAGTGTTGATTACTCCTTGTAGTTGATGCTAGTTGGTTTATTTGGTGGAAGATCATATGTTCAGATCCTTGATACTACTAAATACTCCTCTGATTATGAACATTAATATGCTTTGTGAGTAGTTACGTTTGTTCCCGAGGACATGGGAGAAGTCTTATTATAAGTAATGATGTGAATTTGGTATCTGTTCGATATTTTGATGAGATGTATGTTGTCTTTCCTCTAGTGGTGTCATGTGAACGTCGACTACATGACACTTCACCATTATTTGGGCCTAGGGGAAGGCATTGGGAAGTAATAAGTAGATAATGGGTTGCTAGAGTGACAGAAGCTTAAACTCTAGTTTATGTGTTGCTTCGTAAGGGGCTGATTTGGATCCACATGTTTCATGCTATGGTTAGATTTATCTTAGTTCGTATTTCATAGTTGTGGATGCTTGCGAGAGGGTTTAATCATTAGTGGCAGGCTTGTCCAAGTAAGGACAGCAACCAAGCACCGGTCCACCCACATATCAAATTATCAAAGTAACGAACGCAAATCATATGCGCATGATGAAAACTAACTTGACAATAATTCCCATATGTCCTCGGGAGCGCTTTGCTTTATATAAGAGTTTGTCCAGGCTTATACTTTGCTACAAAAAGAATTGGGCCGCCTTGGTGCACCTTTGTTACACTTTCTACCCATTACGAATTATCTTATCACAAAACTATGTGTTACCGATAATTTCAGTGCTTGCGGAAAATACCTTGCTAAAAACCGCTTGTTATTACCTTCTACTCCTAGTTGGGTTCGACACTCTTACTTATCGAAAGGACTATGATGGATCCCCTACACTTGTGGGTCATCAAGACTCTTTTCTAGCGCCATTGCCGGGGAGTGAAGCGCCTTTGGTGAGTGGAATTTGGTAAAGAAAAATTTATATTACGTGCTGAAATTTACTCTCACTTGTCACAGTGGAAAATCATCCTTTGAGGGGCTTGTTCGGGGTATCTTCACCTTGAATGGAAGAACAAAGAGTTTCTCCTCAACCTATTGAACCTATTGAAAATATTTATTATGAAATTCCTTCGGGTATGATAGATAAGTTGCTAGCTAATCCTTATGCAGGAGACGGAACACTACATCGTGGTATGCATCTAATCTATGTGGATGAAGTTTGTGGATTATTTAAGCTTGCAGGTTTGCCCGAGGATGAGGTCCAGAAGAAGGTCTTCCCTTTATGTTTGAAGGGAAAGTCATTGACATTGTATAGGCTATGTGATGATATTGGAGCTTGGAATTATAACCGATTGAAATTGGAATTTCATCAGAAGTTTTATCCTATGCGTCTAGCTCATTATGATCGGAATTATATATATAATTTTTGGCAGCGTGAAGGAGAAAGTATCGCTCAAGGTTGGGGGAGGCTTAATTCAATGTTATATTGATGCCCCAATCATGAGCATACCATAGAAATTATTATTCAGATTTTTTATGCTCAACTTTCTCATAATTATCAATCCATGCTTGATACTTCATGTACTGGTTCTTTTATGAAGAATACTATTGAATTTCGACGGGATCTTTTGGTAAGAATTAAACGCAACTCTCAAGATTGGGAACTCGATGAAGGTAAGTATTCAGGTATAAACCTTGAGTTTGATTGTGTTAAATCATTTATGAATACCAATACTTTTTGTGAATTTAGCAGTAAATTTGTACTTGACTCTGAGATAGTAGCTTCTTTTGTGAATAATTTGCTACTCATGGTGACCCCCCTAAGGAGAAGTGGTTTAAATATCATCCTCCCATTGAAGTAAAAGTAGTAGAATCCATTAAAGCTGAAGAAGAAACCATCACTTACAATGATAATCCAGCTGCTCCTACTTCTTATATTGAGAAACCATATTTCCCTCTTAGGATGAAGGAACATGATAGAACTTCACCCATGGTTTGTAAGAGTTTTGTTAGAACACCTACACCCCCAGAACAAATCAAAATAGAACCTAATGTTGCTATGTTTAAGGATCTCTTGTTCGATAATATTGATGGGCATGTTATTTACTTCGGTGGTGAAGCGGCTAGAATTGCCAAACCCGATAAGAAAGATAAACATAGAGCTATAGTTGGCATGCCTGTTGTCTCAGTTAAAATTGGATATCATTGTTATCATGGCTTATGTGATTTGGGTGCTAGTGTGAGTGCTATGCTTTTTTACTCTTTATTAAGAAATTATGAATAATATTCACTACTAGGAAAAACCTTATACACAGAATCTTACATGTGGCACGTTTTAAAATAGGGCGCTACTGCTACTTAGCAGTAGCGCGTGGCCCTAGACCGCGCTACTGATATCCACGTAGCAGTAGCGCGCCTGGAGGAAAGGGCTCTACCACTAACATTGCCACGAAGTTGCCGCCAGACTAGGTATAGTAGTAGCGCCTTTTTTGTAAGAGCGCTACTGCTATTGCACTTAGCGGTAGCGCTTTTCGCCAACACTCGCTACTACCAAGTTTAGTCCCCTCTTTGGAACTAAGTTTAGTCTCACCTCACTCCGCAAATAGGATGTTTACCACCTTAAATATGTTACTTCTCAAAATGTTACTTCTCAAACTGCCACAACCATGAAGGAAATATGCCCTAGAGGCAATAATAAAATACTAATTTATATTTCCTTATATCATGATAAATGTATATTATTCATGCTAAAATTGTATTAACCGAAAACTTGATACATGTGTGGATACTTAGACAAAACACAGTGTCCCTAGTAACCTCTACTAGGCTAGCTCGTTAATCAAAGATGGTTGAGTTTCCTAACCATAGACATGTGTTGTCTTTTGATAAATGGGATCACATTATTAGGAGAAAGATGCGATGGACATGACCCATCCGTTAGCTTAGCATATTGATCGTTCAGTTTTATTGCTACTGCTTTCTTCATGTCAAATACATATTCCTCTGAGTATGAGATTATGCAACTCCCGAATACCGGAGGAATGCCTTGTGTGCTATCAAACGTCACAATGTAACTTGGTGATTATAAAGATGCTCTACAGGTACATCCGAAGGTGTTTGTTGGGTTGGCATAGATCGAGATTAGGATTTGTCACTCCGAGTATCGGAGAGGTATCTCTAGTCCCTCTCGGTAATGCACATCGTAAAGAAGCCTTGCAAACAATGTAGCTAATGAGTTAGTTACGGAATGATGCATTACGGAATGAGTAAAGAGACTTTCCGGTTACGAGATTGAACTAGGTATGAAGATACAGACGATCGAACCTCGGGCAAGTAACATACCGATGACAAAGGGAATAATGGTGTGGTCATTACGGTTTGACCGATAAAGATCTTCGTAGAATATGTAGGAACCAATATGAGTATCTAGGTTCCGCTGTTGTTTATTAACCGGAGATGTGTCTCGGTCATGACTACATAGTTCTCAAACCCATAGGGTCCGCACGCTTAACGTTCGATGGCGATTTGTATTATGAGTTATGTGTTTTTGGTGACTGAAGATTGTTCGGAGTCCCAGATGAGATCACGGACATGACGAGGAGTCTTGAAATGATCGAGAGGTAAATATTAATATACTGGATGTTGATATTCCAAAATTGGAAGAGTTCTGAGGGGTAGCGGGTATGTATCGGAGTACTGGGAGGTTACCGGAACCCCCCAGGGGAAAGTTATGGGCCACATGGGCCATAGCGGGGAGGCAAGGTAGCCCACAAGGGGTGGCGCCCCCCCACGGGGAGTCCGAATTGGACTAGGAGAAGGGGGCAGCGCCCCCTTTTCCTTCTCCTACTCCCTCTCTCACCCTCCAGTAGAAGGAATAAGGGGGGATCCTACTAGGACTGGGAGTCCTAGTAGGACTCCCCTCCACTTGGGGCGCGCCTAGGGCTGGCTCCCTTCCCCTCCCTCCGTTATATACGTGGGGAGGGGGCGCCTAGAACACACATCAACTGTTCCTAGCCGTATGCGGCGCCCCTTCCATATTTTGCTCCTCCAGTCATATTGTCGTAGTGCTTAGGCGAAGCCTTGCGTGGATAGCTTCACCATCACCATCACCATGCCATCATGCTGACGAAACTCTCCCTCGACGGTTTGATGGATCAAGAGTTCGAGGGGCGTCATCGAGCTGAACGTGTGCTGAACTCGGAGGTGCCATATGTTCGATACTTGATCGGTTGAATCACGAGGACGTTCGACTACATCAACCACATTTATTTAATGCTTCCGCTTTCGATCTACGAGTGTACGTGGACACACTCTCCCCCTCTCATTATTATCCATATCCTAGATAGATCTTGTGTGAGCCTAAGATTTTTTTTTTGAAATTGCATTCTACGTTCCCAACAGTGGTATCAGAGCCATGTCTATGCGTAGATGATATGCACAAGTAGAACACAAAGAGTTGTGGGCGGTGATAGTCATACTGCTTACCACCAATGTCTTTGATTCCGCAGTATTGTAAGAAGAAGCGGTCCGGACCAACATTACATGACTGCGTTCATGAGACCGGTTCCACCATTACGTGCAAGTTGTTTGTATAAAGGTGGCTAGCGGGTGTCTGTTTCTCCTACTTAGTTGAATCAAATTTGACTGCGGCCGGTCCTTGTTGAAGGTTAAAACAGCAAACTTGATAACTCACCATTGTGCTTTTGTGTCGTAGGTAAGAACGGTTCTTGCTAGAAGCCCGTAGCAGCCACGTAAAACTTGCAACAACAAAATAGAGGATGCCTAACTTGTTTTTGCAGGGCATGTTGTGATGTGATATGGTCAAACGTGATGAGTTATACGTTATTATATGAGATGATCATGTTTTGTAAATTATCAACAACCGGCAGGAGCCTTATGGTTGTCTCTTTATTGTATGAAATACGAATGCCATGTAATAGCTTTACTTTATCACTATGAGTTAGCGATAGTAGTAGAAGAAATAGTTGGCGAGACGACCATGATGCTACGATGAAGATCAAGGTGTCAAGCCGGTGACGACGGATATCATGACGGTGCTTTGGAGATGGATATCAAAGGCACAAGATGATGATGGCCATATCATGTCACATATTCTGATTGCATGCGATGTTTATCTTTTATGCATCTTATTTTGCTTAGTACAGCGGTAGCATTATAAGATGATCTCTTACTAAAATTTCAAGGTATAAGTGTTCTCCCTGAGTATGCACCGTTGCGACTGTTCGTCGTGTTGAGACACCACATGATGATCGGGTGTGATAAGCTCTACGTTCACATACAACGGGTGCAAGACTGTTTTGCACATGCGGAATACCCGGGTTAAACTTGACGAGCCTAGCATGTACAGGCATGGCCTCGGAACACTGGAGACCGAAAGGTCAAACATGAATCATATGGTAGATATGATCAACCTAGAGATGTTCACCATTGAAAACTACTCCATCTCACGTGATGATCGGACATGGATTAGTTGATATGGATCACGTGATCATTTAGATGACTTGGGGGATGTCTATCTAAGTGGGAGTTCTTTAGTAATATGATTAATTGAACTTAATTTATCATGAACTTAGTCCTGATAGTTTTTGTATGTCTATGTCGTAGATCAATGGCTCGTGCTACCGTTCCCTTGAATTTTAATGCGTTCCTAGAGAAAGCTAAGTTGAAAGATGATGGTAGCAACTACACGGACTGGGTCTGTAACTTGAGGGTTATCCTCATTGATGCACAAAATAATTATGTCCTTGATGCACCGCTAGGTGAAAGGCCTGCTGCATGAGCAACTACTGATGTTATGAACGTCTAGCAAGCTCGATCTGATGACTACTCTATAGTTCAGTGTGCCTTGCTTTACGGCTTAGAATCGGGACTTCAAAGAAATTTTGAACGTCATGGAGCATATGAGATGTTCCAAGAGTTGAAGTTAATATTTCAAGTAAATGCCCGAGTTGAGAGATAAGTCTCCAACAAGTTCTATAGCTGCAAGATGGAGGAAAACTGTTCTGTCAGTGAACACATACTCATAATGTCTAGGTACCATAACCACTTGACTCAGCTAGGAGTTAATCTTCCGGATGATAGTGTTATTGACAGAGTTCTTCAATCACTGCCACCAAGCTATAAAGGCTTCGTGATGAACTATAATATGCAAGGGATGGAGAAACCAGTATTTACAAGAAAGTGAGTGGGAGCTCTCTAGCATTTCTGATATTATATGTGGATGAGATATTATTGATTGGAAATGATGTAGAATTTCTGGATAGCATAAAAGGATACTTGAATAAGAATTTTTCAATGAAAGACCTCGGTGAAGCTGCTTATATAGTGGGCATCAAGATCTATAGAGATAGATCAAGATGATTGATAGGACTTTCACAAAGCACATACCTTGATAAAGTTTTGAAGAAGTTCAAAATGGATCAGTCAAAGAAAGGGTTCTTGCCTGTGTTACAAGGTGTGAAGTTGAGTCAGACTCAATGCCCGACCACTGCAGAGATAGAGAGAAAATGAAAGTCATTCCCTATGCCTCATCCATAGGTTCTATCATGTATGCAATGTTGTGCACCACACCTGATGTGTGCCTTGCTATAAGTCTAGCAGGGAGGTACCAAAGTAATCCAGGAGTGGATCACTGGACAACGGTCAAGAACATCCTGAAGTACCTAAAATGGAGCAAGGATATGTTTCTCATTTATGGAGGTGACAAAGAGCTCGTCGTAAATGGTTACGTTGATGCTAGCTTTGATACTGATCTGGATGATTCTAAGTCACAAACCGGGTACGTATTTTTGTTGAATGGTCGAGCTGTCAGTTGGTGCAGTTCCAAGAAGAGTGTCGTGGCGGGATCTACGTGTGAAGCGGAGTACATAGCTGCTTCGGAAGTAGCAAATTAAGGAGTCTGGATGAAGGAGCTCATATCCGATCAGGTGTAATACCTAGTGCATCGAGTCCAATGAAAATCTTTTGTGACAACATTGGTGCAATTGACTTGGAGAAGGAATCCAGGTTACACAAGAGAACCAAACACATCAAGAGACACTTCAACTCCATCCGCGATCAAGTCAAGGAGGGAGACATATAGATTGGCAAAATACATACGGATCTGAATGTAGCAGACCCGGTTACTAAGCCTCTTCCACGAGCAAAACATGATTATCACTAAGACTCCATGGGTGTTAGAATCATTACTATGTAATCTAGATTATTGACTCTAGTGCAAGTGGGAGACTGAAGGAAATATGCCCCAGAGGCAATAATAAAGTTGTTTTTTATATTTCCTTATATCATGATAAATGTCTGTTATTCATGCTAGAATTGTATTAGCCGGAAACTTGATACATCTGTGGATACATAGACAAAACACAGTGTCCCTAGTAAGCCTCTACTAGACTAGCTCGTTAATCAAAGATGGCTGAGTTTCCTAACATAGACATGTGTTGTCATTTGATTAACGGGATCACATCATTAGGACGAACATGTGATGAACATCACCCATCCGTTAGATTAGAATATTGATTGTTCAGTTTTATTGCTACTGCTTTCTTCATGTCACATACATATTACTCCGACTATGAGATTATGCAACTCCCGAATACCGGAGGAATGCCTTGTGTGCTATCAAACGTCACAATGTAACTGGGTGATTATAAAGATGCTCTACAGGTATCTCCGAAGGTGCTTGTTGGGTTGGCATAGATCGAGATTAGGATTTGTCACTCAGAGTATCGGACAGGTGTCTCCGGGCCCTCTCGGTAATGCACATCATAAAGAAGCCTTGCAAGCCATGTGACTAATGAGTTAGTGACGGAATGATGCATTACGGAACAAGTAAAGAGACTTGCCAGTAATGAGATTGAACTAGGTATGAAGATACCGACGATCGAATCTCAAGCAAGTAACATACCAATGACAAAGGGAATAACATATGTTGTCATTACAGTTTGACCGATAAATATCTTCATAGAATATGTAGGAACCAATATGAGCATCTAGGTTCTGCTATTGGTTATTAACCGGAGATGTGTGTCGGTCATGTCTACATAGTTCTCGAACCCGTAGGGTCCGCACGCTTAACGTTCGATGACGATTTGTATTATGAGTTATGTGTTTTTGGTGACCAAAGATTGTCGGAGTCCCAGATGAGATCCCGGACATGACGAGGAGTCTCGAAATGGTCGAGAGGTAAAGATTAATATATTAGATGATGATATTCAGACACCGAAAGAGTTCCCAGGGGTACCGGGTACATATCGGAGTACCGGGGGTTACGGAAACCCCCGGGGGAAAGTTATGGGCCACATGAGCCATAGGGGGAGGCAAGGTAGCCCACAAGGGGTGGCGCCCCCCCCCCCATGGGAAGCCCGAATTGGACTAGGGGAATGGGGTGACGCCTCCCTTTCCTTCTCCTACTCCCTCTCCTTCCCTCTCTCTCCCTCCAATAGAAGGAATAAGGGGGGATCCTACTAGGACTGGGAGTCCTAGTAGGACTCCCCTCCACTTGGGGCGCGCCTAGGGCTAGCTCCCTCCCCCTCCCTCCTTTATATACGTGGGGAGGGGGTACCTAGAACACACATCAATTGTTCTTAGCCGTGTGCGGCGCCCCCTTCCACAGTTTGCTCCTCCGGTCATATTGTTGTAGTGCATAGGCGAAGCCCTGCGCGTATAACTTCACCATCACCGTCACCACGCCATCATGCTGACGAAACTCTCCCTCGACACATTGATGGATCAAGAGTTCGAGGGACGTCATCGAGTTGGACGTGTGTTGAACTCAAAGGTGACATACGTTCAGTACTTGATTGGTTGAATCGCGAAGACGTTCGACTACATCAACCGCGTTAATCTAATACTTCCGCTTTCGATCTAGGAGGGTACGTGGACACACTATCCCCCTCTCGTTGCTATGCATCTCCTAGAAAGATCTTGCGTGAGCGTAGGATTTTTTTGAAATTGCATGCTACGTTCCCGACAAACTAGTTGGTCTTCATTGAACTATATGTGTAGGATTTATGGCCGCAATATGATTCCTCACCGGTTTCTAAACTGGTGAGGATTCATACTAACCAATTAGATTCTACACAAAAAGATCATTGATGACCAATGTATTTTTGATGTTTTTTACATGCTTAGCCGTAGCAGTAGCGTGTGTCCAGGAAAAAGTGCTACTGCTAACCGAATTAGCATTAGTTCCTTCCTTGTGCAGGCGCTACTGCTATGGCCGACTTATCCCCAACTTCCTCCCCCGCGCCCAACCGTTCTTCCTCTGCCCTCAACCCCCGCTGCCACACTACCTTGCCTGCGTCGTCGCTGAATTGCCATCGCCGCACCACGTCGTCCGTCGCCGCCGACATTCGGCCCTCCCCGACAACCGTCGTCGCCCACAGCCGCTGACGCTCCTGCTCCTCCTCCACCGAGGTAGTTCCTCCATCCCTCCTCCTTCCACCTCCCTCCCCTCCTCGTCCCTCTCCCGATCCCTTCCTCCCTCCCGCCTCCTCCCTCCCACCTCCCTCCCTCCCTCGTCCGTCCTCTCCTCCCCGCCTCATCCGTCAGCCTCCACCATTCCACACTCACTCACCCCTCCCTTCGTTCCTACTCCCTCTACCTCCCTCTGTTTTTGAAATTTTTAGGTATTAAATTTAGTAATAGAAGTTTGTAGTAAGAAAATTTAGGGTAGAACTAGGGTAATAGAAAATTTAGTAAAGTGTTTAATAAAACTAATTTATTTAGTAAGTTGTTAATAGAACTATTTAATTTTGTAAGTGGTTAATATAACTAGTTTATTTAGTAAGTGGTTAATAGAACTAGTTTCTTTAGTAAGTGGTTAGTAGAACTAGTTTAGAGAGAGAGAGAGACCTATATTGGCAAATTTAGTTAATTTAGGATTATATAAAAGATATTTTAAAATGCTTTTGTTCATATTTTCTACCATTGAAATGCAATGACCATCAAGTTTGAACGCTCATATGATGTAGATATAAACTTGTATATCTAGTGTTGCTCAAAAAAGGATATGTGCTTGCCCAAGTGGCCATGTTTCCAGGGAACACCTCCGAGTGGCCTATGTTTTGCCGAAGTGTTGATTAATTTCTGTTCCGGTAAATTTCAGGCGCTCGATATGTCCTTTTTTTAGCAAAGGTCATGCTGGATATTTTCGTGAATTTTGGCATGGCTTGTGCTATAATATAGGAAATATTGAGTGCGTTGGAAATGCCGGAAAGACCATTAAATAAATTTTTTGAATTTATAGAAGTTTAATATTTAAATTATGAACATAGGAAATGTCTGACGATGACGATAGGATCTCGGAGTGTGACTACTGCGGCGACGATCGGGATCTATGCGATATGCCTCACCTGGTAGACGGTCGGCGCTTTAGTATTAAGCTCGATGAGACCTTCGATGTTGAAACGGTACGCAAGGACACGTTTTTTTTCGTAATTAAGCATTGACTTATGCTTCTTCAACGTGTAATTTCTGCCTTTTACAATTCGACTAGCTTATCCCATGCCAAGCAAGACGCTATGTCTTGGAGCATCTGAATTTCGAAGATCATAAAAATATGGAGACAAAGATAGTTCATCTCATGACCCATCATGGTTATGATTTTGTTGTCAAGCTATGTAATTCAGAGAGCGTATCCAATTTTGGTTGCTCCAGTTGGGAAGCACTGTGCAAGGCGTATGATTTTCAGGAGGGTATGCATGTCACCTTCGATCTTAGTGATCACGAAGATGAAATGGACGAAGATAATGTCGATGAAGATAGTATTGATGAAGCTAATAACGACATGTGTGTCCTTGTTGATGCACTTCCAGTTCTACCTCAATGTGAGTTTCTCAGACATATTTATTAAGTAATTTATAAAGTTTATTTCAAAATAGTTGAGAGCTTATTTCCATTAACAACTTATTTTTATTCTTCAAAAAATATACGGAAGATGGTAGATAGAACCTACTGCACTGATGTCGCTGAATTAACTTATGAGGAGAAAGATCATCTTATCTCATTTATTATTGATGTTGAGAATTACAATATCAATTATGAAATTCCTGCACATTATGGTCAATACGTGCCACTAGTGCACGTGTTGAACAACGGTAACATCCATGGAGATGGAATGGTAAGATTTTTTTACTATTATGACATCCGTCGATCTTTTGAATAAATTCTTCTAAAGCTAAACTACATTGCTAACTACGGCGTTATTATTGTGTTTTTCAACAGAAAATCCCGAAGGATTGTGTGCCTCATCTGATCTTTCCGAAAGGTCGCCTTGATGTTATTATCTTACGACTAGGTCATCCTAGGCTTCACCGTTGTTCATACTAGATTTTTAAAACCGATGAAGACATGACAATCAAAGAATGGAAAAATGTATGGACAACCATGCAGTGCTACTTGGAAGCAACATTGTGCGAAGCACAAGAATTGGAGATAGGATAATCTCCATTTTCTATAATGGAGCGTCAAGGCCTATATTGTTTTATGCTATTTACCTTAGAGAGGGTAGTAGGTCCTAGCTAATACTCATGATGAGGAGGAGTCGTGATGATGACTAGTGACCAAGTTGTTATATCATGTCTCATGGACAAAAATGATGATCATGAGGAGTTGTTATATGACAGTGATGTATTATGATGATAAATTGTTAATGATATTATGATGATGACGATGATGAGTTATTACATCACTTGGTGAAAGAACCATGGATTAGTTTCAAGTGGATGGATCCAAAGTGACCAAGTCATCACTTTGGATCCGTCCACTTGAAACTAATCCACGGTTCTTTCACCAAGTGATGTAATAACTCACTATGATGTAAAAACAATCTATAAATTGCTACTGTATGAAAACTTGTATAATGATGTATGAATACGACATATAAAAAAGGAAGTAGAATACATAATAATAGTAGTAGCGCGGGTGGAGATGCACGCTGCTAGTAATTACCAGTAGCGTGTTATGTATAAAGCGTTGCTGCTAAGTAAGTATAGGAGTAGCGCTTGTTAACCAGCGCTACTGCTAACCTTTAGCTGTGGCGCCGTAGCAGTACCGCATCCCCCCGTGCTACTGCTATCCCAAAAACCAGCGCTAATGCTAGGTTTTCCCTAGTAGTGATTGCACCCTCTAAAATAGAAGATACATATGTTACCATTAAACTTGTTGATACAGATACCATCACACCACTTGGGATTGTTAGAGATGTCGAAGTCTTCTGTGGGAAAATAAAATACCTTACTGATTTTCTAGTCCTTGGTTCCCCACAAGATGATTTATGTCCCATTATATCTGGTAGACCTTTCTTGAACACAGTAAATGCTAAACTTGTTTGCACTAGAGAAACGGTCTGTAACGCCCAAGATGCGACTATATCTCCTACGTGTCGAGGCACGACTAAGAGGCATAATCACATTTTGGTATGATCGCAAGATGGTCATCATCACACATTTCTATGTACAATAACAAAGGAAAAAAATACATAGTTGGCTTACAATCGCCACTTCTCACAATGCATAAATAAGTCATACATTCATCCAAGTACAATCATGGTCCGTCTACGGATGAATACAATGAAAAGAAGATTGTCGGTGTCAAAACCAACAGATCTCGGGTAGGGGGTCCTACCCTGTGCGTCTAAGGATCGAAGGTAACAGGAGGCAGGGGACACTTTATTTACCCAGGTTCGGGCCCTCTTGATGGAGGTAATACCCTACTTCCTGCTAGATTGACATTGATGAGTATAGGGGTTACAAGAGTTGATCTACCTCGAGATCTTAATGAGTAAACCCTAGATGTCTAGCCTTTATGATTATGAATGCCTCTACGGACTAAACCCTCCGATTTATATAGACACCGGAGGGGCTAGGGTTGTACAGAGTCGGTTTACAAAGAAAGGAATCTTCATATCCGCGCGCCAAGCTTGCCTTCCACGCAAAGGAGAGTCCCATCCGGATACGGGGGAAAGTCTTCCATCTTATATCTTCACGACCCATTAGTCTGGCCCACGTTACGTAGCCGGACGCCCGAGGACCCCGTAGTCCAGGACTCCCTCAGTAGCCCCTGAACCAGGCTTCAATGACGATGTGTCCGACGCGAAGATTGTCTTCTACATTGCAAGGAGGGTTCCTCCTCCGAATACTTCAGAATAACTGATCAACATTTAGCTATGTCCGGCTCTGTTTAAAGAAACACAACCCACTACCACAACAGTATTACACTTAGTTAAAAAACATAATATGTCTTCAGTCTTCACTGACAGCTTTTGCTGGCGAGACGTCAGGTCTGGCCATTCCATTTTTCAACTTTCAGTTTCGCGTTTCGAGACGCTGCCTCCGGTGACACGTCTTGACAAAACAGATATTGTGTCCCCTTATCGCGGGATTTTCATCAATACGGGCTTGGGTAATCCAACCATGCCGCCCGCATGACTCCTTGGGAACAGGCGAGTTTTAAGGCTCATGGGATGGACGCTCTATATTCCCGGCCCTTATAAGGGGATAATAACCCACCTTTTCATCCCATGCCTTTCTTCCTCCTCAGCCCATCCGCCCTCGAGCTCCAGTGCCCAAGCTTCGACCCCCCCCCCCGGTCCCCAGAAAACATTCTAGCCATGTCTGGGTCCGGACCGCAAGGCATGTGGATGCCCTCCTCCGTCACAGAGGAGAACATCAAGGAGCTCTGGGAAGCGGGGTATTTAGCCGAGGCAATCGCCCATCGGCTTCCAGCCAAGGAACAGATCGTTCCCACTCCGGAGCCCCACGAGAGGGTAGTATTCATTCCTCATTTCCTCCGCGGACTAGGGTTTCCCCTTCATCCTTTTGTGTGTGGCCTTATGTTTTACTACGGGTTAGATTTCCATGATCTAGCCCCGAATTCCTTTCTCAACATCTCGGGGTTCATCATCATGTGTGAGGCATATCTCTGCGTCCCTCCCCACTTCGGCCTTTGGCTCAAGATTTTCAACGTGAAGCCAAAAGTGGTGGACGGACAACACGCGGAGTGCAGCGGTGCTATGGTGAGCAAACTCCCCAACGTCACTTGGCCAAAAGTCACCTTCGTGGAGACCGTGAAGGGGTGGCAGCAGGAGTGGTTCTACGTCACAGAACCCTGTGACTCCACATGGGCCGCTCCTCCCGAATTTAAGTCCGGGCCTCCCTGCGGCTGACATCCTGGCTCAATAAGGGCCTGGACTGGGTGTCATCCCATGAAGTGATGATGCTACAGAAGCGCATCAAGAACATTGTAGACAAAGATACCATTCTTGCTAGCGTGATCCAGATAATTCTTTTCCACCGGATTCTGCCTTGCCAGGACCGAACTCAGCGCATGTGGGAGTTCGACCCGGCCGGTCCTCGGACACTGCAACGATTCTTCAACACGAAGCATGAAGATATATGGAAACTATTGTTTAAGACCCAAAAGTAGTGGCCGAAGACGACCGAAGACCTCGGATCGATTGTACTCATGCAGCGTCTCCCGTAAGTTTTCATGATAATTTTACTATTGGTAAATCCAATGGGCATACTAAGCTTTCCATTCTTCCCATAGGGGTGGATGAAGAAAGCGGAGCGGATTCATTGTCCGGCTCAGCTACCCGAAGACCCAGCCGTCCCTCTACTAACGAGGATGCTGGTTCCGGCGCCATATAAGGCGCCGGAAGAGAAGGCCAAAAAGAATAGTCAGGAGGCAAAAAGTGGCCTTCGCCATAAAGGTGCTTCGGATGTAGTGTCCGAGGACACTGAGACTCACTCCTCCCCCGACGACGATGAAGGGGATGAAGAAGAGAGTAATTCTCCCCTTAAGGGGGGAAAGAAGAAAAGGGGGGCATCAGCGGATCTGGAGGTGGAGACGTCCAAGAAAGGGAGGATCTCCCTCACGAATGACTCCAAATCAGTCGCCGGTGAGTAGTGCCCTAGGCCGAAGCCCCTGGCCGAATCGTAAGTGCCCCTGAAGGTATTTGCACTTATGTACATTTCCGCCTTGTGATTGTAACGTACTGTATTGTGTGCTGCAGTCCAGCCCACGTCCGCCCCCAGCGGTCCTTGTCTTCGAGGAATTCGCTGGATCCAAACGTGATGGATAGCGAGTCGCCTCCACCGGCCTCCTCCCCCAAAGCCGCGGATAATGCCGAAGTGATTGTTGGGGAACGTAGCAGAATTCAAAAATAATCCTACGCTTCACCAAGATCAATCTAAGGAGTCATCTAGCAACGAGCATACTGGAGTGCATCTACATACCCTTTTGTAAATCGCGTGCGGAAGCGTTCGAAGGAACGTGGATGAAGTAGTCGTACTCTTCGCGTTCTTCGTCACCGATGATCCCAGCGTTGAACGGATGGCACCTCCGCGTTCAACACATGTACGGTACAGTGACGTCGCCTCCTTCTTAATCCAGCAAGGGTGGAGGAGAGGTTGTCGGAGATCCAACAGCACAACGGCGTGGTGGTGGATGCAACAGGAAAACCTGCAGGGCTTCGCCGGCGCCCTGTGTGAGGAGTAGGAGGTGTGACGGGAGGGGGGAGAGGCGCCAGAGGCTTGGGGTGCGGCTGCCCTCTCCCCCCACTATATATAGGGGCCAGGGGGCGCCGGCCCTAGAAGATCAGATCTCCAGGGTGGGGCGACGGCCAGGGGGGAAACTTGCCCCCCAAGGCATAGGGGGCGCCCCCTCCCCCTAGGGTTTCAACCCTAGGCGCATGGAGGGGGGCCCATATGGGTGCGCCAGCCCACCAGGGGCTGGCCCCCTTCCCCTTGCGGCCTAGGGGACCCACCGGGATGGGTGGCCCCACCCGATGGACCCTCGGGACCCCTCCGGTGGTCCCGGGACACTCCCAGTGACCCCCGGAGTTCACCCGATGGCCGGAACTGGACTTCCTATATATCATTCTTTACCTCAGGAGCATTCCGGAACTCCTCGTGACGTCCGGGATCTCATCCGGGACTCCAAACAACATTCGGGTTTCCATGTGCATGCATCTCTACAACCCTAGCGTCACCGAACCTTAAGTGTGTAGACCCTACGTGTGACGCCCGAAGACCGATCTCCCAGAAGATTCCAGATGTTATGAGTTTTCCCGTGTGTTTCAATTGTGCTTGTGTTATTTATTTTGCATTGCATCATGTCATCATGCCATCATGTCATATTTATTTTTTGCATCTCAACTTAAATAAATTGTGTGGACCTTCGGTCCATTTAAATCGAGGGAAGGACGACTTCTCTTTATAACATATCCTCCTGGTATTATGGAGCTATTATTATGGAGCTATTATAAATAAATATTCCATTTGTTTGGAATTAACCCAACACACTTGCATATTTTCCCCATGCCTTCCCTTTCTTATTCCTTGCCTCAAAACCTTGTCTATATTTCTTTTCTCGTTTATCGAGGTTCCTCCAAAATCCTCAACATTTTTGGACTCTTCAAATACCCCCATTCATATTCAAATCATTTGAATTTAATTCAAATGAGTTCGATTTTATCCCTTGCATTCTTGCCTCTCCTATTGTTCGTGGACCGTGGACATTTTTGCGAGTCCAGGAAAAATATCCCCTTGCCCAGATTCCACCCCTACCTTCTCTTTCTTTTCTTTCTCTTTTTCTATTTTGTTTTAAAATGGAAAAAGATGTAGAGAGAGAGAGAGAGAGAGAACCCAGCCCAGCCGCAGATGAGGCCCAGCCTGGCCAGCAGCCTCTTGGGCCGAAGAAACAGGCCGGCCCACCGGCTGCACCAACCCTAGTCCGACTCCCAGCTCGACCGTCTCCCTCTCGAACCCCCTCGCTCCTCTCCTTTTCCTCCCTACCGCCGCCACCCCCGATTCCCTCGTTCCCTCGCGCCTTTCCCCGATCGAGCGAGAGCTCCCTCGCTCACCTCTCGATCCCCAGCGCCGAATCCCCATCGATCTCCACGTAGCCCCGCGCCTGGCGCCCCGCGGGCAGGGCCAGGATCCGCGCGACCAGCGCCGTTCCTCAGCCTCACAGCACCCGAGCGGGCCTCCATCTCCATCCTCTCGAAGCCCCCCTCCTCCCTTCGATCACTGGTGCCGAGCGCCTCCCTCCGGCACGCCATGGAGCCCCGCCCCTCTGGTCGCCTTTTTCCTCCGTGCCTGGCGCCCCTCCAGCAGCCGGCCAGGAGCTGCGCCTCTGCCTTGGCCAGGAAGCACCGCCCTCCTTCTCCTGCACATCGCCAGGCTGAGCACCCAGGCCGCTGCCTCCTTCCTACGCTGCGGGCCCAGGCCCGCCTCCTAGTCAGCGCCAAGGCCTCGCCTGGCCCGAGCAGCTCGGCCAGGAGCCTCCATCCCCAGCGACGCAGCACGCCACCGCGCCCGGTCGACCTCCCCGAGCACCTCCTCCTAGCCGTCGGTCGGGGGCCTCATCCTCGCCGGCTCGAGCGCCGCTGCCTTCGCCTCGTGTGTTCATGACGTTGTTGCCCTTGCCTCCTTGCTGCCCGGCGAGCTTCGCCCAACCTCGTCGTGGTCGTGACCGAGACCACCATCGCTTTATTGTTGCTGTGGTTTCGCCAAGTGTTCCTTCCGGTGTGACCAAGACCCGTGTACGACTACACGACAAGACGGCAAGACCGCAACGACCCGAACATCTACATAATACAAGTTCATCTACGGATCGAGACCGACGCCAAGTACCCCTTCGAGTCGCCGGCGACCTTCAAGTTCGACTACACGATGACAAAATGACATGTACCACTACCGTCGCCAAGACCCGCAAGTTCGACTACCGTCGCCGTGTACCACTACTTCCTCGATGACCGTGTACAACTACGTCCACTACTTCCACTACGTCCCTCGACGACTCGAACCCCTCCGAGAAACGAACGTCCGAAGGAATAACCCCGAGACGATGAACCGTGGACGTTCGCTTGTTGTGTTGTATGAAATGTTTCCCTTGTGTGCTCCGTGCCCATATCATCTTTTGTTGTGCTCCTCGGTTGCCTCGTCGCCGACTCGTGGGAACCCGGTGACGGGATCACCCCATCTTTCATCTTGTTCGACTCGCTCACCACCTTTTTCTTTTGCACCGGTCTCTCAACGAGTTACCGGAACCGAGATGTGGCCGTTGCATCATTTTCGGATCGTTGCCGTGGCACCTTTTCCTTCCACCATGGTGACAATACTTCATATCTTCTTCATGTCAACTTTTAATAAAATTCCATAAAACTTGATCACGTCATCCGCATCATGTTAACAACCTTTGGATGTTTATTGTTGTTTGCTTAAAATTACTAAACATGCTCATGGGGGTTTTCCAGAATTGTTGTTGTATTTCCGGCCTCATTTAAAATGTCTAAATAGGTAGTTTGTTTTGCTTCACCTCTTGCTATGTTAAAAACATTTAATCTTGTCTTGTAAATAAACGAGAGTCAACTAAATAAATAACATGTGGTGTTTCGTCAATATGCAACTCGTTGCATATTGAGCTCCACTTAACTTGTAGTTTTGTTTGTGCTCATTGCCATGCCATGCATATTTAAACCGGACATGCATCATACTTGGATGTGCATCGTATGCCATGTTTATGCTTGTGTGTTTACCGTGTTGTTTGCTTCTTTCCGGTTGCTTCTCTTGTTAGCTTCGGTTTCGTTCCGGAGTTGTGAGGTTTCGCTCGACTGTGTTGCTCCGTCTTCTTCATGGACCCGTTCTTCTTCCTTGCGAAATCCCAGGCAAGATGACCATACCCTTGGATACCTTTACTACCATTGCCATGCTTAGTTGTCTCGATGCTATCGTTACATGTCGCGCTACCCATCTTTTATGTCAGACTCTCCTTGTTGCCATGAACCTCTAACCTTTTGACACCCTTCCTAGCAAAACCACTGTTTGGCTATGTTACCCGCTTGCTCAGCCCCTCTTATAGCGTTGTTCGTTGCACGTGAAGATGAAGTTCGTTTCAGGTGGGAACTTGTTGTGGGAATATCACAATATCTATAATTATTATTAACACACCTATATACCGGGCATGGGTGGAAGGCTTGGCCTTTTTCTCGGTGTTTTGTTCCACTCATGCCACCTTAGGCGCCGATAAACCGGCATTATGTTCCTTGATTTTGCATTCCTTACATGATGGGTGGATGGGGACCCCTTGACAGTTCGACTTTGAATAAAACTCCTCCAGCAAGGACCAACATTGGTTTTAATTTGCTTCATAATAACAACTTAATTAAATAATTAAATTTGCATAGGGGGTCGCGTCCTCGGGTTCTTAATTCTACATAACAGGGAGGGCAGTGCTGATGGTGTTGGTCCCAAATAGAGTCGTGTGCGGCGCCCCCCTTGGAAACTTGGGGTTTGGCTGCTGTACGCTATGCTCATCCGGACGTGGCCTCAGACGAGATGCGCGCGGCTACCATTAGGGTGTCGGCACGCCGGGAGGTCTTGCTGGACTTGTTTTACCATTGTCGAAATGTCTTGTGCACCGGGATGCCGAGCCTGATCGGATTTCCCTAAGATAAGGAGTGATGATATTATATTTATCACTTCAGCTAATCGTGAGAGCTTGTGATGGGCTAAGTTGGGACACCCCTGCAGGGTTATTATCTTTCAAAAACCGTGCCCGCGGTTATGTGGCAGATTGGAATTTGTTAATGTCCGGTTGTAGAAAACTTGACAGAGGATCCGAAGTAAAACACACAACTGTGTGAGTAACCGTGACTGTCTCTCTTCACTTTGAGAAGAGAACATGGTGGGGTTATGTTTGACTCGTATGTAGTTCAGGATCTTTAGCGATCACTACTTTTGCGACAGTTTTGCGTAGATGCTCATCTTATTCTTGTACTCGTAAGTTATCCACCATATTATGCTTCGCCGCTGCTCCAACCTCACCACTTTACCTCTTCCTACCCACAAAGCTTTGCTAGTCTTGATACCCATGGTTATGGGATTGCTGAGTCCTCGTGGCTCACAGATACTACAACACCAGAAGTAGGTTCAGCCGAGTTCGATGCAGGAGCTGGATCAAGTACTTCCGGGAGCTCGATGAAGAGAGTGGTCGTATGCTTGTGATGTTTTTCGACGATCAGTAGTGGTTTCTACGAGGATTCGAACTAGACATGTGGCTTTATGTTGTTTTTTGGTATCTTTCTTTTGGATCTTCGCCCGTAGTCGGGTTGTGATGTTTTGAATGATGTTTTGCTTATGTAATGTATTGTGTGACATGGCGAGTGTAAGCCAACTATCTCCTTTTGCATTTTAATCCCTCTTTTACATGAGTCGTGGAAAGATACCAAACTTGAGATCATTCCAAAATGGGCTTATACCTTTAAGTCGTGCCTCGACACGTAGGAGGTATAGTCCCATCATGGGCATTACAAGTTGGTATTCAGAGCCTTCTCCGACCTAGAAGCCCCCACTGATTGATCGAATCGTTGACGGTTGAGTCTAGGCACACACATGAAAATGTTTTGAGTCCTATATGTATATATCGGAGAGTAGGATTACTTTTGCTCCTCATCTCTTTTCACTCTTGTGAGGACTCCTGATGATTACTCTTCTCTTCTACTTTCAAAAATTCACCAAATTTTTTTTAGGATCACGCGAGTATTGTTTGGATTGTTCCGATGTCTTTGTGACGAGAACATTGTTCGCGATGCCTCCTATCATTAGGGGTTGTGGCAGTGTCCCGGGGAGTTGAGCTCCGAGGTGTTCTCGTCACAAATATATCGCATCAGTTCTGGAATATTTAAGACGGCCGACATCGAAAACTCTCCTATGCGGTTAGTGGCAAGATAACCCCGACATCACCCAGTACTTGGGAGGTAGTTCGGGAGCATTGCCATAGCTTGTATAGTAGATGCGTTTCGAAGGTCCGAGGTAAACGGTTTCCGGAGATAACTGGTTATGTGTTGAAGGATGGATACAACTGGATGTAGATTTAGAGTTGATTGCGCGGTGCTTCCCTTGTATCCCCAACACCCGATTGCATAACTGGAAACTTTCGGAAATTAATAGGTGGGTTCATCTAATAGTTCTAGGCATTCTTCCAACCAATGCACGATATGAAGTTCGGGGTTCTACATTGAGTGAAGTAGTTTTATGGGATTGTTCCAATCGGGAGTTGCATCTTAAAGGGTCCTTGGCTATGCTGATCCGGGGATTGAAAAACCCTTTTATAACACGTTCCATGAGCTTTCAGCACGAATTTGTCGAACGAAGCTTCTATCTTGTATTTGTTCTATCTGCTCCTTGTTTCTTGTTATTTACCTTTTCTTCTCCCAAGTGGCTTCTCGACAAGCTGATGTACCTACGGAATTCATTCGTTCAATTCTCTGTTCGGATTGATATGTTGCAACATAATCTTCTTCATAAACATATCTATCCTTTGTTGTTTTGATTCTGGTATTCGAGTTGCTTCGATGTGAAATGTTGATTCCATACCTTTCCTAATTGGTATTCTCATATTTTTATGGGAGTGCTAATTCTTCTTGACCATCGAGATTTTCATGTTAATCCTTTTTCAACCGGTGTGCCTTCTCTTCAAATTATTCCATACGGATGCCGTTGAGAAACCTGACAATTTGTCTGTTTCATTCATCCCAAGTTGTCTTTGTTTTCCCCACCCTCCCACCCTTCTTCTTCTCGGAGCCAGAAATTCTCAAATGAAGTATCCATTTTATTCATGTGAGGTTCTTCATTCATTTCCTTCAATGTTCTTATCCGGTGATTTATCGTGAAGATGCTCAAGAGCTTCAAGCTCATCATTCTTTTGTTCTCAAATTCTGCCGGTGGATGTAATTCAGGATTTCGGTGTTGATCTTATCCTTTTCCTCATTTCACAATGTTTTCTTATTCCGGTGTACCAATTAATCCTTCTCCTCTTGCTATTCATATCCGGAGTGCTGAAGAATCGTGTTTCCATTCTTAATCCGTTCAAACTATTTTGAGGATTGTTATCTTATTCAAGCCATTTAATTCAACCGGTGCAATATCTCTTAAGCAACCTTTTTTTTCAGCGGTGTTTTCTTTAGTGGGCCCTAACCCACAGGTCTTTTTCCAGGATCTTACCTGACTCTTCTGTTTTCCGGAGTTATTTTGAAATTGTTTTCAAAGTGTGACGTAAGAATGATTTCCATCAGTCATATACCTTCTCCGAGATCGCGTTCAATTTTTTTCACCATTGTTTCAACCTTTTAATTCTTCATTCCGGAGTGCTCAACAATTCTTATGGCATTTCTCGTCTTCATTTTCAACATTTGGAAATCGGAGAAGAGTTTCTCTTAAATCTTGGCCCGTTCTCTCAAGATTCTTCATGAATTCTTCCTATTGTGATCCTCCGAAGGCCATCATTTCAGAATATTTTCTTCGTTCTCAGTTTCAACTTAGACCTCCAACTATTCTGCATTGATGTCTCTTCGTTCGTCTCCATATTCTTACGGTGGTTCTTTCAAGATTACTCTTCCTTGTTTTCGTATCAATTCATTTGTTCTTTTCTCAATCCTACCGGTGGTTCGTTGAAGATTTACCCAAGCTTGTGCGAGATCTCTCTTAATTCTTTCCAACGAGAATAAGTAGTATGCCAAATCCTTTAGTTGTCATCAATTTAAATTGGTGAAGGAGATGCATGACATAATTCTTATTCTTATTTCATTCAAGTAATTAATCTCTTTTTTCCGGAGCTTGTTCATCATATCTTATTCTCGGTCCTAAGTTGTTCATCTCTTTTTCCGGAGCTCCAAGTTATTTCAATTATATCATTTCAAAGCTCCATCTAATTCATCGCAGGCCTTGTATCTTATTCTTTTCATCTTTCACTTCCCATGCTTTTATTACCGAAGTTCTCATGGTGGTTCATCATGTTTTAATTCATCCTCGAAGTCTTCATCAAGATTCTTGTTGGGGCTCAAGCATTCTTCTTCATGCATTCCAATTGCAATTCTTTCTACCTTTTCTTTTCAGATGGTGTTATGTTATTCTTGACAATTCCTTCATGTTTCATGATTCATGAGTTATCAAGAATGAGATATTTAAAACCATCATTTTTCCTTGGTCAGGAGATCTTTTCAATCCTTCAATTTATTCGTTGGAGTAATCTTGGGTTGTATTTCACCTAAAAGCTTTCCCAGAGAATTGTTGCTATTATGGTGCTAATAAATGACCCAAGTTCTTCATTTATCATTCCGGTGAAATAAGTTTTTCATCTCCTTGTTGATCTCAATGCAATCAATCGTTTCCGTTAGTGGCTGGTTGTCACCTCTTAATTTTGAGATGTTTCCCATAAGCCCACAGCAAGCTTATTCGTTTTCGTTGTTGATTTTTTCCAACAACTCTATTCAACACTTCTTCATAAGGATGCTCTTTCAAATTCAATTTTGAGAGAAGTTATCTTTTTCTTCTACGTTCTTTTCTTTCCAACGATATAGCTTATATTCTTTCATTCCGGAGGCTTTGTGATGTTGCTCTCTCCAAACCGTCATCTCGTTTTATCCAGATCTTGTTCTTTTCCTTGTTTATCTATTTAACCAGAGTGTTGTATTCTTCATTCAAGTTACGTCATCTTATCTAGTTTTTCCTATCTTTTCAACCGGAGTGCTGTCCGAATCCTTCTTACCCCTTGTGCCATCCTTTTATTTGTTTCAGAGGCAATATGCTGTTGATTTCATCAAATATCACTACATCTCCTCAAGCTCATATTAATTCCTTCCATTTTCAGTCGGAGTGTTGCCCGAATTCTGTCATTCTTTTTCCTTGGCTGTACCGTTGCAGTTTCATATTCTTTTGGTTCGTAAGCTCTTGTTTCATGTCTTTCAACCTACAAGGTTCTCATAATGCTCCTTGTTACTCTTTTCTAACGGAGTTTTCATATTCATTCATATCCGTTGTATTCTTCTTTCATTTTGTTCAACCTCTCAAGGTTCGTGGTTTCACTCGTTTGTCGAAGAAGCAACTTTGTTTTACCTCTTCCTCTTCCGTATTTACCCGGTGCCATCTCTAGGATCTCGGGTCGAGATCCTCTGTTAGTGTGGGAGAGTTGTGACGCCCGAAGACCGACGTCCCAGAAGATTCCAGAAGATTCCAGATGTTACGAGTTTTCTCGTGTGTTTCAATTGTGCTTATGTTATTTATTTTGCATTGCATCATGTCATCATGCCATCATGTCATATTTATTTTTTGCATCTCAACTTAAATAAATTGTGTGGACCTTCGGTCCATTTAAATCGAGGGAAGGATGACTTCTCTTTATAACATATCCTCCTAGTATTATGGAGCTATTATAAATAAATATTCCATTTGTTTGGAATTAACCCAACACACTTGCATATTTTCCCCATGCCTTCCCTTTCTTATTCCTTGCCCCAAAACCTTGTCTATATTTCTTTTCCCGTTTATCGAGGTTCCTCCAAAATCCTCAACATTTTTGGACTCTTCAAATACCCCCATTCATATTCAAATCATTTGAATTTAATTCAAATGAGTTCGATTTTATCTCTTGCATTCTTGCCTCTCCTATTTTTCGTGGACCGTGGACATTTTTGCGAGTACAGGAAAAATATCCCCTTGCCCAGATTCCACCCCTACCTTCTCTTTCTTTTCTTTCTCTTTTTCTATTTTGTTTTAAAATGGAAAAATATGTAGAGAGAGAGAGAACCCAGCCCAGCCGCAGCTGAGGCCCAGCGCGGCCAGCAGCCTCTTGGGCCAAAGAAACAGGCCGGCCCACCGGCTGCACCAACCATAGTCCGACTCCCAGCTCGACCGTCTCCCTCTCGAACCCCCTCGCTCCTCTCCTTTTCCTCCCTACCGCCGCCACCCCCGATTCCCTCGTTCCCTCGCGCCTTTCCCCGATCGAGCGAGAGCTCCCTCGCTCAACTCTCGATCCCCAGCGCTGAATCCCCATCGATCTCCTCGTAGCCCCGCGCCTGGCGCCTCGCGGGCAGGGCCAGGATCCGCGCGACCAGCGCCGTTCCTCAGCCTCGCAGCGCCCGAGCGGGCCTCCATCTCCATCCTCTAGAAGCCCCCCTCCTCCCTTCGATCACTGGTGCCGAGCGCCTCCCTGCGGCGCGCCATGGAGCCCCGCCCCTGCGGTCGCCTTTTTCCTCCGCGCCTGGCGCCCCTCCAGCAGCCGGCCAGGAGCTGCGCCTCTACCTCGGCCAGGCAGCACCGCCCTCCTTCTTCTGCACATCGCCAGGCCGAGCGCCCAGGCCGCTGCCTCCTTCCTACGCTGCGCGCCCAAGCCCGCCTCCTCGTCAGCGCCAAGGCCTCGCCTGGCCCGAGCAGCTCGGCCAGGAGCCTCCATCCCCAGCAACGCAGCACGCCACCGTGCCCGGTCGACCTCCCCGAGCACCTCCTCCTACCCGTCAGTCGGGGGCCTCATCCTCGCCGGCCCGAGCGCCGCTGCCTTCGCCTCGTGTGTTCATGACGCTGCTGCCCTTGCCTTCTTGCTGCCCGGCGAGCTTCGCCCAACCTCGTCGTGGTCGTGACCAAGACCACCGTCGCTTTATTGTTGCTGTGGTTTCGCCAAGTGTTCCTTCCGGTGTGACCAAGACCCGTGTACGACTACACGACAAGACGGCAAGACCGCAACGACCCGAACATCTACATAATACAAGTTCATCTACGGATCAAGACCGACGCCAAGTACCCCTTCGAGTCGCCGACGACCTTCAAGTTCGACTACACGGCGACAAAATGACATGTACCACTACCGTCGCCAAGACCCGCAAGTTCGACTACCGTCGCCGTGTACCAGTACTTCCTCGATGACCGTGTACAACTACTTCCACTATGTCCCTCGACGACTCGAACCCCTCCGAGAAACGAACGTCCGAAGGTATAACCACGAGACGATGAACCGTGGACGTTTGCTTGTTGTGTTGTATGAAATGTTTCCCTTGTGTGCTCTGTGCCCGTATCATCTTTTGTCGTGCTCCTCGGTTGCCTCGTCGCCGACTTGTGGGAACCCGGTGACGGGATCACCCCATCTTTCATCTTGTTCGACTCGCTCGCCACCTTTTTCTTTTGCACCGGTCTCTCAACGAGTTACCGGAACCGAGATGTGGCCGTTGCATCATTTTCGGATCGTTGCCATGGCACCTTTTTCTTCCACCACGGTGACAATACTTCATATCTTCTTCATGTCAACTTTTAATAAAATTGCATAAAACTTGATCATGTCATCCGCATCATGTTAACAACCTTTGAATGTTTAATTGTTGTTTGCTTAAAATTACTAAACATGCTCATGGGGGTTTTCCGGAATTGTTGTTGTATTTCCGGCCTCATTTAAAATGTCTAAATAGGTAGTTTGTTTTGCTTCACCTCTTGCTATGTTAAAAACATTTAATCTTGTCTTATAAATAAACGAGAGTCAACTAAATAAATAAGATGTGGCGTTTCGTCAATATGCAACTCGTTGCATATTGGGCTCCACTTAACTTGTAGTTTTGTTTGTGCTCATTGCCATGCCATGCATATTTAAACCGGACGTGCATCATACTTGGATGTGCATCGTATGCCATGTTTATGCTTGTGTGTTTACCGTGTTGTTTGCTTCTTTCCGGTTGCTTCTCTTGTTAGCTTCGGTTTTGTTCCGGAGTTGTGAGGTTTCGCTCGACTGTGTTGCTCCGTCTTCTTCATGGACCCGTTCTTCTTCCTTGCGGAATCCCAGGCAAGATGACCATACCCTTGGATACCTTTACTACCATTGCCATGCTTAGTTGTTTCGATGCTATCGTTGAATGTCGCGCTACCCATCTTTTATGTCAGCCTCTCCTTGTTGCCATGAACCTCTAACCTTTTGACACCCTTCCTAGCAAAACCACTGTTTGGCTATGTTACCCGCTTGCTCAGCCCCTCTTATAGCGTTGTTAGTTGCAGGTGAAGATGAAGTTCATTTCAGGTGGGAACTTGTTGTGGGAATATCACAATATCTATTATTATTATTAACACACCTATATACTGGGCATGGGTGGAAGGCTTGGCCTTTTGCTCGGTGTTTTGTTCCACTCATGCCACCTTAGGCGCCGATAAACCGGCATTATGTTCCTTGATTTTGCATTCCTTACACGATGGGTGGATGGGGACCCCTTGACAGTTCGACTTTGAATAAAACTCCTCCAGCAAGGCCCAACATTGGTTTTAATTTGCCTCATAATAACAACTTAATTAAATAAGTAAATTTGCATAGGGGGTCACGTCCCCGGGTTCTTAATTCTACATAACAGGGGGGGCCAGTGCTGATGGTGTTGGTCCCAAATAGAGTCGTGTGCGGCGCCCCCCCATGGAAACTTGGGGTTTGGCTGCTGTACACTGTGCTCATCCGGACGTGGCCTGAGACGAGATGCGCGCAGCTACCATCAGGGTGTCGGCACGCCGGGAGGTCTTGCTGGACTTGTTTTACCATTGTCGAAATGTCTTGTGCACCGGGATGCCGAGCCTGATCGGATTTCCCTAAGACAAGGAGTGATGATATTATATTTATCACTTCAGCTAATCGTGAGAGCTTGTGATGGGCTAAGTTGGGACACCCCTGCAGGGTTATGATCTTTCGAAAGCCGTGCCCGCGGTTATCAGATTGGAATTTGTTAATGTCCGGTTGTAGAAAACTTGACAGAGGATCCGAAGTAAAACACACAACTTTGTGAGTAACCGTGACTGTCTCTTTTCACTTTGAGAAGAGAACACGGTGGGGTTATGTTTGACTCGTATGTAGTTCAAGATCTTCAATGATCACTACTTTTGCGACCATTTTGCGTAGATGCTCATCTTATTCTTGTACTCGTAAGTTAGCCACCATATTATGCTTAGCCGCTGCTGCAACCTCACCACTTTACCTCTTCCTACCCACAAAGCTTTGCTAGTCTTGATACCCATGGTTATGGGATTGCTGAGTCCTCGTGGCTCACAGATACTACAACACCAGATGCAGGTTCAGCCGAGTTCGATGCAGGAGCTGGATCAAGTACTTCTGGGAGCTCGATGAAGAGAGTGGTCGTATGCTTGTGACGTTTTTCGACGATGAGTAGTGGTTTCTACTAGGATTCGATCTAGACCTGTGGCTTTATGTTGTTTTTTGGTATCTTTCTTTTGGATCTTTGCCCGTAGTCGTGTTGTGATGTTTTGAATGATGTTTTGCTTATGTAATGTATTGTGTGACGTGGCGAGTGTAAGCCAACTATCTCCTTTTGCATTTTAATCCCTCTTTTACATGAGTCGTGCAAAGATACCAAACTTGAGATCATTCCAAAATGGGCTTATACCTTTAAGTCGTGCCTCGACACGTAGGAGTGATACGTCCAAAACGTATCTATAATTTCTGCTTGCTCCATGCCACTCTAGGGTGATATTGCTATGATATTCATACACTTCCATACACTTTTGATCATATTTGGACTAACCTACTAATCCAGTGCACCCCGGTGCCAGTTTCTGTTTTCGGCTGTTTTTGTATTCCAGGTTTTCACATTACGAGAACTGCCAGGAAAAATCCAGAAAAAATATATAAAAAATCAGCGTTCCAGGAGCTACCGTGCGGCCAATGTACAGCCGGGGGGGACCCATAGGGGCTCCAGGCGGCCTGTGGGCGCGGCCCCGCCCCCCTGGGCCGCGCCGGGGGGGCGCCTGGGCACCCCTGACCCCCTCTGGTGACCCCCTTTGGCATATATTTAAAGCGTGTCGAGGAAACCCTGATTTCGGACCCCTTTTCTCCAGACGCGATTCCGATCTCCGCCGCCATCTCCATCAAGCTTCGGGGGACCAAAACTCCTGCGCCGGCACCTTTCCGGGACGGGGAAGTGCCCTCGGATCCATCTCCATCGGCGTTGCTTCCTCCCTCCATGATGCGGGAGTAGTTCCTCCTCGGGGCTGAGGTTCTTACCAGTAGCTATGTGGTCAATTCTCTCTCCCATGATGTGATCTTCGTTGTGATCATAGGCTATGTTAATCTAAGATATTTCCCCTTCCTCTATGTATTGGATTGATGTACTCACTTGTCTTTATCTAGTATAATCCCCGAGACCAAGGTGACAGCGGTCTATTGGACATGGATTAGAACAATATTTTCATGAGTGATTTCCTCTCTTGTGTCTTGATTGAAGATTGAGAGTCTCTTGGTGCTTGTCTTTGACTATCCTTTAGATATGTTATGGTGATTGTGGGACTCTCTTTGGATGGCCGCGGTGACATTGGGAAATCCTTAGATTGAGAACTACGAACTTTGCGGTGTGCTTTTGTAGCACTACATAATTCTCGTCCTCTCTTGACCACGAAGGAATGATCTCCGAGTGTGTCCCCTTTGCATGTTTTATGGGAAATATCATGTGATTCGATTATGTTAATGTTGTTGGGAGTTGCCACTAGTGAAAGTATGAACCTTAGGCCTTGTTTCCACCATTGCAATACCGTTTGTGCTCACGTTTACTACTTGTTTGCTTGCTGCACTTTTTATTACATATTTATATTAACTTGTTTTGCCATCCATATCACTTGCCATTTAACATCTCTTCGCCGAACTAGTGCACCTATACATCTGACAAGTGTATTAGGTGTGTTGGGGACACAAGAGACTTCTTGTATCTTAGTTGCAGGGTTGCTTGAGAGAGACCATCTTCAACCTCTACTTCCCTGAGTTCGATAAACCTTAGGTCATCCACTTGAGGGAAATTGCTACTGTCCTACAAACCTCTGCGCTTGGAGGCCCAACATAGTCTACAAGAGTAGAAGCGTGTGTAGACATCAAGCTATTTCTGGCGCCGTTGCCGGGGAGGTGAGCGCTTGAAGGTATATCTTTAGATCTTGCAATTAAATCTTTTTGTTTCTTGTTTTTATTTCACTAGTTATGTTTATGGAAAACCTTGCTATTGGATCGTTGCTTGCGGGAGGACGCCCCACACCTGTGGTGGTTGCTCCTCCTCCTACTGAAATTGTGCCCTATAAAATACCGGCTGGTATTATCGATCATGTTTTGGCTAATCGTTATGCAGGAGACAGACATCCCGATGAACACTTGCTATATCTGTCACAACTATGTTCATTATTTAAGCTTGCAGGTGTATCGAGGGAGTTTGTCATGAGGAAATTATTTGCCTTGTCACTGAAAGGAAAAGCATTGGAATGGTATAGGCTACTAAATGACTCTCACCTGCTGGAGTGGGAAGAGATCCAGTCTCTCTTTTACTCCAAATTTTATCCTCTTCATGAAGTCCATAAGAATAGGAATTATGTTTATAATTTTTATCCTCATGACGGAGAGAGCATGGCTCAAGCTTGAGGGAGACTGAAAACTTTAATGCTAAAATGTCCTAACCATGGGCTCCCCAAAGATATTATTATTACTAACTTCTATGCGAGGCTCTCTCGACAGGATAAAGATTTGCTCGATGCTTCCTCTATGGGTTCTTTCACGAACGAAAAGATTGATGCTAAATGGGAACTCCTTGAAAGAATTCAACGCAACACTGAAGATTGGGAGATCGACAAAGGTAAAGAGTCAGGTATAATTTATGAGTATGATTGCATTAAGTCCTTTGTTGAAACTACAAGTTTTAATAAGTTTAGTGCTAAGTTTGGGCTTGATTCCCAACTCCTTGTTGATTTCCTCAAATCTTTTGCTTCACATCTTAATATGCCTAAGGAGGATTGGATCAAGCATCATAAACCTTTTAAAGAGACTTGCAAAGAAAATGAAATTGTTCATGATGATTGCAACATGCATAATCCAATTCCTAAAAATGAAGTTTTATATAAGCATGTTAATTTTTGTGGAGTGGATAGACCTTGTGAAAGGCCTATGATTGAAAAAGAGAAGTATTGTAAGCAACATAAGCATGAAAGAACAATCACTTGGGTCAGAGATTTAAATGAAATTGCTAGAGAATTGTGTGACCTTTATCCTTTTACTTGTGAACTTTGTCGTACAGAGGGTCACTTTAATTTTCAATGCATGAACTTTCAAAACATAACTGTTAATCGGTTGTGTGATAACATGATCACCTCTGATCTTTATGATGAGCTTATGTTATTTTTGATGTGTGAAGAGTTATCAGAAAAGACTTCTTGGCTGGATGATAATGCCATAGGAATAAAAAACACTTTGCAAAATTGCCATCTCTATTGTGTTGTTAATTGCCATGAAAATGATTACATAATTCATGGTAAAAGAGATCCAGTCATGATCATACTCAATGCAAATTAATAGTAATACATGCAACGACAGAGGTGCTCTCCTACTGGTGCTCTTTGATAAGAGGGTGATGAATCTGCATAGAAGTAAATAGATAGGCCCTTCGCACAGGGAAGCAGGGATTTGTAGAGGTGCCAGAGCTCGATTTTAAATAGAGATTGATAACATTTTGAGCGGTATACTTTCATTGTCGGCATAACAACCAAAAATCTCGATAACTCCCATGCTACGCACATTATAGGCGGTTCCCAAACAGAATGGTAAAGTTTATTCTCCCCCAACCACCAACAAGCACACTCCACGGCCAGCCGAATCCACGGGTTACCGTCCAAACAAGCAACAACCCTGGTGGAGTTTTGTTTAATTATTATGATTTTGAGCATGGGACTGGGCATCCCAATTACGAGCCATTTTCTCGTGAATGATGAGCGGAGTCCACTCATCGTGAGAATAACCCACCTAGCATGGAAGATATAGACAGCCCTAGTTGATACATGAGCTGTTCGAGCATACAAAACAGAATTTCATTTGAAGGTTTAGAGTTTGGCACATACAAATTTACTTGGAACGGCAGGTAAATACCACATATAGGAAGGTATGGTGGACTCATATGGAATAACTTTGGGGTTTATGGAAGTGCATGCACAAGCAGTATTCCCGCTTAGTACAGGTGAAGGCTAGAAAGAGACTGGGAAGCGACCAGCTAGAGAGCAACAACGGTCATGAACATGCATTAAAATTAATCAACAATGAATGCAAGCATGAGTAGGATATAGATCACCATGAACATAAATATCGTGAAGGCTATGTTGATTTGTTTCAACTACATGCGTGAACATGTGCCATGTCAAGTCATTTAAATCGTTCAGAGGAGGATACCACCCATCATACCACATCACAACCATTTTAATTATCATGTTGGCATGCAAGATAAACCATTATAAACTCTCAGCTAACTAAGCATGGCATAAGCAGCTATGATCTCTAATTGTCATTGCAAACACGTTTCATTCATAACAAGCTGAATCAAGAACGACGAGCAATCATATTTACAAAAACAAGAGAGGTCGAGTTCATACCAGCTTTTCTCATCTCAATTAGGTTATCATATATCATCCTTATTGCCTTTCACTCGCACGACCGAACGGTGTGGAAAATAATAGTGCACGTGCATTGGACTAAGCTGGAATCTGCAGGCATTTAATACAAGAGAGAAGACAAGGTAATGTGGCTCAAGGTTAAATCTACAACAAAGCATATGAGAGCCACTAAGCATTTTAATCATGGTCTTCTACTCTTAACCCTTAAAGAAAAGCAAAGGAACTATTTACATGGGAAAACTCCCAACAAGCAAAAGAAGAACGGGAAATCTTTTTGGGTTTTTCATTTTTAATTACTACTACAAGCAAAGAGAGTAAACTAGCTAGAAGCTACAACAAATATTTTTTTGTTTTTCTGGGTTTTCCTAGCACACGAGAAAAAGACTAAGAAAAAGAAATTTAAATTACGCACGGATGGTACAGTGAAATAGTGTGAGCACCGACAACTAGAATAAGTGTGGACATGAATGTAAGTCGGTCGGAAACACGTACTCCCCCAAGCTTCGGCTTTTGGCCTAAATTGGTCTATGGCCACGGATCGAAGCCACTCCCTCCAGTGTACTGAGATGTGTCCTCTGGATGCCACTGGTTGGCGAGCTCGTCCAGATCCCACCCATAAACAGATTGGCGAGAAGGATCAAATGGTGGTTCTGGTTTAGGTTCTGAAGCTTGTGTCTGGCCTTGGTACTGGTAGAAGGCATCTGATGTAATGAGGTACTTGCCTGTGGACAGATCAAACAGAGATGGTCCAGGCAAGGTAACAATTTCATAGTATATTTCATTAAACCTCAATTTATAAAGTAGGTGCATATTTTTGTATTTAACAAGAAAGTCATGAGCTACCATGCTCTTGTAGTCTAGATAAATAGGGGCAAGCAATTTTTCTTCCTTCTCATGATGCCTAATGGGTATATTAAAATGTTCAGCAAGGCGAGAAGCAAAGATGCCTCCAAAGACGGCCCCCTTTGAGCGGTTGAGACTCAATCATTTGGCAATGACGACGCCCAAGCTAATACTTGTGTCACGAAACAAAGCATGGCGTAAAATGATAATATCAAGGGCACTGGGATTCCCACTATTCCTGCGACCAATTAAACACCTACTAGCAAATAAAGCAAACCAGCGCAGAACACGGAAGTGTATACTGGTGATTCTTTCCCCTGAAACTTGTCTAGTTTCGCCTACGGCTATCATATCAATAAACCCTTTGACGTCCTCATGACGTGGTTCATCTAGTCTACCCTCAAAGGGTACTTTGCGTATTTCACAAAAATCTAACAATGATATCTCCTTAACCACATCATATAAGCGAAACTCCACCGTAGGTGGTGTTTTTCTAGAATGAAATTGAAAGCTTTGCGTAAAAATATTGGTGAGTAAGAGATACTGTTCTTTTTGGTCGTTGATGAAGTCGGTGAGGCCTGCATTATTAGCCATCCAATAAAAGTCTTCGTAAATACCGGCGGACGTCATGAAATTATTACAAGGCCAATCGCATGATCGAACTTCCGCCATGCGAGGAAGATGATACCTGGGCTTCTTGTTTTCTTATTTCTTCTTCTCCTCTGAGTTCTTGCTGGAAGAGCCCCTCAATATTCTTTTTAACATTTTCCTTTTCTGAAAATTTCTGGAATTTTTAGTAACTCACAAATAAAAGTTAACCAAACTCAACAAGAATGATAGCAACAACTCCTATAAGTGCCTAGTAGCTGTATCTTGCATTAGAACTACTTGGGACCAAGAAAATTTGACATGCAAGCTCAAGTAAAAGGTCACCACAGCAGCACAAATTTGCAACAAATAAAGCACTAGAACAAAACCTAATTGGACCAATGGAGGAGTCACATACCAAGGAACAATCTCCCCAAACAGTTTGGTGAATGGTGCTTTGATCAAGGAGATCGAAAATGCCAGCAAAACGAGCTAGAACTCGGGTTTGAGCTGGCTGGGGACTTTTTGGGAGGAAGAAGAAGAGCATGGGTGGAAGGATAAGTGGAGGGGGGGCACGTGGGGCCCTCGGGGCAGGGGGCGCGCCCTGTGCCCTCGAGGCCAGGTGCTGGCTCCCCTCGCTGTGTGTTCAGTGCCATATTTTCTTAAATATTCTAGAAAAAATCGTATTCCATTTTCATGGCATTTGGAGAACTTTTATTTTTGGGATATTTTTTTATTGCACGGATAAGTCTAGGAACAGACAGATAATGCTATTTTTCTTTTATTTAACCTATTTAACAGAAAGTAAAAGGAGGGTACAGAAAGTTTGTGCTATCTAGATTCACCTATCCCATGCTCATCAAAAGGAATCCATTAACAAGGTTGATCAAGTCTTGTTAATAAACTCTTTCCGAGTAACATGAAACCGGAGAATTTTCGAATAACACTATGTTACCTCAATGGGGATATGTATGTCCCCAACAATAAGTATCTCATAAGCCTTCTTGATAGTAGGGATAGGAAACTCAAAACCTACAATAGTAATAGTTGAAGTTTTTCCAATATAATTGATACTGAAGACCTGAGGTTGCTTCCTCGGAAAGTGTACCGTATGCTCATTAACATTGACATGAAAAGTGACATTGCCTTTGTTGCAATCAATAACAGCCCCTGCAGTATTCAGAAAAGGTCTTCCAAGAATAATAGACATACTATCATCCTCGGGAATGTCAAGTATAACAAAGTTCGTTAGAATAGTAACATTTGCAACTACAACATGCACATCCTCACAGATACCGCCAGGTATAGCAGTTGATTTATCGGCCATTTGCAAAGATATTTCAATGGGTGTCAACTTACTCAAGTCAAGTCTACAATATAAAGAGAGAGGCATAACACTAACACCTGCTCCAAGATCACACAAAGCAGTTTTAACATAGTTTCTCTTAATGGAGCAAGGTATAGTTGGTACTCCTGGATCCCCTAATTTCTTAGGCATTCCGCCCTCAAAAGTGTAATTGGCAAGCATGGTGGAGATTTCTACTTCAGATATCTTTCTTTTGTTGGTAATAATATCTTTCATATACTTGGCATAAGGATTTGTTTTAAGCACATCAGTCAAACGCATACGCAAAAAGATAGGTTTAATCATTTCAGCAAAGCGCTCAAGATCCTCATCATCCTTTTTCTTGGATGGTTTCGGAGGAAAATGCTTGGGTTTATGAACCCATGGTTCTCTTTCTCTACCGTGCTTCCTAGCAAAAAAGTCTCTCTTATCATAACGTTGATTCTTTAATTGTGGGTTATCAAGATCAACAGCAGGTTCAATCTCTACATCATTATCATTGCTAGGTTGAGCATCATCATGAACATCATTATTAATATTATCACTAGGTCCATGTTCATTACCAGATATTTTCTCAGCATCAGAAACAGATATATCATTGGGATTCTCAGGTGGGTGAGCTGCAGGTTCACTAGAAGCATGCAAAGTCCTATCATTTTTCTTTTTCTTCTTCTTAGAAGAACTAGGTGCATCTATATCAGCTCTCTGAGAATCTTGCTCAATTCTCTTAGGGTGGCCTTCAGGATACAGAGGTTCCTGAGTCACTTTACCACCTCTAGTTGCAACTCTAACAGCATAGTCATTGTTCTTACTATTCAATTCATTGAGCAAATCATTCTGAGCCTTAAGTACTTGTTCTACATGAGTGGTAACCATAGAGGCATGTATACTAATGAGTTTCAGTTCATCTTTAGCACTAGAAAGATAATCACTCAAGCGTTCAATCATATGAGCATTGTGTTGTAATTGTCTACCAACATAAGCATTGAAGTTTTCTTGTTTCACAATGAAATTGTCAAACTCATCTAAGCATTGGCTAGCAGACTTATAACGAGGAATATCACCTTCATCAAATCTATAAAGGGAATTTACCTTTACTACCTGTGTCGGGTTATCAAGACCATGTATTTCTTCAATAGGCGGTAAATTCTTAACATCTTCAGCTTTAATACCTTTTTCTTTCATAGATTTCTTTGCCTCTTGCATATCTTCAGGACTGAGAAATAGAATGCCTCTTTTCTTCGGAGTTGGCTTAGGGGCTGGTTCAGGAAGTGCCCAATTATTTCCATTGGCCAGCATATTATTCAATAGTAATTCAGCTTGCTCAACTGTTCTTTCCCTAAAAACACAACCAGCACAACTATCCAGGTGGTCTCTGGAAGCATCGGTCAGTCCATTATAAAAGACATCAAGTATATCATGCATCTCAAGAGGATGATCAGGCAAAGCATTAAGTAACTGGAGAAGCCTCCCCCAAGCTTGTGGGAGACTCTCTTCTTTAGTTTGAGCAAAGTTATATATTTCCCGTAAGGCAGCTTGTTTCTTATGAGCGGGGAAATATTTAGCAGACAAGTAATACATCATATACTGGGGACTACGCACACAACCAGGATCAAGAGAATTAAACCAAGTCTTAGCATCACCCTTTAACATGAACGGAAATAGCTTAAGGATATAGTAGTACGAATATTTTCATCATTGGTAAACAGGGTGGCTATATCATTCAACTTGGTAAGATGTGCCACAATAGTTTAAGACTCATAGCCATAGAAAGGATCAGATTCAACCAAAGTAATTAATTCAGGATCAACAGAGAATTCATAATCCTTATTAGTGACACATTGTAATGCCCAGGATGGGACTATACCTCCTACGTGTCGAGGCACGACTTAAAGGTATAAGCCCATTCTGGAATGATCTCAAGTTTGGTATCTTTGCACGACTCATGTAAAAATAGGGATGAAATTGCAAAAGGATAGTTGGCTTACACTCCCCACGTCACGCAATACATTACATAAGCAAAACATCATCCAAAACATCACAAACCGACTACGGGCGAAGATCCAAAAGAAAGATACCAAAAACATAAAGCCACAGGTCCGAATCGCCCTTAGTAGAAACCACTATTGATCGTCGAAAAACGTCACAAACATACGGCCACGCTCTTCATCGAGCTCCCAGTGAAGTACTTGAACCAGCTCCTGCATCATTCTCGGATGAACCTGCATCTGGTGTTGTAGTATCTGTGAGCCACGAGGACTCAGCAATCCCATAACCATGGGTATCAAGACTAGCAAAGCTTTATGGGTAGGAAGAGGTAAAGTGGTGAGGTTGCAGCAGCGGCTAAGCATAATATGGTGGCTAACTTACGAGTACAAGAGTAAGATGAGCATCTATACAAACGGTCGCAAACTAGTAGTGATCGGTAAAGATCCTGAACTACCTACGAGTCAAACATAACCCCACCGTGTTCTCTCCTCAAAGTGAAAAGAGACAGTCACGGTTACTCATGCAGTTGTGTGTTTTACTTCGGATCCTCTGTCAAGTTTTCTACAACCGGACATTAACAAATTCCAATCTGTCACGTAACCGAGGGCACGACTTTCAAAAGATCATAACCCTGCAGGGGTGTCCCAACTTAGCCCATCACAAGCTCTCACGATCAGCTGAAGTGATAAATATAATATCATCACCCCTTATCTTAGGGAAATCCGATCAGGCTCGGCATCCCGGTGCACAAGACATTTCGACAATGGTAAAACAAGTCCAGCAAGACCTCCCGGCTTGCCGACACCCTGATAGTAGCCGCGCGTATCTCGTCTCAGGCCACAACCGGATGGGCGATGCTACAGGTAAAACCAAACCTCGAGTTTCCCCGTGGTGGCCCTGCAGGACCCCCGTTTGGGACCGACACCATCAACACTGGCCCCCCTGCTATGTAGAAAAGAATCTCCAAGGAGCGTCCCCCTTATGCAAATTAATTAATTAAGTTATTATTATGAGGCAAATTAAAAACCAATGTTGGGCCTTGCTGGAGGAGTTTTATTCAAAGTGGAAGTGTCAAGGGGTCCCCATATACCCATCGTGTATGGAACGCAAAATCAAGGAACATAATGCCGGTTTATTGGCGCCTAAGGTGGCATGAGTGGAACAAAACACCGAGCAAAAGGCCAAGCCTTCCACCCATGCCCAGTATATAGGTGTGTTAATAATAATAATAGATATTGTGATATTCCAACAACAAGTTCCCTCCTGGAACGATCTTCATCTTCACCTGCAACTAACAACGCTATAAGAGGGGCTGAGCAAGCGGGTAACATAGCCAAACAATGGTTTTGCTAGGAAGGTTTCAAAGGTTAGAGGTTTCATGGCAACAAGGAGAGGCTGACAATAAGATGGGTAGCGCGACATGTAACGATAGCATCGACACTACTAAGCATGGCAATGATAGTAAAGGTATCCAAGGGTATGATCATCTTGCCTGAGATCCCGCAAGGAAGAAGAACGGATCCATGAAGTAGTCGAACAGAACCTCACAACTCCGGAACGAACCCGAAGCTAACGAGGGAAGCAAACCGGAAAGAAACAAGCAACACGGTAAACAGACCACACGAGACACGACAATATGCTCAACCAAGTATGATGCAAGACAGTTCTACACAGGATGCACAACAAGCCTATACAGGAAGCAAAACATGGCAAGGTAGGAAGCAAAGAAAAACAACACAAGAAACATGACAATAAGCTCAAGCAAGTATGATGCAATACAAGATTAAATGTTTGTTAACATGGCAAGAGGTGAAGCATAATAAAACTACAATATTTTGGCATTTTAAATGAGGCCGGAAATAACAACAACAATTCCGGTAAAACCCCATATGTCATATTTAGCAATTCTTAAAGCAAACAACATTTTAAACATATTAATGTTGTTATCATGATGCGGATGACATGATCAAGTTTATGCAATTTTTAGTCAAAGTTAACATGAAGAGATATGAAGTATTGTCACCGTGGTGGAAGGAAAGGGTGCCACGGCAACGATCCGAAAATGATGCAACGGCAACATCTCGGTTCCGGTAACTCGTTGAGAGACCGGTGCAAAAGAAAAGATGGCATGAGCGAGTCGAACAAGATGAAAGGTGGGGTGATCCCGTCACCGAGTTCCCACGGGTTGCCGCCAAGGCAAACGAGGGCACAACGGACACGAGCAAACATTCGATACATCTCATACAACACAACAAGCATTTGTTCACCACATCGGCATTCGACTCGGGGTATACCTTTGAAGCGTGCATCTGCGGGGCGGAACGAGTTCGAGGGAAGAGGGAAGTAGTGGTTCACGTGACATAGGGGAAGTAGTCGTTCACGGGGTCGTCGTGGGAAGTAGTTGTACACGAGGCAATGAGGTCGTCGTTGACGTAGGGGTACACATTATGTAGTGGTACTTGGGTCTTCGGACTTGCCGGTCTCGATTCTTGCGACGGTAGTCGAACTTGGCGCTTCAGGCTGCCATCGTTACTCGGTTTGTAGATGTACTTGACGGTTCCGATGGCTCTGGGCGTCGTGGTACTTGTCGCGTCGTAGTGGTACTCGTTTTGTAGATGTACTTAGCGTCACATCGTGTAGTCGTTTGTGTCATAGATGAACTTGACAAAATGCACTCCGGCTGTTGTGGTACTTGGCGCCTTCCCGTGTAGTCGTACACTTGTTGGATCCGGAAGGGGAACTCGGCGCCCACGGCTGTTGCAACTGCAGTGTTCACAACAACGGAAAAAAAGGCAGCAAGATGGTGCACAGAAGGCGGCGACCGAGGTGACGAACTGCAGGTGCAGTGGCACTGGATCTGGGGCGGAGGGACTCATTCCCGAAGGCGACGGAGGTCGAGGACTTGGCGTCCTTGGCGGTAGAGTGCCCTGCAGACGAACAGGGGCGGCCCATGGGATGGCACCAGCGACGGGCTGGACTTGGCGCAAGGGAGGCCGATGCGCTGGGGGCGCGCGCCGGCGGTGGTGACGCCGTTGATGGTGACGGGGAGGCGGCGCATCGGAGATGATGCAGAGGCGAGGCGGCTGACGGCCAGGGAGGAGCTCGGGGCTCGGGCGCGGAGGAAGAGGTGGCCGGTGGGGAGACTCGCGACGGCGGCGGGCGTCCAGCAAGGGTGTCGCACCTGCGACCCGGCGGAGCGGCAGACGACGGGGAGGCGCAGGCCCGCGGCTGGCTCGGCGACGCTACGAGACGACGGCAAGGAGGAGAAGTGGGAGGCGAGCCAGCGAGGGGGGATGGGGATCGGGCTCCAGGGGGGCGAGGGGAAGAAGAGATGTTGGTGGCGGCTCGGGAGGACGAGAGGAAGATCGAGAAGGAGATGGGGTTTGGGATCGGGCCGGCTTCCTAGGGTTAGAGAAGGAAACGGGCTGCGGCTGGGCCTAGAAGGCTGAGTCCTCTCTGCCTCCCTACTGCTGTTTTCCCAAATAAAACAGAAAACAACATGAAGAAAAGAAAAGAAAGGAGGTGTTAGGAATAGGATTAGGGCATGAGGTTATTTTTCCCGGACTCGCAAAAATGCCCACGGTCCACGAAAAATAGGAGAGGCAAGAATGCAAGAGTAAAATTCAAACTCATTCGAATTTAATTCAAACGGTTTGAATTAGGACAAGGTTTAGGAAGCAAGGAATTGGGAAAGAAAAGGCATGGGGAAGATATGCAAGTGTGTGTTGGTGAATTTCCAAACAAATGGAATATTTATTTATAATAGCTCCATAAATATTAGGAGGATATGTTATAAAGAGAAGTCACTCTTCCTCGATTTAAATGGATCGAGGATCCATACGGTTTATTTAGAAATGCGGAAGAATTATGACATGATGGCATGATGATATGATGCAATGCAAAATAAATAACACAAGCACAAAAGAAACACACGGGAGAACCCGGAACATCTGGAATCTTCTGGGACGTCGGTCTTTGGGCGTCACAACTCTCCCACACTAACAGAGGAAATCGACCCGAGATCCTAGAGATGGCACCGGATGAAATGGAAAAAGGAAGAGGTAAAACAAAGTTTCTTCTTTGCCAAACGAGTGAAAGCTCGAACCTTGAGAGGTTGAACAATCTTGGAAGATAGAATACAACGGAGATGAACAAAGTTAAGAGCACTCCGGTAAAAAGGAGGAACAAGGGACATTATGAGAACCTTGTAGGTTGAAAGACATGAGACAAGAGCTTACGAACCAAAAGAATAAGAAACTGCAACGGTATAGCCAAGGAAAAAGAATGACAGAATTAGGACAGCACTCCGCCTGAAAATGGAAGGAATTAACATGAACTTGAGAAGATTGGATGATCTTGATGAAATCAGCAACACATTGCCTCTGAAACAATTGAAAGAATGGCACAAGGGGTAAGAAGGATTCAGACAGCACTCCGGTTGAAAACAGAGGAAAACTAGATAAGATGACGGAACTAGAATGGAGGTCACGACACTCCTGTTAAATGATAAGCAAGGGAAAGAACATGATCTCGATAAAACGAGATGATGGTTTGGATAGAGCAACATCACAAAGCCTACGGAGCGAAGAATATATGCTAGATCGTTGGGAAGAAAGAACGGAGAAGAAAATGACAACTTCTCTCAAAATTGAATTTGAAAGAGCATCCTTACGAAGAACGGTTGAACAGAGTTGTTGGAAAAATCAACAACGAAAACGAATAAGCTTGATGTGGGCTTATGGAAAACATCTCAAAATTAAGAGGTGACAACCAGCCATTTATGAAAACATTTAATTGGATTGAGATCAACAAGGAGACGATAAACTTATTTCACCGGAATGATAAATGAAGAACTTGGGTCATTTATAAGCACCATAAATAGCAACAATTCTTAGGGAAAGCTTTTAGGTGAAATACAACCCAAGATTACTCCAACAAATAATTGAAGGGTTGAAAACATCTCCTGAACAAGGAAAATGATGGTTTTAAATACCTCATTCTTCATAACTCGTGAATCATAAAACATGAAGGGAAAATTGTCAAGAATGACATAACACCATCTGAAAAGATAAGGGAGAAAGAATTGCACTTCGTAATACCAGAACAAGAATACTTGAGCTCCAACAAGAATCTTGATGAAGACTTCGAGGATGAATTAAATCATGATGAACCACCATGAAGAACTCCGGTAATGAAAGCATGGGAAGTGAAAGATGAAAGAATAAGATTCAAGGCCTGCGGTGAATTAGATGGAGCTTTGAAATGATATAATTGAAATAACTTGGAGCTCCGGAAAACAAGATGAACAACATAGGACCGAGAATATGATATGATGAACAAGCTCCGGAAAAAAGAGATTAATCACTTCGAGGAAAAATAATAAGATTTACTGTATGCTTATCCTTGATCAAAATAAATTGATGACCAGCAATGGATTTGGCCTACTACTTATTCTTCTTGAAAAGGATTGGAGAGAGATATAGCCAAACTTGAGAATAATCTTCAACGACTCACCGGTAGGATTATGAAAAGAACAAATGAATTAATACGATAACAACGAAAGAGTAATCTTGAAAGAACCACCGTAAGAATATGGAGACGAACGAAGAGACATCAATGAAGAATATTTGGAGGACAAAGTTGAAAACTGAGAACAAAGAAATATTCTGAATTGATGGCCTTCGGAGGATCACAAAGAAAAGAATTCATGAAATGCTTCGGATGGGTATGAAAAGAATTCCTCACAAACGGAACAATAATGAGGATGTCATTAAGCTAGAACCACGGATCTTCAAGAGAACGAGCCAAGATTTAAGAGAAACTCTTCTCCGTTCTTCAAATATGAGAAGACGATGAGATACACCACCATGAATTGTTGAGGCACTCCGGAATGAAGAATTAAAAGGTTGAACCAAAGGTGAAAAGAATTGAACGCGATCTTGGAGAAGGCATATGACTGATGTAATCCATTCTTACGTCACATTTTGAAAAGAATTTGAGTATAACTCCAGAAATATTAGAAGAGTTAGGTAAGATCCTGGAAAAGACATGTGGGTTAGGGCCCACTAAAGAAATCGCCGTTGAAAAAGATTGCTGAAGAAATATTGCACCAGTTGAATTAAATGGCTTGAGTAAGATAACAATCCTCAAAATAGCTTGAACGGATTAAGAATGGAAACACGAATCTTCTGAGATACCTTGTACACACCGGATAAGGATAGGAGAGTTGAATGAATAAGAGAGCCTTCGGATAATAAATTTCAACATGGGAAAACATGTGAAACAAGAGGCACAGATATGATCAATACGGAAGCTTGGATTTAGTCCACCGGAGAAGAATATTAGAATTAAGAATGATGAACTTGAAACTCTTGAGCATCTTCATGATAAATCACCGGATAAGAACATTGAAGGAAAAGAATGAAGAAACATCACATGAATAAAATGGATATTTCATTTGAGAATTTCTGGCTCCATAAAGAAAAGGGTGGGAGGGTGGGGAAAACAAAGACAACTTGGGATGAATGAAATAGACAAATCATCAGATTTCTCAACGGCGTCCGTATGGAATAACTTGAAGAGAAGGCACACCGGTTGAAAAGGATTAACATGAAAATCCTGATTGATCAAGAAGGATTAGCACTCCCATAGAAATATGAGAACACCGATTAGGAAAGGTATGGAATCAACACTTGACATCGAAGCAACTCGAATACCAGAATCAAATCAAAACAACGGATAGATATGTTGCAACATAATCTTCACAATATCATTCGAACAGAGAATTGAACGAATGAATTCCGTAGGTACATCAACTTGTCGAGAAGCCACTTGGGAGAACAAAAGGTAAATAAAAACAACAAGGAGCAGATAGAACAAATACAAGATAGAAGTTTCGTCCCACATATTCGTGCTGAAAGCTCATGGAACGTGTTACAAAAGGGTTTTGCAATCCCCGGATCAGCATAGCCAAGGACCCTTTAAGATGCAACTCCCGATCGGAACAACGCCCATAAAACCACTTCACTCAATGTAGAACCCCGAACTCCATATCATGCATTCGTTGGAAGAATGCCTATGAGCTACTAGATGAACACACCTATTAATTTCCGAAAGTTTCTAGTTATGCAATCAGGTGTTGGGGATACAGGGGAAGCACCGCGCACTCAACTCTAATCCTACATCCAGCTGTATCCATCCTTCAACACATAACCAGTTATTTCCGGAAGCCGTCTACCTCGGACCTTCGAAACGCATCTACTATACAAGCTATGGCAATACTCCCGAACTACCTCCCCAGTACTGGGTGATGTCGGGGTTATCTTGCCACTAACCGCATAGGAGAGTTCTCGATGTCGGTCGTCTTAAGTATTCTAGAACTGCTGCGATAAATTTGTGACGACAACACCTCGGAGCTCAACTCCCCGGGACACTGCCACAGCCCCTAAATGACAGGAGGCATCGAGAACAATGTTCTCGTCACAAAGACATCAGAACAACCCAAACAATACTCGCGTGATCCTAAAAAAAATTTAGTGAACTTTTTAGAGTAGAAGAGACAAGAGTAATCGTCAGGAGTCCTCACCAGAGTGAAAAGAGATGAGGAGCAAAAGAAATCCTACTCTCCGATATATATATATATAGGACTCAAAACATTGTAAGTGTGTGCCTAGACTCAACTGTCAACAATTCGATCAATCAGTGGGGGCTTCTAGGTCGGAGAATTCTCTGAATACCAACTTGTAATGCCCAGGATGGGACTATTCCTCCTACGTGTCGAGGCACGACTTAAAGGTATAAGCTCATTCAGGAATGATCTCAAGTTTGGTATCTTTGCACGACTCATGTAAAAATAGGGATGAAATTGCAAAAGGATAGTTGGCTTACACTCGCCACGTCACACAATACATTACATAAGCAAAACATCATCCAAAACATCACAACCCGACTACGGGCGAAGATCCAAAAGAAGATACCAAAAACATAAAGCCACAGGTCCAAATCGCCCCTAGTAGAAACCACTACTAATCGTCGAAAAATGTCACAAACATACGGCCACGCTCTTCATCGAGCTCCCAGTAAAGTACTTGAACCAGTTCCTGCATCATTCTCGGCTGAACCTACATCTGGTGTTGTAGTATCTGTGAGCCACGAGGACTCAGCAATCCCATAACCATGGGTATCAAGACTAGCAAAGCTTTATGGGTAGGAAGAGGTAAAGTGGTGAGGTTGCATCAGCGGCTAAGCATAATATGGTGGCTAACTTACGAGTACAAGAGTAAGATGAGCATCTACGCAACGGTTGCAAACTAGTAGTGATCGCTAAAGATCCTGAACTACCTACGAGTCAAACATAACCCCACCGTGTTCTCTTCTCAAAGTGAAAAGAGACAGTCACAGTTACTCACGCAGTTGTGTGTTTTACTTCGGATCCTCTGTCAAGTTTTCTACAACCGGACATTAACAAATTCCAATCTGCCACATAACCGCGGGCACGGCTTTCGAAAGATCATAACCCTGCAGGGGTGTCCCAACTTAGCCCATCACAAGCTCTCACGATCAGCTGAAGTGATAAATATAATATCATCACCCCTTATCTTGGGGAAATCCGATCAGGCTCGGCATCCCGGTGCACAAGACATTTCGACAATGGTAAAACAAGTCCAGCAAGACCTCCCGGCGTGCCGACACCCTGATAGTAGCCGCGCGTATCTCGTCTCAGGCCACAACCGGATGGGCGATGCTACAGGTAAAACCAAACCTCGAGTTTCCCCGTGGTGGCCCTGCAGGACCCCCGTTTGGTACCAACACCATCAGCACTGGCCCCCCTGCTATGTAGAAAAGAATCTCCAAGGAGTGTCCCCCTTATGCAAATTAATTAATTAACTTATTATTATGAGGCAAATTAAAAACCAATGTTGGGCCTTGCTGGAGAAGTTGTATTCAAAGTCGAAGTGTCAAGGGGTTCCCATATACCCATCGTGTAAGGAACGCAAAATCAAGGAACATAATGTCGGTTTATTGGCGCCTAAGGTGGCATGAGTGGAACAAAACACTGAGCAAAAGGCCAAGCCTTCCACCCATGCCCAGTATATAGGTGTGTTAATAATAATAATAGATATTGTGATATTCCAACAACAAGTTCCCTCCTGGAACGATCTTCATCTTCACCTGCAACTAACAACGCTATAAGAGGGGCTGAGCAAGCGGGTAACATAGCCAAACAATGGTTTTGCTAGGAAGGTTTCAAAGGTTAGAGGTTTCATGGCAACAAGGAGAGGCTGACAATAAGATGGGTAGCGCGACATGTAACGATAGCATCGAGACTACTAAGCATGGCAATGATAGTAAAGGTATCCAAGGGTATGATCATCTTGCCTGAGATCCCGCAAGGAAGAAGAACGGATCCATGAAGTAGTCGAACAGAACCTCACAACTCCGGAGCGAACCCGAAGTTAACGAGGGAAGCAAACCGGAAAGAAACAAGCAATACGGTAAACACACCACACGAGACACGACAATATGCTCAACCAAGTATGATGCAAGACAGTTCTACACAGGATGCACAACAAGCCTATACAGGAAGCAAAACATGGCAAGGTAGGAAGCAAAGAAAAACAACACAAGAAACATGACAATAAGCTCAAGCAAGTATGATGCAATACAAGATTAAATGTTTGTTAACATGGCAAGAGGTGAAGCATAATAAAACTACAATATTTAGGCATTTTAAATGAGGCCGGAAATAACAACAACAATTCCGGTAAAACCCCATATGTCATATTTAGCAATTCTTAAAGCAAACAACATTTTAAACATATTAATGTTGTTATCATGATGCGGATGACATGATCAAGTTTATGCAATTTTTAGTAAAAGTTAACATGAAGAGATATGAAGTATTGTCACCGTGGTGGAAGGAAAGGGTGCCACGGCAACGATCCGAAAATGATGCAACGGCAACATCTCGGTTCCGGTAACTCGTTGAGAGACCGGTGCAAAAGGAAAGATGGCGTGAGCGAGTCGAACAAGATGAAAGGTGGGGTGATCCCATCACCGGGTTCCCACGGGTTGCCGCCAAGGCAAATGAGGGCACAACGGACACGAGCAAACATTCTATACATCTCATACAACACAACAAGCATTCGTTCACCACATCGGCATTCGACTCGGGGTATACCTTTGAAGCGTGCATCTGCGGGGCGGAACGAGTTCGACGGAAGAGGGAAGTAGTGGTTCACGTGACGTAGGGGAAGTAGTCGTTCACGGGGTCGTCGTGGGAAGTAGTTGTACACGAGGCAATGAGGTCGTCGTTGACGTAGGGGTACACGTTATGTAGTGGTACTTGGGTCTTCGGACTTGCCGGTCTCAATTCTTGCGACGGTAGTCGAACTTGGCATTTCGGTCTGCCATCGTTACTCATTTTGTAGATGTACTTGACGGTTCCGATGGCTCTGGGCGTCATGGTACTTGTCGCGTCGTAGTGGTACTCGTTTTGTAGATGTACTTAGCGTCACATCGTGTAGTCGTTTGTGTCATAGATGAACTTGACAAAATGCACTCCGGCTGTTGTGGTACTTGGCGCCTTCCCGTGTAGTCGTACACTTGTCGGATCCGGAAGGGGAACTCGGCGCCCACGGCTGTTGCAACTGCAGTGTTCACAACAATGGAAAAAAGGCAGCAAGATGGTGCACAGAAGGCGGCGACCGAGGTGACGAACTGCAGGTGCAGTGGCACTGGATCTGGGGAGGAGGGACTCGTTCCCGAAGGCGAGGAGGTCGAGGACTTGGCGTCCTTGGCAGTAGAGTGCCCTGCAGACGAACAGGGGCGGCACATGGGATGGCACCAGCGACGGGCTGGACTTGGCGCAAGGGAGGCCGATGCGCTGGGGGCGCGCGCCGGCGGTGGTGACGCCGTTGATGGTGACGGGGAGGCGGCGCACCGGAGATGATGCAGAGGCGAGGCGGCTGACGGCCAGGGAGGAGCTCGGGGCTCGGGCGTGGAGGAAGGGGCGGCCGGTGGGGAGACTCGCGACGGCGGCGGGCGTCCAGCAAGGGCGTTGCACCTACGGCCCGGTGGAGCGGCAAGACGACGGGGCGGCGCAGGCCCGCGGCTGGCTCGGCGACGCTACGAGGCGACGGCGAGGAGGAGAAGTGGGAGGCGAGCCAGCGAGGGGGGGATGGGGATCGGGCTCTAGGGGGGCGAGGGGAAGAAGAGATGTTGGTGGCGGCTCGGGAGGACGAGAGGGAGATGGGGTTCGGGATCGGGCCGGCTTCCTAGGGTTAGGGAAGGAAACGGGCTGCGGCTGGGCCTAGAAGGCTGAGTCCTCTCTGCCTCTCTACTGTTGTTTTCCCAAATAAAACAGAAAACAACAAGAAGAAAAGAAAAGAAAGGAGGTGTTAGGAATAGGATTAGGGCATGAGGTTATTTTTGCCGGACTCGCAAAAATGCCCACGGTCCACGAAAAATTGGAGAGGCAAGAATGCAAGAGTAAAATTCAAACTCATTTGAATTTAATTCAAACGGTTTGAATTAGGACAAGGTTTAGGAAGCAAGGAATTGGGAAAGAAAAGGCATGGGGAAGATATGCAAGTGTGTGTTGGTGAATTTCCAAACAAATGGAATATTTATTTATAATAGCTCCATAAATGTTAGGAGGATATGTTATAAAGAGAAGTCACTCTTCCCTCGATTTAAATGGATCGAGGATCCATACGGTTTATTTAGAAATGCAGAAGAATTATGACATGATGGCATGATGATATGATGCAATGCAAAATAAATAACACAAGCACAAAAGAAACACACGGGAGAACCCGGAACAACTGGAATCTTCTCGGACGTCGGTCTTCGGGCATCACACACATATAGCTGAAGTAGCAAAAGCAGGGTCATGTTTCATTCTAGCATTCAAGGACTTTTCTTTAAACTTTGCTAACAACTTCTTAAGATCATATCTATCATTGCAAGCAAGAAATTCTCTAGCAATTTCTTCATCCATAACATAACCCTCAGGCACAACAGGCAATTCATATCTATTAGGAGTAGTTTCATCATCACTTTCATAAATATCATCAACATTTGCACTCTCCCTAACCTTAGCAATTTGTTCATCTATAAATTCACCTAGTGGCACAGTATCGGGCATAGAGATAGTTTCATCATACATAGCAGAAGTAGCATCATCAAGAACATACGACATATCAGATGCAATAGCAGGAGTAGGTGTCGCAAGTTTACTCATAACAGAAGGAGAATCAAGTGCAGAGCTAGATGGTAGTTCCTTACCTCCCCTCGTAGTTGAGGGTATGATCTTGGTTTTTGAGTCCTTCAGATTCTTCATAGTGATAAGCAGATATAAATCCCAACTGACTTAAAGAATAGAGCTATGCTCCCCCACAACGGTGCCAGAAAATAGTCTTGATAACCCACAAGTGTAGGGGATCGCAACAGTTTTCGAGGGTAAAGTATTAAACCCAAATTTGTTGATTCGACACAAGGGGAGCCAAAGAATACTCTTAAGTATTAGCAACTGAGTTGTCAATTCAGCCACACCTGGAAACTTAGTATCTGCAGCAAGATAGTTTAGTAGTATAGTAGTATGATAGGGGTGGTAGCATGTGACACCCCGAGACCGGTGCGCCACGTGACAGTCAGTTATTCGTTGTTATTGCCATGTCATCTGCATGCGTGTTGCATCTTGCCATGTCATCGTGTGTGTTGCATCAGCATGTTTTCAAAACTTGCATCCGCCCGAGCCCCCTCGTTCTCTCCGTTGTCCGTTCTGAGCCCAGACACACTTGCACGTGCCCGCGACACCTCCAGTATTTATTTTATGAGTGGCCGGAAAATGTTCTCGGAATGGGATGAAACTTGGCGTGTGGTCCTATTATAGTGTAGATAGGCCGCTTGCCAAATTTCATCGCATTCGGAGTCCGTTTGATAGCCCAACGGATATATATAGCGGCACTAGTCGCCGGTTTAATCGTCGGACGTTTTCGGTCTCCGAAAACCCCTGCGGGCCTCTCTCCCCTCCTCTCATCTTAGCCCGCACCCCTCTACATAGCCCACCAGGCCCAGCCTACTCCCCCTCCCTCCGGTGCCGTTGGATCGTGATCCGATGGCTCCGAAACGGCCAAAAAAACCCCTCCTAACCCTAATCCTAGCCACTTCCCTATTTAAAGCCCTCCCCTTCCATTTTGGGCAGCCCTAGCTCCTCTAACCCTCCCCTAACCTCCAGCCACCAGTTTCTCCTCAAAATTCGCGCCACCATCAGCCTCCCACCGCCTCCTCCTTGTTTTCCGGCGCCGGCCACCACGTCGTCGACACGTGGCAGCCAGCCACTGGCCCTCCGCCGCCAGTCAGCACCCCCCCTCCAGTGGGAGACCGCCACCTGGCGCCTCCACATCGCCCGGAGCCTCTCGCTGCGCGCCACTTGGCTCCCCACGATGCCAGCCGCCGCCGCGGCCCGTTCAGCCGGCGCGGGGCCCGCCGAGCCCATCTGGGCCCGGGCGAGCCCGCACCAGCGCTACGACCCGTGCCGCCTTGCTCCTTCGTCTCCGTCGCCTAGCTGCACCGCGTCGCCACCGGTTGCCGCCCATCGCCGGAGTTGCTACACCGCCACCACCTCGATGCCGGTCACAGGACCCCACCGCCGCACCTCTCCGGTGGCCTGCCTCCTCGCTGTACTACGTCGTCCCGCAGTCCTCGCTCTGGATCGGGGCGAGGAGCCCGATCTCCCTCCTCGTCCGGTAGGCTCCTCGCCGGAGCCCTTCCGCGCCGCCCCTCATCCGGCCAGATCCGGGTGGGGATCCGCCGGATCCGCCGCCGCAGCTCCGTCCCCGACCTCCGAGCTCGTTCCCGGCCTCCCTCCGTTGCGCCCCGCCGTTCCCGGAGTTTCGCCAACGGCGAGCCGCCGTCCTTGGCCTCCTCGGGCCGATCTGCCCCGCCGGCGTTCTATCAGCCGCCGGACATGTCCGGTTGGGACCTGGACATGTCCATCGAACCCTCGTCAGTGCCACTGACGTGTGGGCCCGGATGCCCGCACCGACGGACATGTCCGACCTGACACCGGACATGTCCATCCCTCGAGGTCTATTTTCCCTCGAAGTCCTTTTCTGTTAATTTCGGATGCATACTTTGGGTGGCTGTATCTTTTTGTTTGCTTATCCAAATGATGCAAATAATATGTCAAAATGATCGTGGTGAGATGCTCTACACTTTGTTCCATTGTGCCATGCTTGTTTGACTTCATCTTGATGCCTTAATCCTTGTTGCAAGAGTGCTACTTGTTGTAAACTACTGTTACTTGTTATTTTCATGCCATGTTTGAGATATGATAACTTGGTGCATGTTTATCCAAATGGAGCACATGATATGTCAAAATGTTCATTGTGAAGTGTACTACATGATGGTTGCTGTAGCATGCTTGTTTAAGTTCATATTGCCATGTTAATATCTGTTGCAAAAGTGCATTTGACTGTTAAATGCTGAAACTTGTTACGAGTTACTGATTTCACTTGCTCTTTGCTATTGATGTGCTTGTCTTCATGCCACATGTCTAGATGTGTTAGAAGCACCATCATGTGGTCTTTGATGTGGTGCAATTAACTTTCCATGATATGACTTGAGGTGACTTAAACAAGCTTGTAAACATGGCATGTTATTGTTACTGTTTTATACTTAGTGAAAAACTGCTAAGTCTGGAATCTGTTATAACATGATGCCATGTTTGCTTGATGCCCCACTCAAATCCATGCTTGTTTTGGAGTGGCCAATGATCATGTCTTGTTGTCCATGTTATTGACTATCCATTCATGCCCTTACTTGCTCATATGACCTGTTGTAGCTTATTTATTTCTTGCCCTCAAGTTGCTATAAATTTTACCTGTCATACTTTTATCAGCATGTTCAATTTGGTGGAGCTTGTTGTTATTGATCCATGCCTCCTATGGAGATGCTCCAATGGAGTTGCTTGCTATATGATATGTCTACTACATGCCCATGATCTTTATATGCTTAGTAGAGTTGATATGCTTGTTGTTTTGTGCCTCCGAAGGCAGTATCGTGATGATGTTTTTGCCTTCCCAGATTTTGACTAAGTATGGATAATTTTATTGCAACTTGCCATGCTTATTTAAATGTGTTCCAGTAAGCTTTTCGGTGTGTTCTAAGTTCCTACTTGTTAAGTATCATGTCTACTTCAGATCCATGCTTCTTGTTATGATGTTTGGGTGTTGTAGCTTATATTTACCGTGGTCCAAAGTTGCTATGTGGCTGTTAACTTCAGCTTTGCCTTGCAACTTGTTTTGCTCGTATCTTTTAGCTCGTTGCTCCATTTTGAGTGTGCCCTATATAAAACTTGTGTGATTTTGCATGTAGAATCATAATATCATGTTGTTTTCATGTTTGGAGTGTGTTTGCTTCATGTTTGGGCGCATCTTGCATCGTTGCCATGCTTGTCTTGTTTTGCTCATAACTTCTAGGCCGTAGCTCTGAATTAAACAAACTTTATATGAAACTTGACTAGAATTTCATGTAGATCATCATGGTGCATGTTAACCTGCTGTTTAACAACTTTAACTTAAGGTTTGTTCAGTTCTGGACTAATTTCAAATTATGCCTATGAGGACTTACCGGATTTGTTATATGTAGTTTCCGGCTCATTTAAACTTGTTGGTTTGTGTAGTTCTGGTGTGCTTCATCCCTTGCCATGTATTGCATCATATATAGACTTGTCTTGCATCATACTTGGTTGAGCATCTTGTCATGTCTTGTGTGGTGTGTTTACCGTGTTGCTTGCTTCTTCTCGTTAGTGCTTGTTCCGTTGCAATCGTGAGGATTCGTTCGCCTACCCGTGGTTCGTCTTCGAGGCTTCTTCTTCGTCTTCTTCACGGATCTGTTCTTCTTTCTTGCGGGATCTCAGGCAAGATGACCATCACCTTGGATACCTTTACTATCATTGTCATGCTTAGTTGTCTCGATGTTATCGTTATATGTCGCGCTACCCATCTTTATTGTCAGCCCCTCTCATTGTTGCCATGAAACCTCTAACATTTGACACCTTCCTAGCAAACCATTGTTTGCCTATGTTACCTGCTTGCTCAGCCCCTCTTATAGCATTGTTAGTTGCAGGTGAAGATGAAGATCGTTCCATGTTGGAACTTGATGGTTTGGGAATATCACAATATGTCTTATATATATTACCACACCTTTATACTGGGCATGGGTGGAAGGCTTGGCCTTTTGCTTGGTGTTTTGTTCCACTCATGCCACCTTAGGAGCCGATAAACCGGCATTATGTTCCTTGATTTTGCGTTCCTTACACGGTTGGGTATATGGGGACCCCTTGACAGTTCATCTTTGAATAAAAACTCCTCCAGCAAGGCCCAACATTGGTTTTAATTTGCCTCATAATAACAACTTAATTAATTAATTAAAATTGCATAGGGGGTCGCGCCCTCGAGATTCTTTTCTACATAGCAGGGGGGGCCAGTGCTGATGGTGTTGGTCCCAAACGGGGGTCCTGCAGGGCCGCCTTGGGGAAACCCGAGGTATCTGGTATAACCTGTAGCATCGCCCATCCGGTCGTGGCCTGAGATGAGATACGCGCGGCTATTATCAGGGTGTCGGCACGCCGGGAGGTCTTGCTGGACTTGTTTTACCACTGTCGAAATGTCTTGTGCACCAGGATTCCGAGCCTGATCGGACTATCCCTAAGATAAGGGGTGATAGTATTATTATTACTTTTGTTGATCGTGAGAGCTTGTGATGGGCTAAGTTGGGACACCCCTACAGGGTTATGATCTTTCGAAAGTCGTGCCCGCGGTTATGTGGCAGATTGGAATTTGTTAATGTCCGCTTGTAGAAAACTTGATAGTGGATCCGAAGTAAAACACACAACTGCGTGAGTAACCGTTACCGTCTCTTTTCAGTTTGAGAAGAGAACACCGTGGGGTTATGTTTGACTCGTAGGTAGTTCAGGATCTTTAGCGATCATTACTAGTTTGCGACCGTTTGCGTAGATGCTCATCTTATTACTGTACTCGTAAGTTAGCCACCATATTATGCATAGCCGCTGCTGCAACCTCACCACTTTACCTCTTCCTACCCATTAAGCTTTGCTAGTCTTGTTACCCATGGTTATGGGATTGTTGAGTCCTCGTGGCTCACAGATACTACAACAACACTTGCAGGTGCAGGTTTCCGATGACTTTACGTGAGAGCGATGATCATTGTTTGGAGTTCTTTCTTCTTCTTCAGTCTTGGGTTAGGTTCCGGGTCGGCAGCCTGGGATAGCAGATGGATGTCGTTGTTCTTTTCATGTTTGCATCCGTAGTCGGATGTCTTGTATTGATGATGTTGTATTCATGTGTCTTGTATGTATTGTTGTATCCCCCATGTATGTATGAAATGTTACGATGTAATGATATCCATCTTGCTAAGCGCCCGAAATGCGGTTGTGCCCCAATCACGTAAGTGTCACGTGATCGGGATAGAATCGCATCTTGGGCCTGACAAGTTGGTATCAGAGCCTCGACCGACCATAGGAGCCCATTTGATTGATCGCAGCTTGGCCGTTGTCGAGTCTAGCAGAAAACTTTTTCGGAGTCTAGTTATATCGGAGAGTAGGAATTCTCTTACTCCTCAGTCCCTTCGTCGCTCTGGTGAGGAATCTTGACGTAGGTGTTTTGAATTACTTCTCTCCCCCTTCAAGTTTTTTTAGGATCACGCGGCTAGTTTTCGTTCGTTGCGTTGTTAGTTCTTTCATCTGGTGCATCTCTCGTCAAGTGGATTCAACCCTCTTCTTCTTTGCAAGTTTAACCTCAGTTCTTTTCAACCGACGGTGTTTCCCTGTCCGATGTGGTCTTTCTTTTTCCCACCCGCCCACCCTTTGCTTCTCGGAACCGGAGTCCTTAATCGAGTATCCATCATACTCATGTGAATCCTTTGCTTTCTTTCATCAATTATTTCAATTGGTGAACTCTCCTGTTGTTCGACATCCTTCATCTCTTTCTTTCCGGTGGATTCAAAATGTATCTGTTGTTCATATTATTTTCCCTTGGCTCGGATATTCCCCTTGCTCGTTAACTCTCGTCATTTAATTATCCGGAGTTCTGCGGGCATTTCAGATTCGTCTGTGTTCTAATTCATTCGAGGTTGTCACATCCTTCGAGTCCTTGAATCATTTCCGGTGCATCATCTCCTCTTGTAATCAATTCTCAATGGTGGTTTTTCTCTTCGGTGGGGTCATAACCCACAGGTCTTTTCCCAGGATCTTACCTGACTCTTTTATTTTCCCGCAGTATTCCCAAATTCTTTTCAAGTGTGACGTAAGTATGGATTCCATCAGTCATGTGCCTTTTCCAAGATCGTTTGCAAATTCTTTTCATTATTGGTTCAACCTTAACTCTTTTCATTCTCCACGGTATTTCAGGAATTCTTTCTTTGTGTTCCTCCGAAGGCCATCATTTCAGAAGACTTCTTCGTTCTCAGTTTTTAACTTCGTCCTCCAAATATTCTTCATTGAGGCCTCTTCGTTCGTCTCACATTCTTTCCGGTGCTTCATTCAAGTATTCTTAAGGAGTTCATGTTCTCTTCGTTCTCGTCATTCTAATTTCCTCAAGTGTTTTATTCCTTACGGTGATTCATTCTCTTGCTTTCATTCGATTTTAATTCTTCCCGGTGGTTTGTTCTCTTTCATCACTCGGTTTCAATTCATACGGTGGGTCGTTCAGAGTTCTTTTCTGGTGTTATCATATCAATTCATTCATTTTTATTCCAATCCTACCGGTGTTTCATGAAGATTGTCGCAAGTTCGCGATATATCCTTCTTTAATCAATTTCATCGAGATTAAATGATATGTGAATCCATTGCTTTCATCAATTTAATTGATGGAGGAGAAGCATAACATAATTCTTATTCTTTTCCATCAAGTTGATTTATCCCTTCCTTCGGAGTTTATTCTTGATGAATAAATTCTAGTTTCAAGCGCTTTAATCTTTTCTTTTCCGAAGTTCAAATTTTCTCGACTTTTCCCGTCGGACCCCGTCGAATCACTGCAAGGCTTTATTCTTATTCTTGAATCCTTCACTTCTATTTCATCATCCTTTTCGCTACCGGAGTTCTTCATGGTGGCTCCTCATGTCTTAAATCATTCTTCGAGTGTTCGTCAAATTCTTCTGGAGCAGCTCAAGCATTCTTATTCTTTTGCCTCTCGAGTGCAAATAATTCTCCGTATTCCTTTGAAGTGGAGTTTTGCATTTCTTCGTTCTTCTCAGCTCATCAATATTTTGGTTGCGGCATAATTCACCTCAAGTTTTGAGATGTTTTCATAAGCCCACATCAAGCTTATTCTTTGGTTGTTGATTTTCTCAACAACTCCGTTCAAGCCTTTCTTTTTAAGATCCTATTTCGAATTCCATTCGTGCTGGAAGTTGTCATCTTCTTCTTCGTTCTTTTCTTTCCATTATTCCAATTCTTCCGGAGGCATTATGTTGTTCCTCTCGTCAAATATTATTCCATCTCTCAAGTTATTCTTCTTTCAATTCATTTTCAACCGGTGGCCTATACCATCCATTTTCAGCCGGAGTGCTGCCCGAATTCCTTCGTTTTAATTTCTTGTCTATCTCTTATTAACCGGAGTGGTTTCGAATTTATTCTTGTTCCCTCAGCTTTTGTTTCGTGCCTTTCAACCTCCTTGATTCTCGTCGTTTTCCTTGTTCATCTTGTTTAACAAAGTCCTTGCAACTTTGTTCATCTCCGTTGTATCCTTTTCTTTCAAGTGGCTCAACCTATCAAGGTTCTTTGGTTTCACTCTTTTGACCCCAAAGAACTTTGTTCTTCCGTTTTCTCTTCCGTCTCGTTCCTAAGATCTCGGGACGAGATCTCTTGTTAGTAGGGGAGTGTTGTGACACCCTGAGACCGGTGCGCCAGGTGTCAGTCAGTTATTCGTCGTTGTTGCCATGTCATCTGCTTGCGTGTTGCATACTGCCATGTCATCATGTGTGTTGCATCAGCATGTTTTCAAAACTTGCATCCCCCTGAGCCCCCTCGTTCTCTCCGTTGTCCGTTCTGAGCCTAGACACACTTGCACGTGCCTGCGGCACCTCCAGCATTTATTTTATGAGTGGCCGGAAAATGTTCTCGGAATGGGATGAAACTTGGCGTGTGGTCTTATTATAGTGTAGACAGGCCGCCTGCCAAATTTCATCGCATTCGGAGTCCGTTTGATAGCCCAACGGATATATATAGCGGCAATAGTCGCCGGTTTAATCGTCGAACGTTTCCGGTCTCCGAAAACCCCCGCGGGCCTCTCTCCCCTCCTCTCATCTCGGCCCACACCCCTCTACACAGCCCACTAGGCCCAGCCTACCCCCCCTCCGCTCCGGTCCCGTTGGATCGTAATCCGATGGCTCCGAAACGGCCAAAAACCCCCCTCCTAACCCTAATCCTAGCCACTTCCCTATTTAAACTCCTCCCCTTCCATTTTGGGCAGCCCTAGCTCCTCTAACCCTCCCCTAACCTCCAGCCACCAGTTTCTCCTCAAAATTCGCGCCACCATCAGACTCCCACCGCCTCCTCCTTGTTTTCCGGTGCCGGCCAACACGTCGTCGAAACGTTGCAGCCAGCCACTGTCCCTCTGCCGCCAGTCAGCACCCCCCCTCCAGTGGGAGACCGCCACCTGGCGCCTCCACATCGCCCGGAGCCTCTCTCTACGCGCCACTTGGCTCCCCATAGTGCCAGCCGCCGCCGCGGCCCGTTCAGCCGGCGCGGGGCCCGCCGAGCCCATCTGGGCCCGGGCGAGCCCGCACCAACGCTGTGCCATGTGCCGCCCTACTCTTTGTCCCCGCCGCCTAGCTGCACCGCGTCGCCGCCGGGATCCGCCCATCGCCGGAGTTGCTACACCGCCACCACCTCGAAGCCGGTCACCGGACCCCACCGCTGCACCTCTCCGGCGGCCTACCTCTTCGCTGCACTGCGCCGCCCCGCAGTCCTCGCTCTGGATCGGGGCGAGGAGCCTGATCTCCCTCCGCGTCCGGCAGGCTCCTCGCGGAGCCCTTCCTCGCCGCCCCTCGTCCGGCCAGATCCGGGTGGGGATCCGCCGGATCCGCCGCCGCAGCTCAGTCCCCGACCTCCGGGCTCGTTCCCGGCCTCCCTCCGCTGCGCCCCGCAGTTCCCGGAGTTTCACCGACGGCGAGCCGCCGTCCTTGGCCTCCTCGGGCCGATCTGCCTCGCCGGCGTTCTGTCAGCCACCGGACATGTCCGATTGGGACCCGGACATGTCCACCGAACCCTCGTCCGTGCCACTAATGTGTGGGCCCGGATGCCCGCACCGACGGACATGTCCGACCTGACACCGGACATGTCCATCCCTCGTGGTCTATTTTCCCTCTACGTCCTTTTCTGATAACTTTGGATGCATACTTTGGGTGGCTGTATATTTTTGTTTGCTTATCCAAATGATGCAAATAATATGTCAAAATGATCGTGGTGATATGCTCTACACTTTGTTCCATTGTGCCATGCTTGTTTGACTTCATCTTGATGCCTTAATCCTTGTTGCAAGAGTGCTACTTGTTGTAAACTAATGTTACTTGTTATTTTCATGCCATGTTTGAGATATGATAACTTGGTGCATGTTTATCCAAATGGAGCACATGATATATCAAAATGTTCATTGTGAAGTGTACTACATGATGGTTGCTGTAGCATGCTTGTTTAAGTTCATCTTGCCATGTTAATCTCTGTTGCAAAAGTGCATTTGAGTATTAAGTGCTGAAACTTGTTACGAGTTGTTGATTTCACTTGCTCTTTGCTATTGATGTGCTTGTCTTCATGCCACATGTCTAGATGTGTTAGAAGCACCATCATATGGTCTTCGAAGTGGTGCAATTAACTTTCCATGATATGCCTTGAGGTGACTTAAACAAACTTGTAAACATGCCATGTTGTTGTTACTGTTTTATACTTAGTGAAAAACTGCTAAGTCTGGAATCTGTTATAACCTGATGCCATGTTTGCTTGATGCCCCACTCAAATCCATGCTTGTTTTGGAGTGGCCAATGATCATGTCTTGTTGTCCATGTTATTGACTATCCATTCATGCCCTTACTTGCTCATATGGTCTGCTGTAGCTTATTTATTTCTTGGCCTCAAGTTGCTATAAATTTTACCTGTCAGACTTTTATCAGCATGTTCAACTTGGTGGAGCTTGTTGTTATTGATCCATGCCTCCTATGGAGATGCTCCAATGGAGTTGTTTGCTGTATGATATGTCTACTACATGCCCATGATCTTTATATGCTTAGTATAGTTGATATACTTGTTGTTTTGTGCCTCCGAAGGTAGCATCATGATGATGTTTTTGCCTTCCCAGATTTTGACAAAGTCTGGATAATTTTATTGCAACTTGCCATGCTTGTTTAAATGTGTTCCAGCAAGATTTTGGGTGTGTTCTAAGTTCCTACTTGTTAAGTATCATGTCTACTTCAGATCCATGCTTCTTGTTATGATGTTTGGGTGTTGTAGCTTATATTTACCGTGCTCCAAAGTTGCTATATGGTTGTTAACTTCAGCTTTGCCTTTTAACTTGTTTTGCTCGTATCTTTTAGCCCGTTGCTCCGTTTTGAGTGTGTCCTATATGAAACTTGTGTGATTTTGCATGCAGAATCATAATATCATGTTGTTTTCATGTTTGGAGTGTGTTTGATTCATGTTTGGGTGCATCTTGCACCGTTGCCATGCTTGTCTTGTTTTGCTCATAACTTCTAGGCCGTAGCTCTGAATTAAACAAACTTTATATGAAACTTGACTAGAATTTCGTGTAGATCATCATGGTGCATGTTAACCTGCTATTTAACAACTTTAACTTAAGGTTTGTTCAGATCTGGTCTATTTTCAAATTATGCATATGAGTACTTACCGGATTTGTTATATGTAGTTTCCGGCCTCATTTAAACTTGTTGGTTTGTGTAGTTCTTGTGTGCTTCATCCCTTGCCATGTATTGCATCATATATAGACTTGTCTTGCATCATACTTGGTTGAGCATCTTGTCATGTCTTGTGTGGTGTGTTTACCGTGTTGCTTGCTTCTTCTCGTTAGTGCTTGTTCCGTTACGATCGTGAGGATTCGTTCGTCTACCCGAGGTTCGTCTTCGAGGCTTCTTCTTCGTCTTCTTCATGGATCCATTCTTCTTCCTCGCGGGATCTCAGGCAATATGACCATCACCTTGGATACCTTTACTATCATTGCCATGCTTAGTTGTCTCGATGCTATCGTTATATGTCTCGCTACCCATCTTTATTGTCAGCCCCTCTCCTTGTTGCCATGAAACCTCTAACTTTTGACACCTTCCTAGCAAACCATTGTTTGGCTATGTTACCCGCTTGCTCAGCCCCTCTTATAGCGTTGTTAGTTGCAGGTGAAGATGAAGATCATTCCATGTTGGAACTTGATGCTTTGGGAAATATCACAATATGTCTTATATATATTAACACACCTATATACTGGGCATGGGTGGAAGGCTTGGCCTTTTGCTCGGTGTTTTGTTCCACTCATGCCACCTTAGGAGCCGATAAACCAGCATTATGTTCCTTGATTTTGCGTTCCTTACACGGTTGGGTATATGGGGACCCCTTGACAGTTCGTCTTTGAATAAAAACTCCTCCAGCAAGGCCCAACATTAGTTTTAATTTGCCTCATAATAACAACTTAATTAATTAATTAAAATTGCATAGGGGGTCGCGCCCTCGAGATTCTTTTCTACATAACAGGGGGGCCAGTGCTGATGGTGTTGGTCCCAAACGGGGGTCCTGCAGGGCCGCCTTGGGGAAACCCGAGGTATCTGGTATAACCCGTAGCATCGCCCATCCGGTCGTGGCCTGAGACGAGATACGCGTGGCTACTATCAGGGTGTCGGCATGCCGGGAGGTCTTGCTGGACTTGTTTTACCATTGTCGAAATGTCTTGTGCACCGGGATTACGAGCCTGATCGGACTGTCCCAAAGATAAGGGGTGATAATATTATTATTACTTCTGCTGATGTTTAGAGCTTATGATGGGCTAAGTTGGGACACCCCGGTTATGATCTTTCGAAAGCCGTGCCCGTGGTTATGTGGAAGATTGGAATTTGTTAATGTCTGGTTGTAGAAAACTTGACAGAGGATCCAAAGTAAAACACACAACTGTGTGACTAACCGTGACCGTCTCTTTTCACTTTGAGAGAGAACACGCTGGGGTTATGTTTGACTCGTAGGTGTTCAAGATCTTTAGCGATCATTACTAGTTTGCGACCGTTTGCGTAGATGTTCATCTTATTCTTGTACTCGCAAGTTAGCCACCATATTATGCTTAGCCGCTGCTGCAACCTCACCACTTTACCTCTTCCTGCCCATTAAGCTTTGCTAGTCTTTTTACCCATGGTTATGGGATTGTTGAGTCCTCGTGGCTAACAGATACTACAACAACAGTTGCAGGTGCAGGTTTCCGATGACTTGACGTGAGAGCGATGATCGTTGTTTGGAGTTCTTTCTTCTTCTTCAGTCATGGGTTAGGTTCCGGGTCGGCAGCCTGGGATAGCAGATGGATGTCGTTATTCTTTTCATGTTTGCATCCGTAGTCGGATGTCTTGTTTTGATGATGTTGTATTCATGTGTCTTGTATGTATTGTTGTATCCCCCATGTATGTATGAAATGGTACGATGTAATGATATCCATCTTGCTAAGCGCCCGAAATGCGGTTGTGCCACAATCACGTTAGTGTCACGTGATCGGGATAGAATCGCATCTTGGGCCTAACATAGCAGCAATAAAAGTAAAGATAATGTTTTTGTAGTTTTTGTGATAATAGCAACGGAAAAGTAAATAAGCAGCAAGCAATATAGGTAAAGCTCGTAGGCATTGGATCGGTGATGGGAAATTACGTCGGATGCAATTCATCATGTAGAAGTTATAACCTAGGGTGACACAGAACTAGCTCCAGTTCATAAATGCAATGTAGGCATGTATTCCGAATATAGTCATACGTGCTTATGGAAAAGAACTTGCATGACATCTTTTGTCCTACCCTCCCGTGGCAGTGGGGTCCTATTGGAAACTAAGGGATATTAAGGCCTCCTTTTAACACAGTACCGGACCAAAGCATTAACACATAGTGAATACATGAACTCCTCAAACTATGGTCATCACCAGGAGTGGTCCCGATTATTGTCACTTCGGGGTTGCCGGATCATAACACATAGTAGGTGACTATAGACTTGCAAGATAGGATCAAGAACACACATATATTCATGAAAACATAATAGGTTCAGATCTGAAATCATGGCACTCGGGCCCTAGTGACAAGCATTAAGCATAGCAAAGTCATAGCAACAACAATCTCGGAACATAGTGGATACTAGGGATCAAACCCTAACAAAACTAACTCGATTACATGATAGATCCCATCCAACCCATCACCGTCCAGCAAGCCTACGATGGAATTACTCAAGCACGGCGGTGAGCATCATGGAATTGGTGATGGAGGAAGGTTGATGATGTCGATGGCAACTATCTCCACTCTCCGGAGCCCCGAACGGACTCTAGATCAGCCTTCCCGAGAGATATTAGGGCTTGGCGGCGGCTCCGTCTCGTAAAACGCGATAATTGTTTCTCCTTGATTTTTTTCTCCACGAAACGGAATATATAGGACCTGGGAATACGTCGGTGGGGCGCCGGGCTGCCCTCGAGGCAGGGGGGCGCGCCCTAGGAAGGGGGGTGCACCCCCCACCCTCGAGGACGGCCCGTGGGCCCCCAGGTGTGGATCTTTTTGTCAGTATTTTTTATATTTTCTGATATAAATCTCCGTTGATTTTCAGGCGATTCCAAGAACTTTTTATTTCTGCACAAAAACAACACCATGACAGTTCTACTGAAAACAACGTCAGTCTGTGTTAGTTCCATCCAAATCATGCAAGTTAGAGTCCAAAACAAGGGCAAAAGTGTTTGGAAAAATAGATATGTTGGAGACGTATCAGGGTCCTCTTCCCCCGAAATGTTTAGGCGGGAAGGGATCCCACAACGGACATTTTGAGCGGGAACACAAGGACGTTCTTATCCTGACAAAAGTGGTATTCGCCTGCAAAGGGATCAGGCGATGACGCGTTGGTGGGCTCGGTGGTGACATCCTCCCTGTCGTCCTTGCGGTGTTCAGTCTTATTGCACCAAAGGGGAAACCCTTGTCCCGCCCCTCGGGAACCTGCGCCTGCGCTTTCACCTTTGCACCAAAACGGCAACTGCGCCACTGGCACGCGCTGGGTCCCGCTGGCACGGTGCATCACTGCTCGCGTCACTGCCTCCTCCTGAGGCAGGCATGGCCTTGGATTCTCCGCCCCTCCAGAGCAACCTAGCCGAGGCCGCTCCTGAGGGGGTCTTGGTGTCGTTCTCCTCGCGAGGTCTAGCCCCCTCGCGAGGGTCTTAAGCAGCTAGTCGATTAGCTGGGCCGTACCAGGCCGTAGTAGGAGCGCGTCGCGGCCTGCAGGTAGGCAAGTCTGGGTACCCTGGTTCCCAGGACGCCGACAGTAGCCCCTGGGCCCAAGGCGCGTGCGGAGTTGGCTTCGGGGCAAAGCCTTAGTCGAGGATGAAGCGCCGCGGGCCCCAAAAGACTGCGGGCCAGGCCGCCGCGTGACGGTTGGATGGGACGTCGGCGACTCCGCTTCCCACGCGGCCTTGGCGGTCGTGCGGCTTGACAAAAGGGATTGTCTTCGCTGCAAAGGGGTTATCGCTTCCTTTCCTTCCTGCTCAGATCCCCTTCTTCCTCCACAGCATCTCCGTCGGGCTCGTGCCTCCCTTCTCGGAGTTCTTCTCGTCATCCTGAATCACTACCAGGTGCACGCCCTCCACATCCAACCTCGCTCCATCTTCGTCCTGTCGCTCTTCGCCTTTGACTGCGAGGCGTGTATGGGGGTGAAGCCGACTGTCGCCCTCTTCCACCACTTCTTCTCCATGCGGCGGTACGACAAGGGTCCGTGCTCGGGCTGCGTCTCCTTCGTCTTCCAGTGCCAGGGCTGCAGGGTGATGACAGCAGGGAAGAAGATAGACACCCACCGGAAGAGGTGGGTCTATCTCGATGCCCAGCGTATTCACCCGTAGTTGGCGCTGCCTACCGCCCGTTTGGAGAAACGTGCCTCCTGGAGCTACGCGAAGCTCAACAACCCCCTTGCCGAGCCTATCTTGGCAAAGATCGAGGCCGACCTGGGCTCGAGGCTTGAAGGGGCCCAGATTGTGAAGGAGTTCCTGAGGCAGTGGCTGGCGCCGCTCCAGGCACACTCGCGTCCCATGTGGGAGCTGATGGGGATGATGACAGGCTTCGGCTGCGCTTGGGGACGCTGGCCGAGGCCGACCTGGAGCTCGTCTCGATCACTCTCCTGGGAATGGTTCCTGAGGACCTCTCGGGGGCCCACCTGCTGATGTACAGTCGTCCTGACAAGGTCGAGCTGCTGAAGGTCGTGTCAAGTTTCGGGGTGCCCGTGGCTGCTCCGCCCACGGTCGACGTGTCCTCCGGTGTCATGGAGGGGAGCGACGGGGAGGAGGACTCGGAGGAGACCTTGGGCGACGAGGACCGGGTTGACGAGGAGGACACCTCCGAGGCGTCCGCTGAGGAAGTGGCGCCACGCGCAGGTGCTGCTGGGCGGCTCCAGGCAACCACTTTGCGTCGATCCGGGCGCGCTGCGTCCGGAGGGAGCAATGCGGCGACCCCGCCAAGGAGCGTCGTGCCAACGAAACCGGTGACCGCAGCCGCGCTCAAGTCCGTGGCCTCGTGCCTTGCCAGCATCCGGACTGCTGGCACGCCCATGGCACCGGCGGCCGCGGCCGGCCTGCTGATGAAGAGGAGGGCGCGCTTCACCTCCGATGAGTAAGTGTGCGGTCTCCTGCTGTTCCTTGGTCACTGTGTTCCTGACGTACTTCTCTTGGCGCAGCAGCCTGGGTGGCGTGCTGAAGAAGGCGAAGGGGGAGGTCACATCGCGGTACCCCGCTCCACCAGTCGTTGTTGTCGCCGCGGAGAAGGGTGCCACAGCCTTGCGCACCTCGGCCGGCCAGGCCACCAAGTGCACGGTGGTGGCGTCGCCTGAGGGCATCATTGGTGTTTGTGAGGCCACGGTGGCTCCTGCTCCAGCTGCTCCAGCGAGGGGAGCCGGAGCCCCCGAGCCCCTGGTCGAGCCGGGGATCGCGATGGCACCCATCTGCCAGCTGATGCAGCCTGGCCCTAGGACTTTGGAAGCCGCTTCCGCTGCGCTGTGTCGGCTCTGTGCCGAACTTCTAGGTGGTGATGGCCGCGCGATGGAAGGACGCCTGGGCCTGGTCTCTGGGTGACTCCTGGCAGATGAGTCTGCGCGGGCCTCCTGGAACCAGGCCTCAATGGTCGCCGCCAAGGGTCAAGAGGAGGTCGCGGTAGCCACGTGGGCACGCGACGCCACGCGAGCCGATGCGGCGTCCTCCGAGAAGCGCTGCCGCGAGGCGAAGAGCGAGCTAGAAGCCCTTTGTGAGGAAGGCACCAGGCGCGCCCTGGAGCTTGAAAGGTTGGAGAAGGAGCTCAAGGCATAGAAGGCTGAGACGTCCCAGCTGCAGCAGGAGTAGCTCGCTGATCGCGCGAGCCTGGAGAAGCTAAAGGCTGAGGCTGAGCAGGCTAGGGCGACCCAAGCTGCGCGCGACAAGGAAGACGCCCTCGCGGCCTCGGCGGCGGTGAGTCGCGAGGCCCTCGCCGCCTTCGAGCTCGAGGCCCGTACAGCGCTGTAGATTGCTTATGGGGAAGGGTTCAAGAAGCCGCTGGCCACCCCGGAGGATGGCTCCGCTGGGCTCCTTACGGCCCTCGTGAAGGCCCTGCGTGAGGTTATGGCCGCGATCGGCCAGTTAGCAGACGTCGAGAGTCGTATGCTCCTTACCTTGGCCCTGACGCAGGTGTGCGGACAACTCTGTCTCCGCGATCCCACTCTTGACCTGGCCTCTCTGTCCGAGCCCTTGACCGCGAACATAGAGGGCGCGGCTGATGAGGCCCTGGAGGCGAAGGTTAAGGGGCTGGTAGAGGTGTTCCTCCGGGTCGCTACTGCCGCGGCCGAGGAGGCGGAGGCTGGTGATGGTGCGCTCGGCGATGCCTGACATGTTTCTGTCTAGATGAGAGAAATGCAAGTGCCTTGGGGAGGCATAAGGACTCGCTTGAATTTGGAGAACTTGGTATTATTGTAATAACTATACTTGAACTTGATGACTTTCGTGCTTGCTTCCTTTCATGTTTGCTTAGGTGCTCTGCGTTGGCAGGGCCCAAACCTGCGCATACCTCGATTGCCGTTGAGCCCTCCGGGTGACCGGGGTTATCGTAATAAGTAGACTCAAGGAATGAGGGGCTACGTGGCTAGGGAGGCCCCTGGGTCGCGATGCCCCAATGACGTTCAAGCGATCCCGTTTGCGTTCTGCGTTGGCAGGGCCCAGCCCCACACATACCTCGACTGCCATTGAGCGCCGGTCTCAAGGAGTGAGGGGCTACTTGACTAGTGAGGCCCCTGGGTCGCGATGCCCAGGGGTCCCCCTTGATGTACGAATGGCTCTCATGAGGGAGAACGAGCACCATACCTTGCTCACGAGCCTTCGCCTAGGATGGGGGCGCGAGAAAGCCAGGTGTCTGGGCACCTGGCAGGGTGGCGTCTAATACGTCCAAAACGTATCTATAATTTCTGCTTGCTCCATGCCTCTTTTGGGTGATATTGCTATGTTATTTATACACTTCCATACACTTTTGATCATATTTGGACTAACCTATTAACTCAGTGCACCCCAGTGCCAGTTTCTGTTTTCGGCTATTTTTGTATTTCAGGTTTTCACATTACGAGAACTGCGAGAAAAAATCCAGAAAAATTATATAAAAAATCAGTGTTCCGGAAGCTTCCATGCGGCCAAAGTAGGGCCGGAGGGGACCCACAGGGGCTCCAGGCGGCCTGCCCACGCGCCCCCCCTGGCCGCGCCGGGGGGGCGCCTGGGCACCCCTGACCCCCTCTGATGCCCCCCTTTGGCATATATTTACATCGTGTCGCAGAAACCCTGATTCCAGACCCCTTTTCTCCAGACGCGATTCCGATCTCCGCCGCCATCGCCATCAAGCTTCGGGGGACCAGAATTCCTGCGCCGGCACCCTGCCGGGACGGGGAAGTGCCCCCGGATTCATCTCCATCGACGTTGCTTCCTCCCTCCATGATGCGGGAGTAGTTCCTCCTCGGGGCTGAGGTTCTTACCAGTAGCTATGTGGTCAATTCTCTCTCCCATGATGTGATCTTCGTTGTGATCGTAGGCTATGTTAATCTAGGATGATACCATGATATTTCCCCTTCCTCTATGTATTGGATTGATGTACTCACTTGTCTTTATCTAGTATAATCCCCGAGACCAAGGTGACAGCGGTCTATTGGACAAGGATTAGAAAAGTATTTTCATGAGTGATTTCCTCTCTTGTGTGTTGATTGAAGATTGAGAGTCTCTTGGTGCTTGTCTTTGACTATCCTTTAGATATGTTGTGGTGATTGTGGGACTCTCTTTGGATGGCCGCGGTGACATTGGGAAATCCTTAGATTGAGAACTACGAACTTTGAGGTGTGCTTTTGTAGCCCTACATAATTCTCGTCCTCTCTTGACCACGAAGGAATGACCTCCGAGTGTGTCCCCTTTGCATGTTTTATGGGAAATATCATGTGATTCGATTATGTTAATGTTGTTGGGAGTTGCCACTAGTGAAAGTATGAAGCCTAGGCCTTGTTTCCACCATTGCAATACAATTTGTGCTCACGTTTACCACTTGTTTGCTTGCTGCACTTTTTATTACAGATTTATATTACTTTGCTTTGCCACTCCTATCATCCATATCACTTGCCATTTAACATCTCTTCGCCGAACTAGTGCACCTATACAACTCCTAGATGTATTAGGTGTGTTGGGGACACAAGAGACTTCTTGTATCTTAGTTGTAGGGTTGCTTGAGAGAGACCATCTTCAACCTCTACTTCCCTGAGTTCGATAAACCTTAGGTCATCCACTTGAGGGAAATTGCTGCTGTCCTACAAACCTCTGCGCTTGGAGGCCCAACATAGTCTACAAGAGTAGAAGCGTGTGTAGACATCAAGCTATTTCTGGCGCCGTTGTCGGGGAGGTGAGCGCTTGAAGGTATATCTTTAGATCTTGCAATTAAATCTTTTTGTTTCTTGTTTTTATTTCACTAGTTATGTTTATGGAAAACCATGCTATTGGATCGTTGCTTGCGGGAAGACGCCCCACACCTGTGGTGGTTGCTCCTCCCCCTACTGAAATTGTGCCCTATAAAATACCAGCTGGTATTATCGATTATGTTTTGGCTAATCGTTATGCAAGAGACAAACATCCCGGTGAACACTTGCTATATCTCTCACAACTATGTTCATTATTTAAGCTTGCAAGTGTATCAAAGGAGTTTGTCATGAGGAAATTGTTTGCCTTGTCACTGAAAGGAAAAGCATTGGAATGGTATAGGCTACTAGATGACTCTCACCTGCTGGATTGGGAAGAGATCCAGTCTCTCTTTTACTCCAAGTTTTATCCTCTTCATGAAGTCCATGAGAATAGGAATTATGTTTATAATTTCTATCCTCATGACGGAGAGAGCATAGCTCAAGCTTGGGGGAGACTGAAAAAGTTAATGCTAAAATGTCCTAACCATGGGCTCCCCAAAGATATGATTATTACTAATTTCTATGCGAGGCTTTCTCGACAGGATAAAGATTTGCTCGACGCTTCCTCTATGGGTTCTTTCACAAACAAAAAGATTGATGCTAAATGGGAACTCCTTGAAAGAATTCAACGCAACACTGAAGATTGGGAGATCGACAAAGGTAAAGAGTCAGGTATAATTTATGAGTATGATTGCATTAAGTCCTTTGTTGAAACTACAAGTTTTAATAAGTTTAGTGCTAAGTTTGGGCTTGATTCTCAACTCCTTGTTGATTTCCTCAAATCTTTTGCTTCACATATTAATATGCCTATGGAGGATTGGAACAAGCATCATAAACCTTTTAAAGAGATTTGCAAAGAAAATAAAATTGTTCATGATGATTGCAACATGCATGATCCAATTCCTAAAAATGAAGTTTTATATAAGCATGTTAATTTTTGTGGAGTGGATATACCTTGTGAAAGGCCTATGATTGAAGAAGAGAAGTATTGTAAGCAACATAAGCATGAAAGAACAATCACTTGGGTCAGAGATTTAAATGAAATTGCTAGAGAATTATGTGACCTTTATCCTTTTACTTGTGAACTTTGCCGTATAGAGGGTCACTTTAATTTTCAATGCATGAACTTTCAAAACATAACTGTTAACCGGTTGTGTGATAACATGATCACCTTTGATCTTTATGATGAGCTTATGTTATTTTTGATGTGTGAAGAGTTATCAGAAAAGACTTCTTGGCTAGATGTTAATGCCATAGGAATAAAAACACTTTGCAAAATTGCCATCTTTATTGTGTTGTTAATTGACATGAAAATGATTACATAAGTAAGATTAGAAAGGAGGGAACTTTGCCAAAGTATAAAAATGTCTCTTATATTTCTGCTAATAAAAAGGAGAGTTTCTCCCAAGTTTCCCCTATTGTTTCTAATGATAAACCAAGATATGTGGAGAAGCTTCATCTCTAACCACTCCCTCCTAAGGTTAAGAATAAGAAAAAGAAGAGGAGGAGGAAGAGGAACAAGAAAGAAGAAGAATGGGTATCAACCTGTCCTCAGCATATTCCTCCCATCAACTTTTATCCTAACGGTTGTAAGTTTAAAGAAGAAGGTGAAGTTTATTGCCTTAATTATCATCTTGATGATACGTCCGTAGGTACTATTGAAGATGATTTTGATTATGATATGCATGTTACTTATTGTGATTGGGAAAATGATGATAATGCTACTTATGATCTTGAAAATCTTTTTGGTACCAACTCTAAAAGTGATGATATGGGAAGCTCTAAGCTTGGGGATGATAGGATTGCAAATCCTTTACCCACTAGTGATGTGATAATTGATAATTCTTTTGCTAGTAAGAATAAAGACAACATGTTTCCAAGTATAGTTGCTAGCAATGATAATGCTCTTCTCTACCATGATGATGTTATAACTCCAACCTATAGTGATTATAAAGGTACCTATGACATAAGGAGAAATTATCCTTATGAAACTTGTCATAATCATGGAGGGCATTACTCCCTTGTTGAAAACCACCCTCCTACTACACAATTAATCTATAGTGTTCAAGTGGTTTATGATAGTCCTACTCCCACTATTACCAATGAGAAAGATTATGCTTATGTGGAGAGTAAGAGTACCTTTTTGCATGTGGATCATGGTAACAATGCTTTATGTGATGCTTATATTGTTGAGTTCATCCATGATGCCACTGAAATTTATAATGAGATAGGGAGACTTGGTTCTAAATATCTTAATAATAAGAAGTTTCCTCTCTTTATGGTGAATATTTTGAAGTTATGCTTGTTTTGCCTTCCTATGCTAGTTGCTTTGTGCTTTAATGAATTATTCTATTGCAATATTCCTATGCATAGGAAGCATGTTAGGCTTAAATGTATTTGGTATTTGCTTCTTGATGCTCTCTTTTGTTCTTCAACTCTTATTCCTACGAGAGCATCATTAAAGTCTTAAGCCTATCTTTATGGCTATAAAGAAAGAGCTATAGGGAGACAACCCTTGTTATCCTTGCTTTCAGTTTGTTCTTTCAGTTTTTAGTGGTCTTGATGTTTGTTACTACTGTAGCAACATCATTGTATCTTTATTTTTCAGCTTTGTGCCAAGTTTAGCCTCCGATTGCAAGAAAGTTCAAAAGTTGTGACGTGTTGTCCAGGAAACAGATTTTGTCCTTGGATTGAAAAATTCGTATAAAATCACCAGATCATCCTTTTGGTCTGAATTTTGTCGACAGCGTGCTCTATATAATTGACTTTCACGCGTCTGTTCTGAGTTTTTTGATTAGAGTTGCAGAAGTGCCCCGAAAAAATCATTTACTATCTGCTGTTCTGTTTTTCACAGATTCTGTCCTGTTTTGCCTTTCCTTCATTTTGCGAACCTAGAGCTTGCTTTTTCTTTGCAAAAACCTTTTGGCAATCTTGAGAAACAGTAGACCTTCAAGAATATCCTTATTTCCAGCAATGAACAATTATTTTATTATGGGTACTAACCTCGCTAATCAGATTATGATGAGTTATGTATGAAGGGAGTTTTCAAGTGTGTGAGGGAAGATGATAAAAAGATTCAGGAGTGTCAAACGCTCAAGCTTGGGGATGCCCCCATGCACCCCCAAGAAATATTCAAGGAGACTCAAGCGTCTAAGCTTGGGGATGCCCCCGTGCATCCCCTTCTCCATCGACATTATCAGTTCGTCCTTCGTTCCACTATATTTTAATCACTTCATGTGTTATGTGCTATGCTTGGAGCGTCTTGTTTTAGTTTTCCTTTTAGTTTTCTTTAGCTTTTCATAACGAGTTGGAACTCAGCTTTCTTTATGTGGGAGAGAAACACTCTCCACTTCTACCTAGAACATAACATAGAATTTGCATGTCTATCTTTGTTGTGTGTGTTCTTTGTCTTTTAATAGCTACTATCATGCTTAGCTCTTAACTTTCATGCTTATCTTTTTAAAGAGCTTTTGTTTAGTTGGTTGCTTGAACTCTCTTTAGTTATCATGTTTATCTTATTAAGAGAGTTTGCTTCCGTTGCATTGGTTGATATGTCTATGATAAAGATGCTACGTGCATAATGGCGCTTAGTAGTTCATGTTTTCTTATGGTTAGTCTCAAATAGCTGGGGGGGGGTTCCCAATGTGTTATCGGAGTACCAACATGATTTGTTTGCCTATGATGTGGTATGGTTTAGTAATATCTTCCTTCAAAGAATTTATTTTGATTGACTTGGCGTATGCTCACGCATATTTAAGACTGGAAAGAAAGTCTGTCAAGCCTTGATGATCTTTTGTTTCTGAGTAGCGATATAACTTCCATGCCTGATTCAATGTTGCATTGTCGCTCTGCATGATTATGACCGTCATTGCTCTCTTAGTTGGTCGCTCCCCGTCTTTTGCTAACCTTCGCATGTACTAAGCGGACTGACTGCTTGTGCATCCACATCCTTTTAATCCAGTTATGCCATATGAGTCCACCATATCTTCCTACATGGTATTTACCTGCCATTCCTAACGGAGACTTGCATGTACCATCTCGAAATTATCCAAAGAAAAAGCATTCCTATTTTGTGCCTCTGTTTTAAGTTCATGAGGAAGTAGTAGTTAATTCATGATCTTTTTAAGTTGGACAAGCTTCACCCCGGGATTGCATGTATAATGTGCAAACCCATAATACGAGAAGGAACTGGCATTGAGTGCGCCCGGCTCAAAAAGATAATATAACAAACAAACCCTCCTTCACGCTTTGTTCATGAGAAATCAGAAAACTTTGGTAGTGATAAACAAAGGAGATTAAGAGGATGTGATCGTCCTCATTCGGGAGCCGTTCCTCGAAACTTGTCCATCTCAAGAAGTGATTGAGTTGTCTGCTAGCATTCGTTGACGAAACATGCATGATCTAAAAAAAATATTACCTCTGTTTTAAAACCAAGAGCTCTGGTACATGTTTTGTCTTTGTTTCCGACTACGGGTTTTCAACCTTGCCAACAAAAGCCACGGTTCGAGAGTCTCCACCTTCTTTTAAAAGCACCAACTACTGAGAGCATGATTGTCATTCTGAGTGTAATGTGCATTGTCCCAAAGTAGCATTGTCTTTTGCATGATTGTGATATCGTTTATTTTAAAATCATTGTATCTAGTCATCACTTAAACCTTGGAGGTGCCCCTGCATTTATGTTTTGCTTCACTAAAGGGGGCAAGCTAGATATCACTTTATCATATTTGCACATCATGTTCATTACGAATCTATTTGATGTTCCAATATCATATTGTAAATCTTTCAGTTCTTTGTGATTTTCTCATGAGGCAACTTAATTACTATAGATTCATTGTCTCAGTAAGCTTTTGTCATATGACTATGAAAAAGTCCTATATGGTTAATAGCATGTCACCACAGAAATTATTCTTGTTATCATTTACCTACTCGAGGACGAGCAGGAATTAAGCTTGGGGATGTTGATACGTCCAAAACGTATCTATAATTTCTGCTTGCTCCATGCCTCTTTTGGGTGATATTGCTATGTTATTTATACACTTCCATACACTTTTGATCATATTTGGACTAACCTATTAACTCAGTGCACCCCAGTGCCAGTTTCTGTTCTCGGCTATTTTTGTATTTCAGGTTTTCACATTACGAGAACTGCCAGAAAAATCCAGAAAAATTATATAAAAAATCAGCGTTCCGGAAGCTTCCATGTGGCCAAAGTAGGGCCGGAGGGGACCCACAGGGGCTCCAGGCGGCCTACCCACGCGGCCCCCCCTGGCCGCGCTGGGGGGGCGCCTGGGCACCCCTGACCCCCTCTGATGCCCCCCTTTGGCATATATTTACACCGTGTCGCGGAAACCCTGATTCCAGACCCCTTTTCTCCAGACGCGATTCCGATCTCCGCCGCCATCGCCATCAAGCTTCGGGGCATCAGAATTCCTGCGCCGGCACCCTGCCGGGACGGGGAAGTGCCCCCGGATTCATCTCCATCGACGTTGCTTCCTCCCTCCATGATGCGGGAGTAGTTCCTCCTCGGGGCTGAGGTTCTTACCAGTAGCTATGTGGTCAATTCTCTCTCCCATGATGTGATCTTCGTTGTGATCATAGGCTATGTTAATCTAGGATGATCCCATGATATTTCCCCTTCCTCTATGTATTGGATTGATGTACTCACTTGTCTTTATCTAGTATAATCCCCGAGACCAAGGTGACAGCGGTCTATTGGACATGGATTAGAAAAGTATTTTTCATGAGTGATTTCCTCTCTTGTGTGTTGATTGAAGATTGAGAGTCTCTTGGTGCTTGTCTTTGACTATCCTTTAGATATGTTGTGGTGATTGTGGGACTCTCTTTGGATGGCCGCGGTGACATTGGGAAATCCTTAGATTGAGAACTACGAACTTTGAGGTGTGCTTTTGTAGCCCTACATAATTCTCGTCCTCTCTTGACCACGAAGGAATGACCTCCGAGTGTGTCCCCTTTGCATGTTTTATGGGAAATATCATGTGATTCGGTTATGTTAATGTTGTTGGGAGTTGCCACTAGTGAAAGTATGAAGTCTAGGCCTTGTTTCCACCATTGCAATACCATTTGTGCTCACGTTTACCACTTGTTTGCTTGCTTCACTTTTTATTACAGATTTATATTACTTTGCTTTGCCACTCCTATCATCTATATCACTTGCCATTTAACATCTCTTCGCCGAACTAGTGCACCTATACAACTCCTAGTTGTATTAGGTGTGTTGGGGACACAAGAGTCTTCTGGTATCTTAGTTGCATGGTTGCTTGAGAGAGACCATCTTCAACCTCTACTTCCCTGAGTTCGATAAACCTTAGGTCATCTACTTGAGGGAAATTGCTGCTGTCCTACAAACCTCTGCGCTTGGAGGCCAAAATAGTCTACAAGAGTAGAAGCGTGTGTAGACATCAGCGTCTGCCAGGCGTGACCTGAGCATAGCCCCCGTGCCTAGCCCCCCTCGCGACACCCATCCAAGGAGAAGCTATGAGCGTCGTGAGCTGAAAAGCTCCCTGAGGTTGGTGCGACCGCTGGGAGCCCCCTCAGTTGTTTATAACTAGCGCGGAGCATAGAGTTACCACACTTGCACATAGTGTGGGCATAACCACGCCTCGGTCGTAGCGGACAGCACGGAGCTTGGTGCTTCCACTGGTTCGTGGGCAAAACCGCTCCTCGGTTGGTTCTGCCAGCGCGGAGCATGGTACTTCCACTAGACCGTGGGAGGGAGCCTACCACCGGGAGAGACTGTGGGGCGTGTACAGCCCCGTCCTGACACGTGGCTTGCACGGCAGGACAGCCAAGGTGTATATGGGCCCTCCTCAGGATGAGTTGAACGACTCTGAGGAAGTTCTTGTGAGCTTACGCATCACTCACGAGACCCTACCTTGAGGCTGGTTGCGCCTGAGTCTTCTTCTGCAAAATGTGAAAAGAGATGTGTTGTGTCGACCTGCGCCGAGTGCATCTCTAGAGGGCATCGCATGAGAAGGCCGAAGCACCAACGACCCCAAGAGGTGACGTTAGTGGGACCAGCCCGTAAGACAGAGCTCAGCCGCTGGATTTATCGACGCTGTAGGGACGGACCCGAGCACAGACGCCGTGCCCAGTCTTCTCATGCAACAATTCAAAAGAAAAACAACCGGTGCGCAGTTCCCGCGTGAGCGAGGCACCTGCCACGGGACCCCACTTACCCATCCACGAGTAGCCCATGCGAGAACAAGGCACCAAGGACCATGGGAGGTGATGTCACGGGAATGGCTCGTGATACGTCTCCAACGTATCTATAATTTTTGATTGTTCCATGCTATTATTTATGAAGTCTTGGATGTTTAATGGGCTTTATCATTCACTTTTATATCATTTTTGGGACTAACCTACTTACCCAAAGGCCCAGTCCAGATTGTCGTTTTTTGCCTATTTCAGGGTTTTGCAGAAAAAGAATAACAAACGGAGTCCAAACGGAATGAAACCTTCGCGAGAGATATTTTTGGAGAAAATCACGCACCCGGAGCTTGAGAACCACGTCAGGGGACAGAGGGCTGGCCCACGAGGATGGGGGCGCGCCCCCTTCCCAGGGCGCACCCCCTGCCTCGTGGCCTCCTCGATCGTCCCCCGATGCCCTCCTTCTTCCTATATAAGTCCACGTACCCCAGAAACTCCGTGAACAGAGAGAAAACCCTAATTCCACCGCCGTACCTTCTGTTCCCGTGGAGATCCCATCTTGGAGCCTGTTCCGGAGCTCCACCGTAGGGGGATCCATCACGGAGGCCATCATCATCATCATCATCGCCCTCACCATGAGTTGTGAGTAGTTTACCACAGACCTTCGGGTCCACAGCTAGTATCTAGATGGATTTTTCTCTCTCTCTGGATCTCAATACAAAGTTCTCCTCGGTCTTCGAGGAGATCTATTCGATGTAATCTCTTTTTGAGGTGCGTTTGTCGAGATCCGATGAATTGTGAGTTTATGATCAAGGTTATCTATGAAAGATATTTGGTTCTTCTCTGAACTTTTTATGTGTGCTCATAATATCCTTGCAAGTCTCTTCGAATTATTGGTTTGGTTTGGCCTACTAGATCTATAGTTCTTGCAATGGGAGAAGTGCTTGGCTATGGGTTCAATCTTGCGGTGTCCTTTCCCAGTGATAGTAGGGGCAGCAAGGCACGTATTGTATTGTTGCCATCGAGGATAAAAAGATGGGGTTTATATCATATTGCTTGAATTTATCCCTCTACATCATGTCATCTTGCTTAAGGCGTTACTCTGTTCTTATGAACTCAATACACTAGATGCATGCTGGATAGCGGTCGATGTGTGGAGTAATAGTAGTAGATGCAGAATCGTTTTGGTCTACTTGTCTCGGACGTGATGCCTATATACAATGATCATGCCTATATAGTCTCATAATTATTCGCTTTTCTATCAATTGATCGACAGTAATTTGTTTACCCGCCGTAGAATATCGCTATCATGAGAGAAGCCACTAGAGAAAACTATGGCCCCCGGGTCTATTCTCAACATATCAATCTACATCAACTTTACTTTTACCGCTTTTATTTGTTGTTCTTATAAACCAAAAATACCAAAAATATCAACTATCATCTCTATCAGATCTCACTTTCGTAAGTGACCGTAAAGGGATTGACAACCCCTTATCGCGTTGGCTGCGAAGTTCTTATTTGTTTGTGCAGGTGCGAGGGACTCGCGCGTGGTCTCCTACTGGATTGATACCTTGGTTCTCAAAAACCGAGGGAAATACTTACGCTACCGTGCTGCATCTCCCTTTCCTCTTCGAGGGAATACAACGCAAGCTCAAGAGGTAGCAAGAATAATTCCTGGCGCCGTTGCCGGGGAGGCTTACGCAAAAGTCATATACCAAGTACCTATCACAAACCCTTATCCTTCGCATTACATTTATTTGCCTCTCGTTTTCCTCTCCCCCACTTCACCCTTGCCGTCTTATTTGCCCTTCTTCCGCCGTGTGTTTATCGTTCGCTTGCTTCTTGTTTGCTTGTGTGTGTTGCTTGCCTGCTTGTCACTATGGCTCTCCCTGTTAGTGTTGACCCTCACCTCAAGAGGTTGGTGGAGATTGAAAATAATGTTAGACATTTTATGACTATACAAGTTGAGCATAATGACTTTTTCATAAGTGAGCTTAAAGAACACAAAAAGTTTATGGAGTATATGAACAAAGACCTTGATGATATGTCTAAAGAATTTTATGGCTTGAAATCTCAGTTTGCTCATCTTGAGAACTTAATTGCCCAAATCTCAGATAAACAGTCCACCTTGATCAATAAGATGGCTGCTAAACCGGAAGAGCATGAAAATAAAGATGAAGATATGAAAGTTATTGATGTGTCTCCTATTAGATCCTTATTTTATAGTATAAATCTTGATGAAAATAGGATTGGAGATGATTCTGCTTTAAGGTGTCCCAATGATTCGGATTTTTCTGATCTTGATGCTAAAATTGCTAAAAGTGGGAGTGAAGAGATTAAAACTTTGCATAGTGATGAACCCACTATTTTGGATTTCAAGGGATTCAATTATGATAATTACTCTTTGATTCATTGTATTTCCTTGTTGCAATCCGTGCTAAATTCTCCGCATGCTTATAGTCAGAATAAAGCTTTCACCAAACACATAGTTGATGCTTTGATGCAATCTTATGAAGAAAAACTTGAGTTGGAAGTTTCTATCCCTATAAAGCTTTATGATGAATGGGAACCTACTATCAAAATAAAAATAAAAGATCATGAATGCTATGCTTTGTGTTATTTGGGTGCAAGTGTCTCCATTATCCCAAAAACTTTGTGTTATTTGTTAGGGTTTCATGAGCTTGATGATTGTTCTTTAAATTTGCATCTTGCGGATTCCACTATTAAGAAACCTATGGGAAGAATTAATGATGTTCTTATTGTTGCCAATAGAAATTATGTGCCCGTAGATTTCGTTGTTCTTGATATAGATAGCAATCCTTCATTTCCTATTATTCTTGGTAGACCTTTCCTTAGAAAGATTGGTGCAATTATTGATATGAAGGAAGGAAATTTTAGATTCCAATTTCCTTTAAGTAATGGCATGGAACACTTTCCTATAAAGAAAATCAAATTACCATATGAATCTATCATGAGAGCCACTTATGGATTGCCTTCCAAAGATGGCAATACCTAGATTTATCTTGTATCGTGCCTAGCTAGGGGCGTAAAACGATAGCGCTTGTTGGGAGGCAACCCAATTTTTTGTTTTTTGTTTTTGTTGCTGTTGGGGAATACATATTGCATCTAGCCTCTGATTATATGTGTTTTCATGTTTTGTTTAGTGTTTGTGCCAAGTAGAACCTTTGGGAAGACTTGTGTGAAGTTTATGTGATCTTGCTGTGAAAAACAGAATCGTTAGCACTCGCTAAAGTAGACTTCAGATTTTACTGGAGCGTGCTTTTTAGTTGATTAGTTTGAAGATGATTGGTAGACAAATTCCGCAAATTAACCAATTTAGTTTGAATTTTTTGGAGTTCCAGAAGTAGGCGAAACCTGCAGATTACTACAGACTGTTCTGTTTTTGACAGATTCTATTTTTCGTGTGTTGTTCGCTTGTTCCGATGCATCTATGACTAGTATTGGAGGATATGAACCATAGAGAAGTTGGAATACAGTAGGTTTAACACCAATATAAACAAAGAATGAATTCATTGCTGCACCTTTGAGTAGTGGTTTGCTTTCTTATACTAACGGAGCTCACGAGAATTTTTGTCTAAGTTTTGTGTTGTGAAGTTTTCAAGTTTTGAGTATTGCTTTGATGGACTATGGAACAAGGAGTAGAAAAGGCCTAAGCTTGGGGATGACCATGGCACCCCAAGTAAATTAAAGATAATCAAAAGCCTAAGCTTGCGGATGCCCCGGGAAGGCATCCCCTCTTTCGCCTTCATCCATCGGTAACTATACTTGGAGCTATATTTTTATTCGCAACATGATATGTGTTTTGCTTGAAGCGTATTGTATAATTTGAGTCTTTGCTTGTTAGTTTGCCACAATCATACTTGCTGGACACACATATTTGAGAGAGTTAAATATGGCCTAGAAATTATTAAAACACTCTATGTGCTTCACTTATATCTTTTGAGTTGAATAGTTTTTGCTCTAGTGCTTCACTTATATCTTTTAGAGCACGGTGGTGGTAATATTTTGTAGAAATTGTTGAACTCTCATGCTTCACTTATATCCTTTTGAGAGTCTATTAAAACATCATGGTAATGTGTTTAGGCTAAAGAAACTAGTCTTCACATGATAGACATCCAATGTCAATGTATTAAAAAAAATCACACCAAGTGCATTGAATAGAATGAGATGTTGGATGCTTGATTGTTTTGAGACATGAGGGTAGTGATATTAGAGTCATGCTAGTGGAGTTATTATGAAATTGAGAAATACTTGTGTTAAGGTTAGTGATTCCCGTACCATGCACGTATGGTGAACCGCTGTGTGACTAAGTTAAAGCATGAGGTATTTGTAAAGTGTCAACCTTTGTGTGGAGGTCGGGGTGAGCGATGGTTAACTCCTACCAACCTCCCCCCTAGGAGCATGCGTTGATTGCTTTGTTTTGATGACTCGTAGATTTTTGCAATAATTATATGAGTTCTTATGACTACTGTTGAGTCCACGGATTATACGCACTCTCACCCTTCCACCATTGCTAGCCTCTCTTGTACCGCGCAACTTTCGCCGGTGCCATAAACCCACTATATATCCTTCCTCAAAACAGCCACCATACCTACCTATCATGGCATTTCCATAGCCATTCCGAGATATATTGCCATGCAACTTTCCACCGTTCCATTCATATGACACGCATCATATTGCCATATTGCCATTGCATGATCATGTAGTTGAATTGTATTTGTGGCAAGGCCACCATGCATAATTTTATACATGTCACTCTTGTTTCATTGCACATACCGGTACACCGTCGGAGGCATTCATATAGAGTCATACTTTGTTGTTGTAGTATCGAGTTGTAATGAAAGTGTGATGATCATCATTATTAGAGCATTGTCCCATGGGAGGAAAGGCTAAATCTATAAAGCCCCTCCACAAAAAAAACAAAAAAAGGGGGAAAGGCCAAAGAAAAAAAGAAAGGCCCCAAAAAAAATAAAAATAAAAAAGGGACAATTGCTACTATCTTTTTCCACACTTGTGCTACAAAGTAGCACCATGTTCTTCATTGTAGAGAGTCTCATGTTTAGTCACTTTCATATACTAGTGGGAATTTTCATTATAGAACTTGTCTTGTATATTCCAACGATGGCCTTCCTCAAATGCCCTAGGTCTTCGTGAGCAAGCAAGTTGGATGCACACCCACTAGTTTCTTTTGTTGAGCTTTCATTCATATTTAGCTCTAGTGCATCCGTTGCATGGCAATCCCTACTCACTCACATTGATATCTATTGATGGGCATCTCCATAGCCCGTTGATACGCCTAGTCGATGTGAGACTATCTCCCTCCTTTTTGTCTACTCCAGAACCACCTCTATTCCACCCATAGTGTTATGTCCATGGCTCACGCTCATGTATTGCGTGAAAGTTGAAAGGTTTGAAAAGATAGAGTATGAAAACAAGTGCTTGGCTGAAATCGGGGTTGTGCATGATATGAATATTTAGTGTGATAACAAGGGAGCATAGCCAACACTATATGATTTTGTAGGGATAACTTTCTTTAGCCATAGTATTTTGAGAAGACATGATTGCTTTATTAGTATGATTGAAGTATTGTTATTTCTTATGTCAATATAGACTTTTATCTTGAATCTTTCAGATCTGAGCATTCATGCCACAATTAGGAGAATTACATTGAAAAATTATATTGGTTAGCATTCCACATCAAAAATTCTTTCTTTATCATTTACCTACTCGAGGACGAGCAGGAATTAAGCTTGGGGATGCTTGATACGTCTCTAACGTATCTATGATTTTTGATTGTTCCATGCTATTATTTATGAAGTCTTGGATGTTTAATGGGATTTATCATTCACTTTTATATCATTTTTGGGACTAACCTACTAACCCAAAGGCCCAGTCCAGATTGCTATTTTTTTGCCTATTTCAAGGTTTTGCATAAAAAGAATATCAAACAGAGTCCAAACGGAATGAAACCTTCGGGAGAGATATTTCTGAAGAAAATCACGCCAGAGGAACTTGAGAACCACGTCAGGGGAGCATCGAGTGGCCCTCGAGGGTGGGGGCGCGCCTCCCTTCCCAGGACGCGCCCCCCTGCCTCGTGGCCCCCTCGAGCGTCCCTCGGTGCCCTCCTTCTTCCTATATAAGTCCACGTACCCCAGAAACTCCGTGAACAGAGAGAAAACCCTAATTCCACCGCCGTACCTTCTGTTCCCGTGGAGATCCCATCTTGGAGCCTGTTCCGGAGCTCCACCGGAGGGGGATCCATCACGGAGGCCATCATCATCATCATCATCGCCCTCACCATGAGTTGTGAGCAGTTTACCACAGACCTTTGGGTCCATAGCTATTATCTAGATGTCTTTTTCTCTCTCTCTCTCTGGATCTCAATACAAAGTTCTCCTCGGTCTTCGAGGAGATCTGTTCGATGTAATCTCTTTTTGCAGTGTGTTTGTCGAGATCCGATGAATTGTGAGTTTATGATCAAGGTTATCTATGAAAGATATTTGGTTCTTCTCTGAAGTTTTTATGTGTGCTCATAATATCCTTGCAAGTCTCTTCGAATTATTGGTTTGGTTTGGCCTACTAGATCTATAGTTCTTGCAATGGGAGAAGTGCTTGGCTTTGGGTTCAATCTTGCGGTGTCCTTTCCCAATGACAGTAGGGGAAGCAAGGCACGTATTGTAGGCTTTATATCATATTGCTTGAGTTTATCCCTCTACATCATGTCATCTTGCTTAAGGCGTTACTTTGTTCTTATGAACTCAATACACTAGATGCATGCTGGATAGCGGTCGATGTGTGGAGTAATAGGAGTAGATGCAGAATCGTTTCGGTCTACTTGTCTCGGACGTGATGCCTATATACAATGATCATGCGTAGATAGTCTCATAATTATTTGCTTTTCTATCAATTGCTCGACAGTAATTTGTTTACCCGCCGTAGAATATCGCTATCATGAGAGAAGCCACTAGAGAAAACTATGGCCCCCGGGTCTATTCTCAACATATCAATGTACAACTACTTTACTTTTACCGCTTTTATTTGCTGTTCTTATAAACCAAAAATACAAAAAATATCAACTATCATCTCTATCATATCTCACTTTCGTAAGTGACCGTAAAGGGATTGACAACCCCTTATCGTGTTGGCTGCGAAGTTCTTATTTGTTCGTGCAGGTGCAAGGGACTCGCGCGTGGTCTCCTACTGGATTGATACCTTGGTTCTCAAAAACTTAGGGAAATACTACGCTACTATGCTGCATCTCCCTTTCCTCTTCGAGGGAATACAACGCAAGCTCAAGAGGTAGCAGCTCGCGAGACAGAGCTCAACCCTTGGATTTAGCGACGCTGCAGGGACGGACCCGAGCACAGACGCCATGCCAGTCCTTAATCATGGGGCGGTCGCGAGTGGGCTCGCAAGGGCCATGACCTTAGTGGCGGTGAGAACGCCGAGCATATAGATAATGCAAATAGGAAGAAACAACTAGCCTTGATTCATGCGCAAAAGAGACAGTTGTGGGGGTGAGCCCCCGGCAGCTCGAGGATGATGCAGCCCGGGGGCGCCCTCGATTGAATACATGACACATCAGCTGACACTTGTCAAAGAAGAGTTGGGGTAGCTGAAGATGCGAGTCGTGCGGGTCGCTCCTGAGGATCGTCGGGCTCTCGAGGCCCAGGGGCTCCGGAGGCCCTTAGTGGTCATGGGGGTCCGGCTCCCGCTCCGTCTGGACCGCCCACCACTGAGCCTCCCGAGCCCCCAAAGCCTGCCGCGCGAGGTGCTGGAACGTGGCGGCTATGTTGCAGAAGCCGAAGAGCGTGCGAATGTAGCTGCAGGGAGAGTCCTCCTCCAACCGACTGTTGTCAGCCAGAAAGGCTCCAAAGAAGCGGCTCGGTTGAGGCCTGCGATGTCGATGCAAACGCGGAAGTGGTTACTTGGGTTGTGGGTAGGTGAGCTTGGCACCATCCGGTTGCGCCCACCGCGTATGAGCCTTGCGTACTGAAGTTCCTCGGTAACCTGGTCGATGAAGTCTTGAGCCCCCGGCGCTGTATGGCTCACGCTGGGCTCACAAAAACGCGTGTCGAGACACGCCTGCAGGTGGTGCCCGAACACCTCCCTCGTGACGCTGGTCAGACCAGAGGCGCTCCAGAGGAGAGCCCCCGATCCCGTCCTGAGAGGGGCGTCGGGCGCGCCTCCATGCGAGAGTGGAGGGCGCCTCGTCGGCAGATGCGGGTCCTGAGACAGGACCGTCAAGAGCCTCCATGTCCTAAGCTCCGTTGGTGGGCAGGTTCTTCTTCTTCTTGGGGTCGGTCTGCAGGGCGAAGAAGGCTCCACCTTTTTCGGAGTTCTCGACCGCCGTGGTCTGGTAGGCGCGCTCCAGGGAACTCACTGCTTCCTTCTCGTCACAGGCGATGTGATAACCCTGCCACTCCCGCGCATCTTGAGGACGTTGTAGCCGTGATGGGTCACCGCCATGAACTTGGCGAGGGCCGGATACCCTAGGATGGCGTTGTACGGGAGGTGAATGTTGGCGACGTCGAAGTTGATGAGCTCGGTGTGATAGTTGTCGCGATCATCGAAGGTGACGGGAAGGCGGACCTGCCCCATCGGGAGTGTGGAGCCATCTGTGACTCCGTAGAATGGCTTGGTTGGGTGGATCTGATCATAGGGGACCTGGAGCGTCTCGAAGGTCTGGACGGAGAGGACATTGAGCCCCGCTCCGCCGTCGACGAGGGTCTTAGTCACAAGGACGTTGCTGGTGGTCGGAGTGCAGAGCATCAAGAGAGCGCCTGGGGCTGCGGTGCACTTGAGCTGGTCCTTGGGGTCGAAGGCGATGACCTTCTTGGTCCACCTGAGGTTGCGCGCGGTGTCAGGCCTAGGAAGCGCCGCGTTCACCTCGCGAGCGAACTGCTTGAAGATGTCGTGGGAAGCCGGAGCATGGGCTCCTCCCAAGATGCATGCAACCACGCGTGGCTCCTGAAAGCCCCCTACTTCATCCCCTTGGCGGTCGTCGTCGTTCCTTCTTGGCGGTGGTGGCAGCGGAGGCAAGCCTGTGTTGCCCTAAGGGCGACCCTCACGAGGCTGGTCGCGCCAGGGGCGTCACGAGGCTGCTCCTGCCACTGGTCTTCACGAGGTTGGTCACGCCATCCTTGGCGCGAGTTCCTGCCGTCCCAGCGTCCTCCACCACGGCCCCCTCCGCGGTCGTAGCCGCGGTTGTCGCGCTCAGGGTGCTGCCCGACGGGCCCACCGCGCATCGCCCTCAGCTCTTGGCAGTCGTTAGTGTTGTGGCTGTGAACATCGTGGAAGATGCAGTACGGACGGTTGTCTCTGGGGGGGGTCGTTGTAGCCGCAACCACGCTTTACTGCTGGTTCCGCAGCCAGCATGGCGGGTCCCTTGCGCTTTGCTTCCTTGGCCTTGGCCTTTTTGTCGTCAGCCTCCACTTCAGGCAGCTCCAGGAGAGAGATGCGTCCTTCCTCTCCCCTGGCGCACTTTGCCGCGAGGTTGAACATCTCGAGGGTTGTGCATAGGTACTCGTGGATGGCGAGCTCCTCCTTCATCCTTACGTCGCGGACATCGTCGGAGAACGCCGAGATGATGGCCTCGTATGAGACCCTGGGGATCCTGAGGCGCACGGTGTTGAAATGTTGGATGTACTTCTGTAGGGTCTCCCGAGGTTGCTGCTTCATGCGGCGCAGATCCGCGGCCGCCGGGGCTCGTTCGCGGGTACCCTGGAAGTTGGCGACGAAACGCTCATGAAGCTCCCCCCAGGAGGAGATTGATCCCACGGGGAGGTTCAGGAGGCAGGAGCGGGCGCCGTCCTTGAGGGCCATGGGGAACCAGTTCGCCATGACCTGCTTGGTGCCATTTGACGCCTCGATGCTCAGCTCGTAGAGCTGGAGGAACTCTGCGGGGTCGGTGGTGCCATCGTAACACGGAGGCAGATCCGGCTTGAACTTGTGGGGCCAGACGAGGCGCCGCAGCTCTGGAGCTAGGGCGTGACATCCAGCCACGCTCATGATTGCATGCGCCACCTGCGCCTGCGGTGCTGGTTCTTGGGGCACACGCGCCACCACCTCATGTGGTGCGCGGTTCTGGTGCTGCAGGACAGGGGGCCCGCGAGCTTCTGCCTGGGGATGCGGAATCACCTGGTAGCTCTCCTCGTCGCGTGCAGGGGCCATGCGGGGCTACTCGCGCCGGGGAGCCTCGCGTCTGAGCCCCTGGTCGGCGCCGTATAGTGGAGGTGGACCCGGGACACTGTGCCCCTCGTTCCCCGCCATGAGCGACGGAGGACTGGAGGAGTGAGTTGGTGCAGGTACCTCCGCGGCGGCGTTGATGAGCTCGGTGATGCAGTGGAGCCATTTGTCGTAGAGGTCGTCCGCCGGACGGTAGCGCAGGAGCTCCCGTGCCATCAGTAGCGCGGGCTGCTGGTAGACCGGCCCGCGGCGGATCAGCGAGGACGACGCCACGGCCGGCGAGGGTGACGGCGTCTCCGTGCGGCCATCGTGCCGCACGGACAGCGGCAGCACGAGTCTTGCTACTCATGGACGGTCGGGTCGGTGGCGGCGTTGGCGACCGGCGAGTTGGGGCGGAGTGGTGCACCATTGCCCGTGGGCACCGTCTGAGCGACGTTGGCGGCACGGCGGGCGGCGTGTGCTCGGCGTGTGTCCACCATGGCGGCGAAGCGAGGTCGACGAACGAGAGCGGGACGAGGTCGTCGGAGAGGCGAGATTTCGACACGCCCCCTACATGGCGCGCCAAATGTCGGATTACGGGCTCCGCAAACCCAAGAAGTTCGAACACACGGGCGTGAACGAAGATCTCTCCCACTCACATCTACCTAGCACCTCGCCCTCGTCCAATGGTAAGATTCAAGCAAGCAACAAGTAAAGCACACACAGGTTTACCCAGGTTCAGGCCACCTTACGGTTTAAAACCCTACGTCCTGCTTTGGTGGATTAGCCTCGGGAGGGCTTGAGTATGAACAAGTACAATGGTTCCTGATCTCAGGATGAGAGCTCAGGAGGGTCAGGAGGCAAGGGTTCTTGCTCCTTGGTGTGAGGGCGGAGTCTCTCTGGATCCGATCAGAATGCCTCCATAGTGGAGACCCTAGCTACTTATATAGGCGCCCAGGGTCCTCTTCCCCTGAAATGTTTAGGCAGGAAGGGATCCCATAACGACCATTTTGAGCAGGAACACAAGGACGTTCCTATCCTGACAAAAGCGGTCTTCTCCTGCAAAGGGATCAGGCGATGACGCGTTGGTGGGCTCGGTGGTGACATCCTCCCTGCCGTCCTCGCGGTCTTCAGTCTTGTTGCACCAAAGGGGAAACCTTTGTCCCGCCCCTTGGATACCTGTGCCTGCGCTGTCTTCTTTGCACCAAAACGGCAACTGCGCCGCTGGCACGCGCTGGCACCCGCTAGCGCGGTGCGTCACCGCCTCCTCCTGAGGCAGGCTTGTCCATGGATTCTCCGCCCCTCCGGAGCAACCTAGCCGAGGCCGCTCCTGAGGGGGTCTTGGTGTTGTTCTCCTCGCGAGGTCTAGCCCCCTCGCGAGGGTCTTGAGCAGCTAGTCGATTAGCTGGGCCGTACCAGACCGTAGTAGGAGCGTGTCGCGGCCCGCAGGCAGGCAAGTCTGGGTACCCTGGTTCCCAGGACGCCGACAGAAATGTTATTTACCTCCAAGAGGAAGCTGCTAGAATCGCCAAACCCAATACTAGAAATAAACATAGACCTGTTGTAGGCATGCCTGTTATTTCTGTTAAAATAGGAGATCATTGCTATCATGGTTTATGTGACGTAGGTGCTAGTGCGAGTGTAATACCCATTTCCTTATATAAATAAATTATGCACGATATTGCACCTGCTGAGCTAGAAGGTATTGATGTCACTATTAACCTTGCCAATAGAGACACTATTTCACCAATGGGGATTGTCAGAGATGTTGAAGTCTTGTGTGGGAAAGTTAAATACCCTGCTGATTTTCTTGTTCTTGGTTCCCCACAAGATAATTTCTGCCCCATTATATTTGGTAGACCCTCCATGAATACTATTAATGCTAAGATAGACTACGTAAAAGATATTATTACTGTTGGATTAGGGTACATGTCTCACGATTTTAACTTTGCTAAATTTCGTAGACAACCCCATGATGAAGAATTGCCTAATAAGGATGAAATTATTGGTCTTGCTTCTATTGTTGTACCTCCTAACGATCCATTAGAACAATATCTGCTAGACCATGAAAATTATATGTATATGAATGAGAGAAGGGAAATAGATGAAATATTCTTTAAACAGGGACCCTTATTAAAAAACAACTTGCGTGTTGAAATTCTAGGGGATCCTCCTCCACCCAAGGGTGATCCCGTGTTTGAACTCAAACCATTACCTGATACTCTTAAGTATGTTTATCTCGATGAAAAGAAGATATATCCTCTTATTATTAGTGCTAACCTTTCAGAGCAGGCAGAAGAAAATTATTGAAAACTCTGAAGAACCACCGTGCTGCTATTGGTTATACTCTGGATGATCTTAACGGCATTTGTCCCACTCTATGCCAACACAAGATAAAGTTGGAAGAGGACGCGAAACCTATTATCGATCAACAACGATGGTTAAATCCTAATAAGAAAGAAGTGGTAAGGAAGGAAATACTAAAGCTTCTAGAGGTAGGTATAATTTATCCAGCTGCTGATAGCCAGTGGGTAAGTCATGTCCATTGTGTCCCTAAGAAGGGAGGTATGATTGTTGTTCCTAATGATAAAGATGAATTGATCCCGCAAAGAATTGTTACATGTTATAGGATGGTAATTGATTTCCGCAAAATTAAATAAAGCCACTAAGAAAGATCATCACCCTTTGCCTTTTATTGATCAAATGCTAGAAAGGTTATCCAAACATACCCATTTTTGCTTTCTAGATGGTTATTCTGGTTTCTCTCAAATACCTGTGTCAAAGGGGATCAAGAAAAGACCACTTTTACTTGTCCTTTCGGTACCTTTGCTTATAGACGTATGCCTTTTGGTTTATGTAATGCACCTGCTACCTTTCAAAGATGCATGATGGCTATATTCTCTTATTTCTGTGAAAAGATTGTTGAGGTTTTCATGGATGATTTTTCCGTTTACGGAACTTCTTTTGACGATTGCTTGAGCAACCTTGATCGAGTTTTGCAGAGATGTGAAGACACTAATCTTGTCTTGAATTGGGAAAAGTGCCACTTTATGGTTAATGAAGGCATTGTCTTGGGGCATAAAATTTCTGAAAAAGGTATTGAAGTTGATAAAGCTAAAGTTGATGCTATTGAAAAGATGTTGTGTCCCAAGGACATCAAAGGTATAAGAAGTTTCCTTGGTCATGCCGGGTTTTATAGGAGGTTCATTAAGGACTTCTCCAAAATCTCTAGTGTCAGGCGCAAGATGCGATTCTATCCCGATCACGTGACACATCCATGATTGGGGCACAACCGCATTTCGGGCGCTTAGCAAGATGGATATCATTACATCGAACCATTACATACATACATGGGGATACAACAATACATACAAGTCACATGAATACAAGACATCAATACAAGGCAATCCGACTACGGATGCAAACATGAAAAGCACAACGACATCCATCTGCTATCCCAGGCTGCCGACCCGGAACCTAAACCAAGACTGACGAAGAAGAAGAAGAAAGAACTCCAACACAAAGGTAACATCACTGTCGCGTCAAGTCATCGGAAACCTGCACCTGCAACTGCTGTTGTAGTATCTGTAAGCCACGAGGACTCAGCAATCCCATAACCATGGGTAACAAGACTAGCAAAGCTTAATGGGTAGGAAGAGGTAAGGTGGTGAGGTTGCAGCAGCGGCTAAGCATAAAATGGTGGCTAACTTACGAGTACAAGAATAAGATGAGCATCTACGCAAATGGTCACAAACTAGTAATGATCGCTAAAGATCCTGAACTACCTATGAGTCAAACATAACCCCATTGTGTTCTCTTCTCAAAGTGAAAAGAGACGGTCACGGTTACTCACATAGTTCGTGTATTTTATAACGGATCCTCTGTCAAGTTTTCTACAACCGGACATTAACAAATTCCAATCTGCCACATAACCGCGGGCACGGCTTTTGAAAGATCATAACCCTGCAGGGGTGTCCCAACTTAGCCCATCACAAGCTCTCACGATCAGCAGAAGTAATAATAATATTACCCCTTATCTTAGGGACAATCTGATCAGGCTCGAAATCCCGGTGCACAAGACATTTCGACAATGGTAAAACAAGTACATCAGGACCTCCCGGCGTGCCGACACCCTGATAGTAGCCGTGCGTATCTCGTCTCAGGCCACGACCGGATGAGCACAGCGTACAGCGACCAAACCCCAAGTTGCCAAGGGGTGGCGCCGCAAACGACTCTATTTGGAACCAACACCATCAGCACTGGCCCCCCTGTTATGTAGAAAAGAATCCTCGGGGACGCGACCCCCTATGAAATTTAATTAATTAATTAAGTTTTTATTATGTTGCAAATTAAAACCAATGTTGGGCCTTGCTGGAGGAGTTTTATTCAAAGACGAACTGTCAAGGGGTCCCCATATACCCAACCGCGTTAGGAACGCAAAATCAAGGAACATAACGCCAGTTTATCGGCTCCTAAGGAGGCATGAGTGGAACAAAACACCAAGCAAAAGGCCAAGCCTTCCACCCATTGCCAAGTATATAGGTGTGTTAATAATAATAGTAGATATTGTGATATTCCAACAACAAGATCCGACATGGATCAAACTTCATCTTCACCTGCAACTAACATCGCTATAAGAGGGGCTGAGCAAGTGGGTAACATAGCCAAACAACGGTTTGCTAGGAGGGTGTCAAAGGTTAGAGGTTTCATGGCAACAAGGAGAGAGGCTGACAATAAATGATGGGTAGCGCGACATATAACGATAGCATCGAGACAACTAGCTTGGCAATGATAGTAAAGGTATCCAAGGGGATGGTCATCTTGCCTGAGATCCCGCAAGGAAGGAGAACGAGTCCATGAAGAAGACGAAGAAGAAGCCACGAAGACGAACCCAGTGTAGTTGAACGAATCCTCACGATCGCAACGGAAAAGAACTAGCGAGAAGAAAGCACACAACATGGTAAAGTCACCACTCAAGAACATGACAAATTGCTCAACCAAGTATGATTCGAGACAAGTCTATATGATGCAAAACATGGCACGGGATGAAGCACACAAGAACAACACAAACCAACAAGTTTAAATGAGGCCGGAATCAACACATAACAACTCCGGTAAGTCCTCATATGCACATCTCAAAATTGGTCCAAAACTGAACAAACCTTAAGTTCAAGTTATTAAACAGCAATTTAACATGCACCATGATGATCTACTCGAAATTCTAGTCGAGTTTCATATAAAGTTTATTTAATTTGGAGCTACGGCCTAGAAGATATGAGCAAAGCAAGACAAGCATGGCAAATATGCAAGATGCATCCAAACATCAAGAAAACACACTCCAAACATGTAAACAACATGATATTATGCTTCTACAAGAAAAAACACACAAGTTTCATATAGGACACGCTCAAAACATAGCAACGGTTCAACACATACACATGAAACAAGATATAACAACAAGCTGTCCAAAAATAGCAACATAGCAACTTTGAAGCAAGGTATATATATGCTACAGCACCCAAACATGATAACAAGAGGCATGGATGTGAAATAGACATGATACTTAACAAGCAGCAGCGACGGGGAGCGGCGAGGGAAGGCCGGGGTGGCCGGATCCGAGGGTGGCCGTCACCGGAGTGACGCGGGAAGGACGGGGCGGAGCTGGAGTAGTGCGGCGGCAGGGCTCCGAGCGCCAGCGGCGTCGGTTGACGAGCGGGGCGGCAGAGCGCTCCGGTAAGGTCGGTGGGGCCGGCGGCGAAGGAGCCGGGCGGCTCGGGGTCGCCGGCGGGAGGAGCGCGGTGGTGCAGGTGGCCGGCGAGGAGCGGACGGGCGGCGCTCGGCGCTCGGGACAAGCGGGAGTCGGGGCTCAGGCGGAGCGAGCCAGCGCTCGCTTGAGCGACGGTTGGCGGCGGGCTGGCTCGGGCCCAGATCGGGGCTCGGGCGGGCCGGATCTGGGTCGCGGCTGTCCAGGCGGTGGAGGGGGAGGCAGGGACGCGTGACGCCCTACGAGTGGCCGCGGCAAGGGCTGGAGGTCGCGTTGGCCAGTGGCTGAGCGCCACGTGGCGGCGGCGGGCAGCTGGAAGGGTTTGGCGGCGACAAATGGCGACCAGCGGCTGGCCGGGCATGGATTTCGAGGCATGGGTGGCAGCTGGAGCTGCGGGACAGAGGTAGGGGAAGGTTTAGGTGTAGGTTTAGACAAGGGGAGTCCAAAAATGGAAGGAGGGGGTCTTTATATAGGGAAGGGGCTAGGTTTGGGGGGTTTTGCCCCGATTCGGACCGTACGATCTCGATCGTGCGGCTCTGAGCGGAGGGGGTGTTAGGCAGGCCTAGGTGGGCTGTGAAGAGGGGTTGTGGGCTGAGATGAGAGGAGAGGAGAGAGGCCCGCGGGGGTTTTCGGAGACCGAAAACGTCCGACATTTAACCGGCTATAGCGCCGCTATAGTTATCCGTTAGGCTATCAAACGAACTACAAATGTGACGAAAATTGGCAGGCGGTCTACGTACAATATAATAAAACCACACGCCAAGTTTCATCCCATTCTGAGAACATTTTTCCGGCCACTCCTAAAATAAATAAACGGAGGTGCCGCGGGCACGTGCAAGTGTGTCTGGGCTCAGAACGGACAACGGAGAGGACGGGCGGACTCGGACGGAAGCAAGTTTTGAAAACATGAGGATGCAATACACACGATGACAAGGCAAATTGCAACACGCAAAAAGATGACATGGCAACGACGACAAATAACTGGCTGACACCTGGCGCACCTGTCTCGGGGTGTCACATCTAGGCCTCTGACTAATCTCTTACAAAAAGATGTTCCTTTTGTCTTTGATGATGATTGTGTAGAAGCATTTGAAGTACTTAAGAAAGCATTGATCTCTGCACCTATTGTCCAGCCTCCTGACTGGAATTTACCCTTTGAGATTATGTGCGATGCTAGTGATTATGTTGTAGGTGTTGTTCTAGGACAAAGAGTTGATAAGAAATTGAATGTTATCCAATAAGATAGTAAAACTCTAGACAGTGCCCAGAGAAATTATGCTACTACTGAGAAGGAGTTTTAGGAGTCGTATTTGCTTGTGATAAGTTTAGACCTTATATTGTTGATTCTAAAGTAACTATTCACACTGATCATGCTGCTATCAAATACCTTATGGAAAAGAAAGATGTTAAACCTAGACTTATTAGGTGGGTTCTCCTGCTACAAGAATTTGATTTGCATATTACTGATAGAAAGGGAGCTGAGAACCCCATTGCAGACAACTTGTATAGGCTAGAGAATATCCTTGATGACCCACTACCTATTGATGATAGCTTTCCTAATGAAAAATTAGCTATCATAAATACTTCTCGTACTGCTCCATGCTATGTTGATTATGCTAATTACATTGTTTCTAAATTTATACCACCTAGTTTCACATACCAACAAAAGAAAAAGTTCTTCTATGATTTAAGACATTACTTCTGGGATGACCCACACCTTTATAAAGAAGGAGTAGATGGTATTATTAGACGTTGTGTACCTGAGCATATGAACAGGAACAGATCCTACGCAAGTGCCACTCCGAAGCTTATGGAGGACACCATGCTGGAGATATAACTACACACAAGGTATTGCAATCTGGTATTTATTAGCCTACTCTCTTCAAGGATGCACGTAAGTTTGTCTTATCTTGTGATGAATGTCAAAGAATCGGTAATATTAGTAGACGTCAAGAAATGCCTATGAATCATTCACTTGTTAATGAACCATTTGATGTCTGGGGCTTTGATTATATGGGACCATTTCCTTCCTCTAATGGGTATACACATATTTTAGTTGCTATTGATTACGTTACTAAGTGGGTAGAAGCTATTCCAACTAGTAGTGCTGATCACAACACCTCTATTAAGATCACTGTTTGGGATATCGCTTATCGTTATCGTCTCCGTCGGCTGGAGATAAGAGATTAATCGGGAAATCGGACGATTAATCGATTTTATCGGTGGACTATTAATCAGTCAGTTCTTTTTACAAGTCGTAGGGTTCAAGCAGTGATAAGAAAAAAATAGATACAATCTTCAGTAAAACAGCATGCCTTTAAATATGACAATACTACAGAACACTACATCAATATATAACAGTAGCACATGCCCTTTTTTGCATGTTCCAAAATTCAAATAGGGCAGCAATTCATACTATAGCAGTGCATATGATAGTAAGTAGGACAACACTGCAGCAGCACATGTATTGTTTTTGCATGTCTCAAAGAGTGCATATATAATAAATATTGCATGGCAGATACACTTAATAGTTGAAAGCAGTACAGTACAGGAGTGCATATAATAGTCTTGCTGCTTTGCAAGCAAATACAGAAGAAGGTCCAGAATAGTTCAAAGTTCAAACAAGTTTAACAAGGTCATCAGAAAACATAAATAACATAGTTTCTTGCTACTTTGCTTTTGCTAGCAGTAGCACACAACCAAACGTCAATCAGCACATAGTCCTTCCTTTGCTCTTTGATTCTCATAACTCACAACCAAAAGTCCAAAATAAAGTACTAGGCTGCTATAAAGCATAAGACATTTTCATTGGCATAGGATTCAAGGTTGCATACGGTCTTCCTCACCATTGTCACTGGTTTCTTCTATCCCATTCCCAACCACATCATCATCAGACTCGAACTCTATCTCATCCTCATTGATAGGCATAATGTCATCTTCATCATCGGAAATGAACTCTTCCACTTCATGTAGTTCTCTCACCCTTTGACTTCTACGAGGCTCCATTGCATTCTCATCTTCGGTTCCCCCCCATCTCATCATCAATGTAAGCATCTTCACATATCCAATCTTGGGCTGTCGAAGCATCTTCACCAAGGAGGACATCACAAGATGATGAGTACTTCTTTCGCGTGTCTAGCATTGTTCCATTGAATTGAATATAAACTAGATCGTCCCTATGACGCACATCTAGTTTATTTATCCTCTTTGCATCTACCTACAAATTGCAAAGTGAAGCTTAGAGATTCACATCTTGTCAAAAACAAAGTAAGGATGTAGTTGCTTCCTCTTAGCAGCAAGACTTTGCAAGGTGAGAAATGCCGAAGCAAATCTAGTTACTCCCGGCCTAAAAATATCTCTCTTTTTTGTATGATGCCTCACCAATGCCAAGGTCGCATAATGTGCATAAAGGAAACATGTCATCTCCTTGGCTTTGGTTATTGCGGGAGCAAACTGCTTCAACTTCCCAATTGCTTCTACCATCAAGTTGATTGTGTGAGTTGCACATGAGGTCCAAAATATCTTGGGCATTTTACTTTGCAACATCGCCTTTGCTCCCATGTTGTTTGATGCATTATCCGTGACTATTTGCACAACATTTTCAGCCCCTACAAAACATCATTGCAAAACACAATAGTCAATACATAACATTCAACACACAAGCACATGATGAAAATTTGAAAAACAATGAATAAGAGCAAATTAAAAAGTTCAGATTAGTACCAATTTTCCCAATGCACTCATCCACATAATTGAAGATGTATAGACTTGTGTGTGCAAAGGCCGATGCCTCCTTTGATCCAAGAAAGGTTGTCCCCAACTTGCAATGCACACACAAGTTCATGATGTTTCTCCTTTTCTTGTCTGTCCAAGCATCGGTCATGGTAGAGCACCCGGTATCCGCCCTCTCAACATCATGTGGCTTCAACAAATACCTAGTTCTTTCCACCTCTTGCAACAACATCTTCTCTCGAATCATATATTGTGAAGGTTGCTTCCAATTAGGACCATAACGACCAAGATCCTCACAAAACTGTTTGAAGTCATCGTCATTTATAGCATTAAAGGGTACATTCTTCTTGTACAACCATCTAGCCAAATATTGCCCTACTCGGTAGCTTCTCTCCTTATCAACACTATCATTAAAATTCCGCTGAAATTTCATCATGTTTAACGGGATCGAAGGGTCTATTGGAGCAAGATATTGATCCATAGGCCCCTTCTTCGGATCACCTTTGCCAACTTCATTGATCTCTTATTGATCATCCTCATTTTCATTGGCCTCTATGGTCACCAAAGCTCTTACTTCTTCCTCTTGTTTTTGCTTTTCCTTCTTCCTCTTCTTTGGTGCCTCATGTGCAGCCTTACATCGAGCTTTCGGATCTGGCGTGGCTTGCAAACAACTTGTTATTGTCCCTTCAATTCGAGCTATGTGTTGCTTCATCCCAGTCACCCCTCCTGGCATCTATTTTCCACAAAGAATGCACTTAACTCTTTGCAGATCATCTGGATCAATCAGCACAGCAAATTCCCAAGCCATGTCATCTGAGTTTCTCTTAAGTTTGGAACTTGCAACCTCTGAAGTGCAAGAAGCAGACATCTACAAACATCACAAGGGCAGCAACATTTATTACTTTATTAGCAACACTACACATCAAGCTCTACCAATCTACAGTACCAAATTATCAAAGAATTGCAGCATATATTCATCTCTAGCGACTTAAATCAAAGGGCGGCAACAGCATGTATTAGACTTAAATCAAAGGGCAGGAGCAGCAGCAACTATTCTACTGATCTACATTAGCATCTACACATCTACACATCAGCATCTAAATTTATCTTCCACAAACAAAACTAAAAAAAGTAAAAAGAAAGAAAAAATGCCCTGCTGTCGTGCTGCATGAGAAAGTCCAGTCTTGCAATTTGCATTACACTAGAAGGAGAAGAGTTGGCCTCCTTGCTGCCGGAGGAGAGAGTGGCAGATATGGTGTCGTGTGCAGTGTGCTGTTGCGGGAAGTGGTGGTGGCGGCGAGATGCTCCTGGAGGGACGGGAGTCGAGGAAGGGGTCGCGGTGCTCTGCTCTCCTGGAGGAAGGGCGGACGTGGTGGCGGCTGGGAGATGCTCCGGCCGTCGGGCGTGCTCATGTAGGAAGGGAGTGTGTGGTGGCTGCCACGATATGCCCCGACCATAGGGCATCGGACGTCGGTCTCCTGGAGGAACGGCGGAAGTGGTGGCGGCGGCGAGATGCCCCGGCCGCCGGGCGTAGTGATCCTGGCGACGCTCTCCTGCTGCTGCCTGCTAGCTGCGAGAAGATGGAGAGGGCGCAAGTGACTGGGGTGTTGGGGAAGAGGAGGAGTGGAGGAGGAGATCTAGAGGACGGGCAGCAACAGCGGTGCTAGCTCCGGCCACCGGAGCCAAGCACGGTGGCGGCGGCAGTGTGGATCGGGAAGGTGGAGGCGGCAGTGTGGATGGGGAACATGGCGGCGGTGTGGAGAGGAAACCCTATCGAGTGGCAATGTTTTGTGGTTTGCGGGGGAAGGGATGCCCATTTTGAGGTTTTTGTACAGAGGGGCCCATACCGATTAATCAGAATATTCGCCATAAATCGGTTGTTAGGCCGATAAATCGGCCCTACAGATTAATGTCGACGATATGGCCTTATCTTAGCGGCCACACCCCGAGTAGCGATTAATTGGCGAATCGGACGATTTCTTGAACAGTGATTAAGATGCTTAAAGAAGTTATTTTTCTGAGGTTTGGAGTCCCTAGATACTTAATGACTGATGGTGGTTCACACTTTATTTATGGTGATTTCCGTAAAATGCTTGCTAAGTATGATGTTAATCATAGAATTGCATCCCCTTACCACCCACAGTCTAGGGGAAAAGTAGAACTAAGTAATAGAGAGCTGAAATTAATTTTGCCTAAGATAGTTAATAGGTCTAGAAAGAATTGGTCCAAGAAACTTGATGATGCATTATGGGCCTATAGAACTGCATACAAAAATCCTATGGATATGTCTCCATATAAAATGGTTTATGGAAAAGCATGTCACTTACCTCTTGAGCTAGAACATAAGGCATATTGGGCTATTAAAGAGCTCAATTACGATTTCAAACTTGTCGGTGAGAGGAGGTTGTTTGACATTAGCTCGCTTGATGAATGGAGAACCCAAGCCTATGAGAATGCCAAGTTGTTTAAAGAAAAGGTTAAAAGATGGCATGACAAAAGGATACAAAAGCGTGAGTTTAACGTAGGTGATTATGTCTTGCTATACAACTCTTGTTTAAGATTTTTTGCAGGAAAAATTATCTCTAAGTGGGAAGGTCCTTACGTTATAGAGGAGGTCTATCGTTCTGGTGCCATTAAAATCAACAACTTCGAAGGCACAAATCCAAAGGTGGTGAACGGTCAAAGAATCAAACATTATATCTCAGGTAATCCTATAAATGTTGAAACCAACATTATTGAAACCGTAACCCCGGAGGAATACATAAGGGGCACTTTCTAGAATGATTCAGACCCCGAAAAGGAAGAGGTATGTGGTACGGTGAGTAAACCGACTCCAAAACAGTTCTAATGGCAGTTTTTCAATGTTTTGGAATATTTAGAAAAAATAGAAAAATAAGAGGCAGTCCGGAAAGGACACGAGGCGTCCACGAGGGTGGAGGGCGCGCCCAGCTCGTGGGCACCTCGTGTGCCTCCCGGACTCCGATTTCTTGCACGTTACTTCTTTCGGTCAGTAAAAATTCACTATATATTCTCCCGAACGTTTTGACCACCGTATCACACAAAAATCCTCTGTTTTTGTTACGAGCTATTTTCTACTAGGGTTGACAAGGCTAAGCATCATGTCATCCTCTTCCTCCAACAATGAGGGCAATGATGCTTGGCTAATGAAGATAGAGCTGAAGAGGGAAGAATCCAGGGAGATCAACAAGGAGAATAGGATCAAGAAGGATATGGAAGATCAGGCTCCGGCAGCAGGAGAAGAAGACACCCTTCAACCCCTTCAAACCTTTTTACTTCAACTGAGATTGAAGCTTTCAAGATAATTGAGTTATCTCAAATACAAAACAAGTATCTCACAAGTGAAAATATTTTGCTAAAGTGTGACGCCCCCGATTTGACCGTACACTAATCATGCACGCAAATGTGTACGACCAAGATTAGGGACTCACTGGAAGATATCACAACACAACTCTAGACACAAATTAAAATAATACAAGCTTTATATTACAAGCCAGGGGCCTCGAGGGCTCGAATACAAAAGCTCGGAAACACAAGAGTCAGCGGAAGCAGTAATATCTGAGTACAGACATAAGTTAAACAAGTTTGCCTTAAGAAGGCTAGCACAATAGTAGCAACGATCGAAAAGGCAAGGCCTCCTGCCTGGGACCTCCTAACAACTCCTCGAAGCCGAACTCCACGTAGAAACATCCTCGGGATCATCTGGCTCCTGGACTCCACCATCTGGTTGCGTCATCTGAGAAGAAGGGACAAAAGGGGAAAAGGGGGAGAAAAGCAACCGTGAGTACTCATCCAAAGTACTCGCAAGCAGGGATCTACACTACATATGCAATGGTATCTATGGAAAGGGGTAATATATGTGGACTGGACTGCAGAATGCCAGAATAAGAGGGGGATAACTAATCCAATTGAAGACTACGCTTCTCGTAACCTCCATCTTGCAGCAGAAGATGAGGGTAGCTGGAAAGTAACAAGTATCCTCGCTACTCGCAGCCTTCATCTTGCAGCAGAAGAAGGGAGTAGATTGTAAGTTCACCAAGTAACATCGTATAGCATAATCCTACCCAGCGATCCTCCCGCACATCACCCTGTGAGAGAGCAACCACCGAGTTATCTCTGGAACTTATCTGGGTGTGTTTTATTATGTATCTAGTTCTAGTTGTCATGAGGTCAGAGTACAACTCCGGGTCGTCCTTTTACCGACAGACACGGCTATTCGAATAGATTAACTTCCCTGCAGGGGTGCACCACATAACCCGGCACACTCTGTCCCATTTGGCCGAACACACTTTCCAGGGTCATGCCCGGCCTCGGAAGATCAACATGTCGCAGCCCTACCTAAGCACAACAGAGAGGTCAGCACGCCGGTCTAAGTCCTAGGCGCGCAGGGGTCCGGGCCCATCGCCCAACGCACACCTGCACGTTCTTTCCAGGGTCATGCCCGGCCTCGAAAGATCAACATGTCGCAGCCCTACCTAAGCACAACAGAGAGGTCAGCACGCCGGTCTAAGTCCTAGGCGCGCAGGGGTCCGGGCCCATCGCCCAACGCACACCTGCACCTTACGTACGCGGCCGGTGAGCAGACCTAGCAACCTCCATTACTAAGGAAGTTGCGTTACGCGGTCCAACCCGGCACGCGCCGCTCAGTCGCTGACGTCAAGAAGGCTTCGGCTGATACCACGACGCCGAGTGCCCATAACTATTCCCACGTAGCTGGTTAGTGCGTATAGGCCAATGGCCAGACTCAGATCAAATACCAAGATCTCGTTAAACGTGTTATTATGAAATAACCGCGGACAACGACCAGGGCCAGGCTCACCTGTCTCCTAGGTGCTCGCAACCCGCCTTGTCGCTCCGCCACAAAGTAACCATCAAGGGGCTGTCGGGAACCCAGGCCCACCACTACCTGGGTGGAACCACCTACCCCTTCAGCTCCCATAACCGAATCATCATCATGTGTATGTAATAGTAAAGTATATACCCGTGATCACCACCCGAGTGATCACGTCCCAATAGCATAGCATGGCAGACGGACAAGAATGTAGGGCCACTGATGGAATACTAGCATCCTATACTAAGCATTAGGATAGCAGGTAAGGTATCAACAGTGGTAACAACAATGACAGGCTATGCAACAGAATAGGAGCTATCGAAACATCAACAGTAGCAGATCTAATGCAAGAATAGGAGAGAGGAGAATGGGCGATATCTGGTGATCAAGGGGGGGCTTGCCTTGAAGCTCTGCGGACGAAAAGAATCTTCGGAAGCGTAGCCGTAGTCGAACACCGAATCATCAGTGGTTTCGGGGTCTATCACGGTATCGGAGTCTACCGAAAAGAAGCAACGAAGGGGAAACAAATAAATAACAGAGCAAACAATAGCATCAGAAAATATAACAAGGCAATACGCGGTGCTAGGGGTGGTCTAACACGGTGGGAGGTGATACCGGCGAAGGAGGGAAACATCCGGGAAAGTATCCCGGTGTTTGATGTTTTTGGACAGATGAACCGGTGGTGAAAAGTTGCAGGTTCGCTATGCTAGGGACATGTGGTTGACAAACGGACCGCGTATTTGGATTCGTATCAAAATTCTGAGCAACTTTCATATATAAAGTATTTTAATCCGAGCTACGGATTATTTTATACTAATTTTTAAAGCTTTAATTCATTTTCTAGAATTAACAGTTTATATTAATTCAAAATTACATTAATGACGTCAGCATGACATCAGTGGTCAACTCTGACCGTTGACTGGTCAAACTGACACGTGGGTCCGCTGTCATTGGCTAAGATTAACTAAAACAGATTAGCTAGTTTAATTAACGATTAGGTTAAGCTAAATGGGATTAACTAAGTTAGTTAATTAAGTTAATTAATTATTATTTTATTTATAATTAATTAATAATATCTTTATTATATTTTTTCCTTTTTTTACGTTCTGGGCGCGGGGCCCTCGTGTCATTGGCCCTAGGCCTTAGCGGGCACGGGCTAGCGGGCGACGGGCGCACCGGCTCTGCGGGCGACGGGCGTGGGCGCCCGAAGGTCAGACCCGGGGCGAGGCGGGGTGCCGGAGCTGGCCGGCGCGGTGGTGGCCTGCGTGGCCAAGGGCGGAGGCGGGGCACGGGGTGAGCGCGTGGCTCGAGCGGCACGTCAGCCCACCGGCCAGGGTGGCCGTGGGGGGGCACGTGGGCGCACGTGGTGCGTGGTCACACCGAGCGCAGCACGCGGCGAGCGCGCGAACACGGCGGCGAGTGCGTGCGAGGAGAAAGGGGTGGAGGGAGGTGCTCACAGCTATTTGGGAGCGGGGCGGTGAGGAGGAGGTCAGGGAGGTTCCGGCGATGACGGCGGGTGACATGTGGCGGAGGGGGAGGAAGGCGAGGGAGGCGCGACGGGTCCTCCGGGATCCACCCATCTCCGGCGGCGAGGCGGCTTGGGCCGGCAAGAACGCGGAGATCCAACCGCGGCTCCCACGGGACGAGCTCCCGGAAGGAGGCGGTGTGAATAGGCGGGAGGAGCGGAGGCGGCGGTCCTCGGGCGCGGGCGTGTTCGCCGGGGCCACAGGGAGCTTGCAACAGGGACGGGGCCGGCGGCCGTGCAGGTTGAAGGAGCAGGCGGCGAGCGGCGACGGGTCGGGCCAACGGTGCACTCACGCGGAGGAACGGGGGGTGCGGGGCTAGGCGCTGCCCTGCGCGTGCGCGGTGTGTGGCGGCGCGTCCAGAGCGAGGGAGGAGAGGAACGGGGTTGGGGTCCCTAGGGTTCCGGGGTGGAGGCCTAATAGGCCAAGGGGTGAGGGTGGATGGGCCGACAGGCCAGTCGGCCGCTCGGCCAAATGGGCCAAGGCCGAGTCTGGGGAGGTGTTTCCTATTTTTATTTTCTTTTGTTTTATTTCTATTTATCTATTTTCTGTTTGTTTTAGTTTTACTTTATATTTAGTTTTCAAATATACCAATTCAGTCCCTAAATTAGCACTATTAGTTAGGCCATTGTCATAATTAATTTGGCACTCGAAATAAAGTAGTTTGTATTTGTCTGTTATTTAAAGAGCATTTAAATAATTGTTTTACTGTTGTTTTAATTAATTTAGAGCCCTTTAAATATTTTATGAAAAGGTGTTTTCTCCACCATAATTATCTATGAATTATTTGGCACAACCTACACATTTTAGTTTTAATATTTGAAAACTTTTATCGTTTGCTTGATTTTTAATTTGAATTTGATCTGGTTTCGAAACAACGCGAGTTTATCAACAGTAACTGAGGTGATGTGGCATCATTATTAGGGGATTGTTGTAGCTTGATTACCCGGGCGTCACATGAAGGAGCATATCGCCGCACTTAAGGGTATAATCCGCAAGTTGGAGGATCTCCTACGCTCGATGTATCATGATCCGTCATCACTACTTCCAACTCCATCGTCACCACCCCCGAAGAAGGAGACATAATCATATGGGTATGGGCACTCCCCTTGGCAACTGCAAAGCTTGGGGGAGGTTCCCCGGTATCGTATCACCATCACACTCCTATCTTTACCGTTTTTCTTAGTTCAATCCTTTTGGTAATATCTTGATCTAGTAGAATAAAGTTAGCATGATCTAGTTGTGAACTTTTGCTTGTTGATATTTACCTTTGTAATCGAGTCCGTGAGCTATATAATATAGATTAGTGTTGAGTCAAGGGCTTGATTCTCTCGCTATGATCATGAGAGAATAAAAGAGAATATAAAAAGTACCAAAGAGATCATATTGATCTTCTGGTAGGTAATGACTTCACATATAAAGAGTGTGATGAAAAAAAGTTGTTTAGAATTTACAAACCTAGTTTTGGTCATCGTTGCAATTAATAGGAAGTAATAAAGAAAGAGAGGCTTTTACATACAAACATACTATCTTGGACATCTTTATGATTATGAGCACTCATTAAAATATGACATGCTAAAGAGTTGATGTTGGACAAGGCAGACAACATAATGGGTTATGTTTTCTTATATCCAAAATAAAGTATATTGTCATGGATCATCCAACATGTTGAGCTTGCCTTTCCCCCTCATGCTAGCCAAAACTCCTTGCACCAAGTAGAGATACTACTTGTGCTTCCATACATCCTTAAACTCAGTTTTGCCATGAGAGTCTACCATACCTACCTATGGATTGAGTAAGATCTTTCAAGTAAGTTGTCATTGTTGCAAACTCTCTAAAATATGTATGATTTATTAGTGTGGAGAAAATAAGATTTATACGATCTTGTGATATGGAAGTAATAAAAGCGACAGACTGCATAATAAAGGTCCCTATCACAAGTGGCAATATAAAGTGATGTTCTTTTGCGCTCAGATTCTGTACATCCAACCATAAAAGCACGTGACAACCTCTACTTCCCTCTATGAAGGGCCTATCTATTATTCTTGCCTTATAAGAGTCAAGGTGATAATCACCTTTCCTTTTTACATTTTATCCTTCAGCAAGCACATTGTGTTGGAAAGATCCTGACATATATACCCACTTGGATGTAAGCTATCATGATCTATTAATGTTGACATTACCCTTAAGGTAAAAGGTTGGGAGGCAACACTATAAGCCCCTATCTTTCTCTATGTCCGATTAAGACTCCATACCCATAAGTATTGCGTGAGTGTTAGCAATTGTGAAAGACTAGATGATAGTTGAGTATATGGACTTGCTGAAAAGCTCTTATATTGACTCTTTCCGATGTTACAATAAATTGCAATTGCTTCAATGACTGAGATCATAGTTTGTTGGTTTTCAATGAAGTTTCTGATTCATACTTGACATTGTGAATGAATTGTTACTTTAGCATAAGAGTCATATGGTAATATATATATATACGTGTTGCTGTTATAAGAATGATCATGATGCCCTCATGTCCGTATTTTATTTTATCGACACCTCTATCTCTAAACATGTGTACATATTTCTTGATATCGGCTTTCGCTTGAGGACAAGCGAGGTCTAAGCTTGGGGGCGTTGATACGTCCATTTTGCATCATGCTTTTATGTTGATATTTATTGCACTATGGGTTGTTATTACACGTTATGTCACAATACTTATACCTTTTCTCTCTTATTTTACAAGGTTTACATGAAGAGGGAGAATGCCGATAGCTGGAATTCTGGGCTGGAAGAGGAGCAAACATTGGAGACCTATTCTGCACAACTCAAAAAGCTCTGAAACTCCACGAAACACCGTTTCAGAAAATATAAAAAATATCCAGCGAAAGAGATCTGCCAGGGGGGGCACCACCTGTCCACGAGGGTGGGGGCGCCCCCCTGGGCGCGCCCCCTGCCTCCTGGGCCAGCTGGTGATCCCTCGATGCCCATCTTCTCCTATATGGGGTTTTTTGACCTAGAAAAAATCATAAGGAGGCTTTCGGGACCAGACGCCTCCATCTCGAGGCGGAACCTTGGCGGAACCAATCTAGGGCTCCGGCGGAGCTGTTCTGCCAAGGATACTTCCCTCAGGGAGGGGGAAGTCGTCACCGCCGTCATCACGAACAACTCTCCCATCTTGGGGAGGGTTATCTTCATCAACATCTTCACCAGCACCATCTCCTCTCAAACCATAGTTCATCTCTTGTATCCAATCTTTGTACCAAAACCTCAGATTGGTACCTGTAGGTTGCTAGTAGTGTTGATTACTCCTTGTAGTTGATGCTAGTTGGTTTACTTGGTGGAAGATCATATGTTCAGATCCATTATGCATATTAATACTCCTCTGATTATGAACATGAATATGCTTTGTGAGTAGTTACGTTTGTTCCTGAGGACATGGGAGAAGTCTTGCTATAAGTAGTCATGTGAATTTGGTATCCGTTCGATATTTTGATGAGATGTATGTTGTCTTTCCTCTAGTGGTGTCATGTGAACGTCGACTACATGACACTTCACCATTGTTTGGTCCTAGAGGAAGGCATTGGGAAGTAATAAGTAGATGATGGGTTGCTAGAGTGACAGAAGCTTAAACCCTAGTTTATGCATTGCTTCGTAAGGGGCTGATTTGGATCCACATGTTTCATGCTATGGTTAGGTTTACCTTAATACTTCTTTTGTAGTTCTGGATGCTTGCAATAGAGGTTAATCATAAGTGGGATGCTTGTCCAAGTAAGGGCAGCACCCAAGCACCGGTCCACCCACATATCAAATTATCAAAGTACCGAACGCGAATCATATGAACGTGATGAAAACTAGCTTGACGATAATTCCCATGTGTCCTCGGGAGCGCTTTCCTTCATATAAGAGTTTGTCCAGGCTTGTCCTTTGCTACAAAAAGGATTGGGCCATCTTGCTGCACCTTATTTACTTTTACTATTTGTCACTTGCTACCAATTATCTCATCACAAAACTATCTGTTACCGATAAAATCAGTGCTTGCATAAAATACCTTACTGAAAACTGCCTATCATTTCCTTCTGCTCCTCGTTGGGTTCGACATTCTTACTTATCAAAAGGACTACGATAGATCCCCTACACTTGTGGCCTGTGGGTCATCATCCCTACGATAAAAAGTGATCAGACAGGCTGACCATGGGTTGAATTTAGGGGCGACTAGCTCTACCACGTAGACGTCCCTTAACGCTCGTTTGCGCTCCCGCTTGGGGGTGTGGGTGACATATATCATGTTCACCGTTTTGACTTCGGGGGAAAATTTCTGATGACCCCCTGTTTTTGGTGGACGCGGCTCGTCGTCCTCGTTGGGTGACCCTTTCTCCCTTTGTTCGGTATTCAACTTACCAGCCTGTTTAAAGACCCCAACAACTTCGGTTGGTATGGTTGGCAGGCTTGTCGGGGGTGCCATCAATCTGGTAGGGTCGGTCGAGTATTCGGTCCAAGCTAGATGAGCCTTCTCTATTTCTTTTAAATGGCCTCTTCCGCTGACCGGACTTGGAGCCGTTGAATCCGGTGTTGACCGCCGTGTCTTCGGTATTGTCGTTGTTGCTGCGGAGCTTGTGCTTGTTGTGTCGGGTCCTGCTGTTGTTATTTTTATCTACCGAAATGCCCGGCTCGCTCGTACTATTACCGCTACGGGCTAGCCAGCTGTCTTCGCCCGCGTAAAAGCGGGTCATGAGTGTCGTGAGGGGTGCCGCGGACTTTGGCTTTTCTTGGCCGAGGTGTCGGGCGAGCCATCCATCATGAATGATATGCTTAAAGGACGCTAGGGCTTCGGAATCTGGACAATCGACAATCTCGTTCTTTTTAATGAGAAACCTAGTCCAGAATTTTTCTGGTGGACTCTCCGGGCTGCTGCACAATGTGACTGAGGTCATTGGCATCTAGAGGCCGAACATAGGTTCCTTGGAAGTTGTCTCTAAAGGCATCATCCAGGTCTTCCCAGCATCCGATAGAATTTTCTAGAAGGTTGTTTAACCAGTGTCGAGCTGGCCCCTTAAGCTTTAGGGGAAGGTATTTGATGGCGTGTAGATCGTCACCGCGAGCCATGTGAATGTGGAGAAGAAAATCTTCAATCCATACTGCGGGATCTGTTGTGCCATCGTATGATTCAATGTTCACGGGTTTAAACCCTTCTGGGAACTGGTGCTCCATTACCTCGTCGGTGAAGCATACGGGGTGTGTGGCGCCTCTATATCGGGCCACATCATGGCGCGGTTCGGATGAAGTCCATGTGCGGTTTTTGACCCGGACGTGGTTTTGCTTGTCGCGCCAGGATTGGTAGCCGTCCTCTCGTGCCGGTGCACGCCCCCGCGATCCGTAAGTGGATCTGGCCTAACCTGCTCTATTTTCTAGGTCATGTCGTAGGTCTTATGTGTATCCCCGAGCTGTTGTTTCTTTGCCTTTACGGTGAGGTGGTGCGGGCTGGTATTCGGCTTGAGTTGTCGTTCTGTCCCGTCCGCGTGGCGGTCGCTCAGGTTCGCCAGCCGCATTACGCGTGGGTGGTATGGGCTACGGCGCTTCATCGTCGAATTGTGGTAGCAACTTACGCTTCGGATAACTTTATGTTGGGCGTTCAAGGCCGTATTCCTCGGCTGCCAGGATGTCAGTCCATCTGTCATTGAGCAGTTCTTGGTCAGCTCGAAGCTACTGCTGCTTATTTTTTAGGCTTCTTGTCGTGGCTATTAGCCGGTGCTTGCAGCGATCTTGTTCAAGAAGTTCCTCTGGCACGATAAAGTCTTCGTCGCCGAGGCTCACGTCATCCTCAGAGAGTGGCAGATAGTTACTATATTTAGAGTCTTCGTTCCCTGCTTGCTCGTCAGGGTCGACTTGCCCATACTCCCGATCATCATGCTCGGATGTTGGCTCGATGGGGTCTTCTTGTTCTTCGGCGTGTCCCGGAGTATCATTTTCTCCCGTGCCAGTATCGCTATATTTTCCGCGGCGCGATTTAGGGCGGTGTCGCCGACGTCGACGCTTCGGCGGTATCTCAGGAGGTTCTTCCTCGATTGGGTCCTTCTTATCATCGTTGTCGCCTTTTTTACGTGCGTCCACCATGTATACTTCATATGACGAAGTGGCCTTCCAGCGCCCGGTAAACAGCGGGTTTGGGGCCTGCTCCTCTCCGGCATCGTCACCTATACCGTCGATCTCTTCGGAGGCGTAGTCGAGCATGTCGGTTAGATCCTCGACAGTGGCTATTAAGTGGGTGGTGGGTGGAAGTAAAGTTCCCTATTTTCAGCCCCTAGTCCAGGCTGGGCATAATTCGGAAGCGGTTCCTTTGTGATGATGAGGGATCGCATGAAATCCAGAACCTCGTTTAAGAGCGAGGTTTGGATGGGGACCGGAGTTGCTTGGCCGAGCTCGCAACTCGCGGACTTCGAGAGTTCAGAGCTAGCATCCGGTGAAGAGTCCGACTTTGTGATAACTGCCAGCGGCGCTATCCTCTCCGGTTTTCTAGTGTTGAACTTTATGGCCGCAGATAGTCCGGCGGGTTCGAGACTCCTGTCTTCAGACTGAGTGACGCGCTCCGGATCTAAGGCCGAAGCGGTGGTTGGAGCCACGAACCCTTGGAAGATCAAGTCTCCTCGGGTGTCAGCGACATAATTCAGATTTCTGAAACTGGTCTGGTAACCAGGGGCGTAGCTATCGATCTGCTCCAAGTGACCACGCGAGTTGGCACGCAGCGCGAAGCCGCCAAACATGAAGATCTGGCCGGGGATAAAATTATCCTCCCTAGCGGCATTGTTGTAGATGATCGATGAAGCCATCGAGCCTTTCGATGACGGCACAGTGGAACTCTCAATGAAAGCACCAATGTCGGTGTCAAAACCGGCAGATCTCGGGTAGGCGGTCCCGAACTGTGCATCTAAGGATCGAAGGTAATAGGAGGCAGGGGACACTTTGTTTACCAAGGTTTGGGCCCTCTTGATGGAGGTAATACCCTACTTCCTGCTAGATTGACTTTGATGAGTATAGGGGTTACAAGAGTTGATTTACCTCGAGATCGCAATGAATTAACCCTAGATGTCTAGCATGTATGATTATGAATGCCTCTACGGACTAAACCCTCCGGTTTATATAGACACCAGAGGGGCTAGGGTTGTACAGAGTCGGTTTACAGAGAAAGGAATCTTCATATCCGCACGCCAAGCTTGCCTTCCACACCAAGGAGAGTCCCATCCGGATACAGGGGAAAGTCTTCCATCTTTCTTCACGGCCCATTAGTCCGGCCCACATTACGTAGCCCGGACGCCCGAGGACCCCGTAGTCCAGGACTCCCTCAAAGATAACCACCCACCATGCCCGATGCGACCTAGGTAGGAACCACTACTGATCATCGGGATATGTCACATACATATGCCCATGCTCCTCATCGAACTCCCACTTGAGTTCCTGATCATCACCTGCATCGTACTCGGTTATACCTGCACCTGTGTTTGTAGTAAACCCTGAGTCATGAGGACTCAGCAATCCCATTCCCGGTTATCAAAACTATCAAAGCCTTTGGGTAAGGAGAAAGTGTATAAGTGGGTTTCTGCAAGCACTAAGCGTAGATGAGGTGGCTAGCTTACATAACTTCAGAGCGAGAAGAGAAGTGAAAGCCATCGGTCGTGAACTAATTCATGATCACTAGATGATCATGTCTACCTACGAGTCAACCATAACCCAGCCGTGTTCTCTTCACGAACTCCCTCGAAAAGAGACCATAACGACTACTCACACGGTAGTGTATTATGTTTGAGTTATTGTGTCAAGTTATCTACAATCGGATATTAACAAACTCCAATCCGCCACATTACTGCGAGCATGGCTTTCGAAAGATCATAACCCTGCAGGGGTGTCCCATCTTAGCCCATCACAAGCTCTCGCGATCAATAGAGGTAAATCCTCTTATCTTAGGGACTACCTGATCAGACTCAGAATCCTGGTGTACAAGATATTTCGACAATGGTAAAATAAGTCCAGCAAGACCTCCCGACGTGCCGACACCCTGATAGGAGCCACGCGTATCTTGTCTCGGGCCATGATCGGATAAGCGATGCGTACAGGTAAAACCAAGTCTTGGAGTTTCCCCGTGGTGGCCCCGCACAGTGCTCTAGTTTGGACCAGCACTCATGAGCAGCACTGGCCCGGGTTGTTAATTAAGTCATCGGGTGCTAGCCGGTCCCTATGCAAGTTTTAGTTATTAGGCAAATGGTAAAACCAAAGTTGGGCCTTGCTGGAGGAGTTTTATTCAAAGTGAACTATCAAGGGGGCCCATAAACCCCAACCGCGTTAGGAACACAAAATCAAGGAACATAACACCGGTTTATCGGTTCTTAAGGCGGCATGAGTGGAACAAAACACCGAGCAAAAGGCCAAGCCTTCCACCCACAACCAAGTATATAAGGTGCATTATTTTAAGTAGAGATATTGTCATATTCCCAAATAACCAATCCAACATGGAGCAAACTTCAATCTTCACCTGCAACTAACAACGCTATAAGAGGGGGCTTGAGCAAAAGCGAAACTTAGCCAAACAACGGTTTGCTAGGAAGGTAGTTAGAGGTTTAATGGAAAGGTAGGGGATGACATGCAAATAGATAGGTATCGCGACAAAGCAATAGAGCGAGGCAACTAGCATAGCAACGATAGAGGTGATATCAAGGAATGGTCATCTTGCCTGGTATGTCTTCGGTGCTATCGGGGCCTTGCTCTTCGTAATCGTACTCAGCGGCTGTCTCGACCTCGGACTCAAACTCATCTCCTGGTTCTACCCAAACATAAACAAGCATACAAATAAACACACTTGACAAGAAAAGAACACATGATATGCAAGAGAGATGCAAGTATGATGCTACGGAGCTACCGGTAAGGAAGGAGATGAAGCCGGGAAGGACATGTCAAGGCATGATGGATGTGGGCAAGATCTTGGCAAACCAAGCATGCCACTGGATAGATTGAAAGATTTTGATCGAAATTGATATAAAGATCAACGGAATCAGATGCACAGTTTGCAAATGACAAGCAAAACAAGATGCAATACAAAACTGATCTTAACAGCAACATGGCATCTTTGGAGCAAGGTTTAAACATGCTACAACACCCAAACATGATGACAAAGGCATGGATGTGAAGTAGACATGATTCTCTACAAATATGAACTCAGAGCACATCCAAAAACTTACTGGAACACAATTTAAATAGCATGGCAAAATTCAACAAGTTATACGGTTGACAGACTTAGTGAAATTCACTGGGCATGCAACCAGGAACAATATAATGCTGACTTTACATGCACATAACAACAAGCATATCAATTATATCTAGCATGAAAATTACATGAACATGAATAACACATAATATACTTCCAATCCAACCAAAGAAACAATTCATTCCATGCAAGGGTTGATTAACATGAGCTTTGCCAAAATGAACATTCTGTTAATAGGCTGATAGTTCAGATTTCAAGCATTTTGAGAGCAAGATAATAACAAGCTACAGCAGGGCATATATGCAAACAAAGGCATGGATTGATAGACAATTACATGGACATCCAGACATGCTCACTGGTTATCTCAAAACATGCATGGAAAAGATTGTAGCATCAAGTTTACATGGCAACATGTTATAACAGATTTCAGACTTAGCAGTTTTTTACTAAGTGCAAAAACAGCAACGATGACATGGCATGTTTGCAAGCTTGTGCAAGTCACCACGGGGCATATCATGAAAAACCAATTACACCACTTCAAAGAAAACATGATCATCTCCCTAATAATAAAGGATGGATTGACTTTGCCGGGTTCACTGTCACAATACGCTTCTTCCCGTAAATTTACGCTTTCAGTTTAAATTTACAATGTAATAAAAATTGATGCGTCGCTAGCCTCGCTAAAAAACCTGTCATGGAACCTGGGCCAGCCCATGAAGGATACGATCGGCCAGCGAAAAAAAGGAATAAAGCCGACGAGGATAAAAGGAATAAAAGCCGACAATCCTCGTGGGGATCGAACACAAGACTAAACGCAAGAAAGCATCCCAAAAGTACCAGCTGAGCTAGCGTCGGTTATTTATCACAATAAGCCAAATTTTCTAATGTTAATCGGCTTCGCCCGTCTAGCAGAATTTTTAGGTTGATATGTCTTGGGCCTCAGTCCATCCATCCATCCATTGCGACGTGGCCCAAGAATACGGTAAAAATAATTACTCGATCGAACTCTTAATCCTAACCTCACGAACTATTCACAAGATAATCCCATATCGTTTTTCTTTATAAAATCCGACCAGTTTAAATATGTTAGTGAGCTCAAAACAATAAGCAGCCTCGAATCAAGGATTCTTTCAAAGAAGGAATTAATGGGAGAAAGACCCAACATGTATTGGCCTAAATCGGTCTCTACAAAGAGAGAAGTCAGGAGGGCAAAGAAAAGGGAGAAAGCACACAAGGAGATGGAGACCACGAGGTGCATGGTATACTAATAGAAGGAGCGATTGTGGAATTATTTAAGAAGGAATCAGCGTTAAAGGCAATTGAGGGGTGATCAATATACTTGAATGGTCTGGTTAGTCTCTCGACCAACAATTATGTGTAGTAGCGTTACTCGGTGGGATGTGCTCTGGCAAAAAGAAACTACAACCATTTTTTATCAAGCATTCTGACTTGAGAAGAAATCCAAAAATATGACAACTTATTTCATGGAGGAGCCGATGGCTTCATGACATCATAAATTATCACCATCCTAAGTGGTAGGTGTAGGGTGTAGCTCACGGAGAGTGTCCCTCATGGCCAACTCGACAGGATTAGTTTTTAAAGTATAAACACTCCCTTGCGCTGGCGTGTCACAATTGCAGGTGTGTCATGTAGAGGTTGAGATCACCGTGTTTGGATTGGTCATGTTCGAACGCATTGCCTTCAGGTGCACACCGTGGCCACTATTGATGAGGATGGGAAGGAGTATAATTTCAACTAGAGGGCATAGACCTTTGGAAGGTCATGAGTTGTGTTTACTCATGTTGCAATGCACGGGCATTTTTGCTAGTATGCTCCTAAAATATGTTGACATGATGCTCAAAAGAAAATCATACAAAATGTTACGAAAAAGACAAAATAACAAGTTATAACAATTTTAGCATCTTAACAGCAACAAGCACTTTTGTAACAGGGATAATCATGGCATAATGCAACCTAACATATATGCAAATGCATCCATCATGAAGAACATCACAAGATGAACATTTTGACATATCATACACTTCATTTGGACCAATATGCACAAATATACACCATGTTAAACATGCACACATGCTGTTGACAGACAACTTAAGCTAAAACGTAACATCGCCAACAGTTTGGCAACAAAGATTAAGACATGAAGATGAACCCTAACATGCATGCAAATGCATCCATCATGAAGAGCACTCTGAGACGAACAAAATGACATATCATACGCGCAAAACAGAGCTACGGGCACGGAGATATAGCATGGCAAAGAGGGCATCACGTTAACGGGATTCAGGGACTTAGTGGATTCAGGGACGAGGAGGAGCGGGACGAGGAGATCCGGGGCGGTGGCGACGTGTTTGGTTCGGAGGAGCGATGGATCTCGTCCACCTTGACCAGATTCGGACAGGACGGGCTCGCGGTGGAGAGCTCGCCGGAATCGGCGACGGGCGACGGTCGAGCTGGCCGGCGGTGGTGGCGCGGCGTCGACCGGTGGCGGCGCTTGGGGAGGTGCGGGACGCCGGCGGAGTCGTGGCCGGCGGCGAGGTGCGGTCCGCGAGGCGGCAGGGGTGCGGGGCGGTGCAAGCGACGCAAGACGGAGGCGTGGCGGAGCGGCGGCGACCGGGCAGAACGGCGGGCAAGCCGCGGGAGGCCCGGGGAGCTGCTGGCAGTGGCTGTGCGAATCGGGCCCGGGCGGGCCTGCCCTGGGCCCGGCGGGCCGGCGGGAGGTGGGAGGTGGAGGAGCACAGGTGGCGGCGCGCGGTTGGGTGCGGGCGGCGGCGCGATGACATGGTGAAGCCTGATTGGGCTGGGCGACGTGGCTGGGCAGCGGTGGACGCGTTTGGCGGCGTACGGGCGTGTCCGACGCGGTGGGAGGAGCTCGGGTTAGGGTTTCACCCGGGATTTTGGACGAGGGGGTTGTTTATATAGGTAGAGGGAGCTAGGAGAGGGCTATTGAGGTGTGGTTTTCGCACAAACGATCGTGATCCAACAGTGAAGAGCATGAGGAGGTTTTGGATGGGCTTGTAGGCTGTTGTGGAGGGGTTATGGGCTAAAAGAGAGAGGGCTTCCGGCGGTTAACGCGGTTAACCATTGGGGTATCAAACGACCTCCAAATTGAACAAAATTTGACAGGTGGTCTACTGGTGATATACCAGGACCACTCGACAACTCTCGGTCCATTCCGACAATGTTTTCTCCCTCTCATGAAACAAGACCTGAGAGGTACGACGGGTGTCATGTGAGAGAGTCGTAATCCTAAACGGACAACGGAGAGGCCGGAGACGATGCAACTACTCACGGATGTAAGTGAGAATATGCCAATGCAATGCACACGATGAAAAAGACATGGCGATATGCACACATGCTCAAAGTAAAACACAAAAGACCCGAAATGAAGGAGCCCAGAATGGAATTGATTAAGTCAACGATGAATATAATGCCATATAGGGAATTGTTACATCTGGGGCATTACACGGTCCGTGTTAATTTTGGTGATGTGTCTCATGAGTTTAATTTCTCAAAATTTTGTAGATAAACTCATGATAAAGAACCGTATGGTAAGGATGAAATTATTTGTCTTGCTTCTATTGATGTAACTCCTACAGATTCTTTAGAACAATATTTGCAAGACCATGGAAATGATATGTTTATGAATAAAAGAAACAAAATGAATGAGATATTCTTTAAACAAATGCCTGTTTTGAAACACAATTTACCCGTAGAAACTCTTGGAGATCCTCTTCCACCTAAGAGTGATCCTGTGTTTGATCTTAAACAATTACCTGATACTCTGAAATATGCTTATCTTCATGAAAAGAAGCAGCTAGCTAGCGCGTAGGCGTGCTCCTCCGCGCGCCCGGCCGACGCTATTGCAACCGTTAGCATCGCCCCAGCCCGGCTCGCCATGCTAGCTAGCTGCTCCAAGCTGCCATGCTCGCTATGCCGCGTCGTGCCTCGCCTCGTGCCTGGCCCGCGACTGGTCTGACCTTGCTTCACCGCGTCCCTCGACGTGCTTCGTCGCGCTCGCGCCCGGCATGGCCTCGCCTCCCCGCGCCCCTCGCCGTGCTCACCGTGCCTCGCCACGCTCGTGCCCGGCATGGCCTCACCTTCCCGCGTCCCTCTCCGTGCTCACCGTGCCTCCCTACGCTCGCGCCCAGCCTGGGCTCGCCTCCCTGCGCCCCTCACGGTACTCGTCGTACCTCGCCACGCGTAGTGCTTTCCTCGCGCCGCGCCTGCGTTCGGCGTCGCCTCGCCTCCCTGGTGCTGCTGCAGGCCGCCAGGCGCCCCTCGTACGTGCTCGCGTGGGTGCAGCTCGTCCCGGCCATGGCCAACGTGCACTGCCATTTGCGAGCATTCCTCTCTCCTACCTGTTTGACGAAATGCTGACGCGGACATCCACAAAATGTGTCTGCCTCCCGTTGGGCGCACCGGCTGACCAAAACGAGACAGCGGACATGGACAAGCGGACGGGCAACCCAATCGAACAAAAAGCGGACAAAATCGGTGTCCACTTGGGTCGGCCCGTTGGAGTTGCTCTTAGAGCAACTCTAGCAGACCCCGCATCCTCCCGGCCCGCAAAACGTGTTTGCAGTTCGCACAAAAACGCCTTTGCGGACCGGCGCGGACGGCCGCAGTTGCAGACCCCGCATAATGGACCCGTAAAAAAGGATATTCACGGAATATGTTTTTTTACTGGTCCATTATGCGGGGTCTGATCTGGCGCACCTCCTCCTGGCCCGCAAAACTAAAATTTGCACATTTATTTGATTAGTATATTGCATTTTTTTGCTTTTTCAACAATAGTGGATACAAAAGACATCATCAAATCTTTGCTAAAATAGCAAGCCCAAAGAAAACAAGAACCACAAGCATGCATTTTAGAAGATTTCCAACTTCCATAACTCCTCCCACTAGTTGGACTAATATCTTCTCCAGGCATTCGTTGTTGATCTGTGGATTCTTGATTTTGCATTCTTCTTTCTTTATCTTTGGTTCGAAACAAGTAGACATTGCTTCCCCTCTAGTTGCACATGCAGCCGCATCATTGCCTTCTATTCTACTAAGGAGTGCACTAACATCTATTATGTTTCTTTCTCTCAATAAATCAATGTATTGTCCTTCCCAAAACCAAAATGAGCATCCATCGTCCTACACAAAAGAATGAGCAAGCTCGAAGTGAGCTACCGCAATTGAACTAAAGAATGACCTATCAAATGAGCTACCGCAAGTGCACATACCCCGTCGTATTCGCATTTGAAGAACACCCATCCGGGGTGCCCGAAGTGAGCCGCAGCACTTTCCGCGTGCAGTCGTCGCACTGTATGAACGGCATCGGCAAGCCACAAAGATGTTGCGCGAGCGCCGAGCCCGATGGACGGTCGGAAGAATCCATGCCTGCAAACCTTCGACGGCGGCGGGCGGATGAACCCGTACCTGCATGCTATGATGCGTCCTTCCCTGGGCTGCAGGAGAGGCTCCCAGACCACTCCATCGCTTGGGGCAACGGCCGACGGCCGGAAGAAGCCAAATCCGGCGGCCCGCCTTGAAGTGCCACGGATCAGCAATCCGGCGGCCCGCCGATGCAGGGGGGAGGGGAGGCCTCGTGCGCGTGGCGGCCTTCCGGCGTGCTCCTGCCGGCTGCTTTCGCCGGAATCTTGGGCGGCCGCCAGCGGCGACGCGAGAGGGGAGAGGAGAGGTGGTTGGTGGGGGAAAGTGCGGGATGAAATGCCCCCCCCCCCACTAACCGCTTCCGCTTATATGCAGGGCACCGCAGCCGCGAGGGGGAAATCCGCGTTTTCCCGAGTCGGGGGAGGGATTTTGCCGCGCCCCCTAAAACTGTTTGCGGGTCGGGGCGGGATGCGGGGTCTGCTCGGGCAGGTTTTTCCGCCCCAACCCGCATTTTGACGGTTATTTTGCGGGTCGGGGCAGGATGCGGGGTCTGCTAGAGATGCTCTTATAGCTTGCGTCTCCCGGCAACCACGCATGGAGAAACACGTATCACGACCTCCATGCCTTAACACGCAATTCAAACCAGAATAAACTTTTGTCTAAATTAAAAAAAAATGTGTATCTCGCAAAACAGAAAGTGACATTGACAACGATATAATTCGATGCGGAGCATGCTTGTACATCTAAAATGCGAGACTAAAATTTGAAGATAAAAAAACAGCAGTGTATGGAAATGTCAAAGAAATTCACAGTACATATAAGATACTATTTTTCTCATTGCTATTTTTCTATGCTTATCTTCTGTATATATATGTATATTACTCCTTTCATTTTTGTATATAAGGCCACACACTTAAATTATAGGTATCAAAACAAAAATGAATGTGTGCTTTACAACCTAATTTGTTTTCTCGTTTATCGGGTTAATTAATAAGATGCATGCACATTAGAGGAAACTGAGTGGTCGTGAGAGAAGAAACAGATGAGTGTGTCATTATCATCTACTACGTGCATGCTAGTAATTAAGTCATGGGTTACTAGTACGAGAAAACATCATTAATATTTATCTCGATTACTGTTGATGGGCTTGTAGTGATACAAAATATGTTTTTCATAGTGGTTTTATATACAAAAATGAAGGAAGTAACAGAGTTCAATTGATCTTGAAATTCTGCAATTTAGCAAAATATTATGGCTAGCAAGCTTCCCCTCAAGAGAAGAGAAAAAATAATTATCGCTGGCTAGCTGAGCAACTAGGCCTAGCGAGTTCGAAGTTGGAGCCTAGAGTCATGCTCAACTTAATTTTCCGCCCCACTACAAGGCTAGCTACAAGTCTACAACCATCGGTTGTGTCGAGGTGGCTGTGATGAGGCTTCACGGTCATCCAACCAACCAAGGCTGCTGGACGATCCGATGATCGGGATAGTATCACGCACCGGTGATAAATGCCATGAATAACCGGCGGAGACGGGAAGAACTCAAACGGGAAAACCCACCGGCGTCGGGGCCTCATCAGTCATCAATGACTCCCAACCTAACATTCGCCTCTCCTGGCCGCTGCCACACTGAACAGTACTCCCCATGTTACCTGCTGCTCCAGTCCCATAGCTTTCACCGGCCGGCATTCGGCAACCACGGCACATGGACAAACGCAGACCACCGCGTCCTCTGACGGTGAGCCCCCGTCGAGTTTGGCTCGTCGCACCGGGCCATCATGGCGTCGCCATCCGGGTGGGGCTCTCCCATGTGAGACGGGAAGACCTCCGTGGCAGCTGGTCACATGCGGGGTGGTAATGGCAAGTGCGAAGTAGCAACTACCAGTCTAGGCAAATTTTCGTGTTTTGATCCATTTTTAAAATTTATTCGAGATCCGATCCTATTTTGCAAAAAAATTGGGATCTGACCTTTTTTTTAGAGTCTGTTTGGGACTGCTCTGCTCCTTAAAATTCAACTCCACTCCAGAAAACTCAAGCCAAACGGGGTAGCTCCATGATATGCTGTTCCATAGAAAAACTAGAATCTGGGGTACAACTCCTAGTTTTTTATGAAGCTCGTGAAGGGGTGCTCCAAAAAATCCTAGAAGCTAGAGTTGGGGAGAAATTACCCACCACTGCCACCAGTAAGTGGATACCCCTTCGCTTCTCCCCTCTCATCCAATCAAAAAGATCCTTTCCACCAATTTTTCCATTCTTGAAGCTGAAGCTACATGAAAGCCAAACATTATCTTTGGTAGTGCTACAACTTCTGTATGAATCTGCTCCAAAGTGGATTTGATGGAGTGAAGCTGATTTTGATGAAGCGGGGCAGTCCCAAACAAGCCCTTACCGTCAAGGCCTCTGGTGATAGGGTATAATAGCCTACCGCCAAGGTCCCTAACGGTAGGGTATAACACCTTCAATGCCCCTGGCGGTAGGTTTTTTTTTCCTAAATACAAAATACAGTCCATGCTCACACCTACCGCCAAGGCCCCTGGCGGTAGGGTATAACAACCTACCGCCAAGGTAGGGGTGTTTCACCTTGGCGGTAGGCTGTTAGACCTCTTTCAATGGATAGTTGGTTAGACCTCTTCGAATGCATGGGTGTTTAGAGAAGGTGCTAAGTGCATTAAAAATTTTAGCAACTAGTCTTTCCAATACAAAGGTGCTTAGATCCCGAAATTTTTACAAACTAGGGTCAGATCTCGATTTACTTTTAGAAATGGGTCAAAACACGAAATTTTGCCACCAGTCTACCTACTACTCCCTCCGTTCCAAAATAGATGACCTCACTTTATATTAACTTTTACTAAAATTAGTACGAGTAGCACCGTAGCAGTTTACAGCGCGCGCGCCGACAGGGACACCGCCGTGCACCGTGCGACCGCGCAATGGATCGATGCTTGCCCACTCGCCGCCGGGAACCGCGCGCGCTCTGCACCAGACCTGACCTGGGCGCGCCGCAGCGTCGCAGCTACGGCGTGGTAGGTCGTTGGGAAGGGTACGCCCTAGGCCAGTCCCGTCGCTGCTGATACTGACCTGCTCAAGTTCTATTCTGAGCTGAGCAAGTAGCGCACATGGTATTTTCTCGACTTTTTCCCCGGTGCGCTTTCCGCAATGGACACGGCGCCTCCGTGTGGGCATGGGCTGCCGGCTGCGCCATGTGCTTCCTGCGCGATCTACTCCGGTCACCAGTTAGATTCTAGCGCGACTAAACAACGCATTAGGATATGACCACTGCACGGGGACAATAATTTAATTAAGTGGAATGAGCCCCAGACTGTAAGTACACACCCGAAATGTGTTGCTCATTCGTCTTTAAGAAAAATTTCTACGTAGGAAATTTTCCGAGGATCCAATTCCTCCAAAAAGTAATAAACAACATCTAACTTTGAATCCAATTAGTCCTAATTAATTTCTACCTGACAGCACCACTCTGTATTTATGGCTCATCCACTTTGGCTCGCAACTTGTTGGCAACAAACCAGCAAGAATAACACTACTCATCTACCAACACTCCATGTTAGTGTTAACATATGCGCGAATTATACGTCCGTTTGGTTTGTTATCCTCCTCATGAACTACAATAAAACTTTGAATGCCCACGATTTAGCTACCATCAATTTGTTTGCTGTCCAACTTCTGTGTATTTGCGAGGAAAAAAATTGTATATCTTGTTGGAATTTACTAGTATTTACTAGTCCAAATAAATTCAGAAATTCTCATTGACACATTATTATTTTGTTAATTGGGAAAATTAATGAGTCATTGATTAATTAGTAACGGTCGCGTTTATTGGGTGTTTCTATTTCATTAACAGACGCGGTTATTACGACCGTTTCTGACTCATTAACAAACGCGTTTATTGTTACTGTTTCTATTTCATAAACGGACGTGTTAAGTACGGCAGTTTCTAAATCATAAACGGACGCGTTTATAGCGGCTGCTTTGACTCCCAACATACACTATATAAACCCGTATCAAGCCAGCCTTGGGGGTAGGTTGTTTTCATATGGTTTCTCACCGTTCCAAAATATTGCGCCGCCACTCAAGCCTTCTCCATCCCTCCTTTCGGCGTGCACCAGAAAAAGGGACAGCAGGCCTCCGGAACCCCGCCTGTTGCGATCCTGTACGGGAGAGGGGCGATTAGGTTTTTGGGGAGAGCTTTCGCTCGACTGCTGACAGCGATCACTTCCCCAACGACGACTTCTTTCCCGACATCGGCAACCTCTTCCTCGACGACGACATGGCCCAGACCGGGGACAACACAGCCGCTGCTACAGCTGCTGCAACGTATGCATCTCTCTCTCATTTGTATCAGATCTCGCTACAATTTCTATGTCTAGTACTTGCCGTAGATTGGATCCGTTTCCCCATTGTACTAGATATTTGCATGCTCGCTTTAGTTGCTTCTGTCATGATTAATTTTATGATATTTCGGATTAAACCATATTATGAATTGCTAATATATTCAACAATCTAAAAACCTGATTATAGGCAATTTGCTACACCTGCTTTTCTTACGTCGACAAAGCCCGATCGGTTCAAGGGTGTGAACTATAAGAGGTGGCGCACGAGAGCAGTGTTGTGGTTTCAATCCATGAACTGCTATGCGGCCACCAAGGGCATGCCTAAGGGCGATCTTGAACCTGCACAGCGGGAAGCCTTTGAAAGGGTTGATATTATGTTTAAGACAGCCCTCCTCGGTATTATTGATGATTCCATTGTGGATCCTTATATGTCGTTTGATAATGGCAAGGACATGTGGGCCGCGCTCGAGGCCAAGTTTGGGGTCTCGGACGCTGGTAGCAAGTTGTACGTCATGGAGCAATTCTATGACTACAAGATGACTGATGAGCGTTCTGTTGTTCAACAGGCTCATGAGATACAGTCACTCGCTAAGGAACTTGAGCACTTTAAGTGTAATTTACCGGACAAATTTGTGGCCGGTGGCATCATTGCCAAGCTTCCACCTTCGTGGGGCACCTTTGCTACTTCTCTGAAACACAAGAGACATGAGTTTTCCGTTTTGGACCTCATCGGATCTCTTGATGTGGAAGAGAAGGCGAGAGCAAAGGATACACGTGCTCGGGTTGCTGAGGTAGGTTCTGCTGCGCACATGGTGCAGAAGAAAAACTACCAGCCCAACAAGCCTAAATATAACAAGAAGAAATACGAGGGTAAAGGCAAGCCTGACAACAAGTTTAAGCCATCGTCCTCTACCAACTTTAAGAAGAAGAAGGGATCATGCCACGTTTGTGGCGACCTGAGCCATTGGGCTCCGAGATGCCCCAAACGGCATGAGCTGCAGCAGCTGGAGAATAGCAGCAAGACCGCTAATGTTGCCATGGCTGACACCGAGATGAAGGATATTGGGTACGGTATAATTCCTACCATTCTTTCAATTTGTCATTCTCCTGATTGGTTGATTGACACAGGTGCCAATGTACATGTTTGTGCTGATGCCTCCATGTTCTCTTCTTACCAGGTCACAGGGACTTCCCCCGTGCTGATGGGGAACGGGTCACATGCCACTGTTCGTGGTGTTGGTACGGTCGATCTGAAGTTTACTTTGGGGAAGATCGTGCGACTGAAGAACGTGCATCATGTGCCCTCCATCAATAAGAATCTCGTCAGCGGTTCGCGTTTATGTCGAGATGGTTATAAGTTGGTTTTCGAGTCCAATAAAGTTGTAATTTCCAAGTATGGACAATTTGTTGGTAAAGGCTATGAGTGCGGAGGCTTGTTCCGCCTATCTTTGTCAGACTTATGCACTAAAGTTATTAATCATGTTTGCCACGATAATGAATCTGATATTTGGCATTCACGACTTTGTCATATTAACTTTGGTTGCATGACGCGGTTAGCAAATATGAGTTTAATTCCGAAATTTACTACTGTGAAAGGTTTCAAATGTCAAGTGTGTGTTCAAGCTAAGCAACCTCGCAAGTCCCATAAGACTGCGGAGGTAAGAAATTTAGCACCACTGGAGCTTATACATTCTGATCTTTGTGAGATGAATGGCGTGTTGACAAAGGGTGGAAAGAAATACTTTATGACACTCATTGATGACTCCACTAGATATTGTTATGTGTATCTTCTGAAAACAAAAGATGAGGCTTTAACTTACTTCAAAAACTATAAGACCGAAGCAGAGAACCAACTTGATCGTAAAATTAAACGGCTTAGGTTTGATCGTGGTGGAGAGTATTTTTCAAATGAATTCAATTCGTTTTGTGCGGAACATGGTATTATCCATGAGAGGACGCCTCCCTATTCACCTCAGTCAAATGGGGTGGCTGAAAGAAAGAACCGAACTCTGTCTGATTTGGTTAACGCCATGTTAGACACTTCGGGTCTCTCCAAGGCATGGTGGGGGAGGCGCTAATGACAGCATGTCATGTCCTAAACCGAGTTCCCACAAAGAATAAAACCATTACTCAATTTGAGGAATGGGAAAGGAAAAGATTGAAACTCTCTTACTTACGTACTTGGAGTTGTTTGGCGAAAGTCAATATACCAATTCCCAAGAAGCGCAAGCTTGGACCTAAAACCGTAGATTGTGTTCTTCTGGGCTATGCTTTTAATAGCATCGGTTATAGATTTTTGGTAGTAAAATCTGAGGTATCCGACATGCATGTCGGTACGATTATGGAGTCGAATGATGCGGCTTTCTTTGAGAACATATTTCCTATGAAGGATATGGCTAGCTCATCAAATCAGGAAATACCTATTTTATCGAGTCAGGAAATAACTGAGATTCCTGAACCATCATTCCAATAGAACACGTTGAGAATCCCTTGGAGGATGACAATAAAGTTCTTGTTAGGAGCAAGAGACAGAGGATTGCAAAGTCCTTTGGTAATGATTTCATTGTGTACCTCGTGGATGACACACCTAGGACTATTTCAGAAGCCTGTGCATCTCTTGATGCTGACTACTGGAAAGAGGATGTCCGTTGCGAGATGGATTCCATCCTGGCTAACGGAACCTGGGAGATCACCGATCGTCCCTATGGGTGTAAACCTGTAGGGTGTAAGTGGGTGTTCAAGAAAAAGCTTAGGCCTGATGGTACAATTGAAAAGTACAAGGCAAGGCTTGTGGCCAAGGGTTATACTCAGAAAGAAGGTGAAGACTTCTTTGATACTTACTCACCTGTGGCTAGATTGACCACTATCCGAGTGCTACTGTCTTTGGCTGCCTCGCATGGTCTTCTCGTTCATCAAATGGACGTTAAGACAGCTTTCCTTAATGGAGAGTTGGATGAGGAAATTTATATGAAGCAGCCAGACGGTTTCTTAGTGCCCGGTCAGGAAGGAAAAGTGTGTAAGTTATTGAAGTCATTATATGGCCTCAAGCAAGCTCCTAAGCAATGGCACGAGAAGTTTGAAAGGACTTTGACTTCTGAAGGCTTTGTTGTAAACGAAGCTGACAAATGTGTGTACTATCGCCATGGTGGGGGCGAGGGAGTTATTCTTTGTCTATATGTCGACGACATACTGATATTTGGAACCAATCTTGATTTAATTAAGGAAGTTAAGGATTTCTTATCTCGTTGTTTTGAGATGAAGGATCTAGGAGTGGCTGATGTTATCTTGAACATCAAGCTGCTGAGAGATGATAATGGTGGGATTACACTGCTTCAATCTCACTATGTGGAAAAGGTCTTGAGTCGCTTTGGGTATAGCGACTGTAAGCCTTCTCCAACTCCATATGATCCTAGTGTGTTGCTTCGAAAGAATCGACGGATTGCTAGAGATCAACTGAGATATTCTCAGATTATAGGCTCGCTTATGTATTTGGCGAGTGCCACGAGGCCTGACATCTCTTTTGCCGTGAGCAAATTGAGCCGGTTTGTTTCCAATCCGGGAGATGATCATTGACGTGCGCTTGAGAGAGTTATGCGCTATTTAAAAGGCACAGCGAGCTATGGAATTCACTATACCGGAAACCCGAGGGTTCTGGAAGGCTATAGTGATTCTAATTGGATATCTGATGCTGATGAGATTAAGGCCACTAGTGGTTATTTATTTACACTTGGTGGTGGCGCTGTTTCTTGGAAGTCTTGCAAGCAGACCATCTTAACGAGGTCAACTATGGAAGCAGAACTCGCAGCATTAGATACAGCCACTGTTGAAGCAGAGTGGCTTCGTGAGCTTTTGATGGACTTGCCTGTGGTTGAAAAACCAATACCCGCGATCCTAATGAACCGTGATAATCAAACCGTGATCATCAAAGTGAACAGTTCTAAGGATAATATGAAGTCATCAAGGCATGTGAAGAGGAGATTGAAATCTGTCAGGAAACTGAAAAACTCCGGAGTTATTATAGTGGATTATATCCAAACGACTATGAACTTGGCAGATCCCTTCACAAAGGGTTTATCACGTCGTAATGTGATAGATAATGCATCGAGGGAGATGGGTTTGAGGCCCACGGTATGAGTTGTCCACAGTGGTAACCTACTCTATGTGATCGGAGATCCCGTGAATTAGAAGTAAGAGACAAGCTGTTGGTCAGCTGAGAGGAGAGTATTCTTATATTTTATCCCACTCCGTGAAGATGCAGTATTCTCCTAATCTGTATGGTAGGTTGACATTTGTCTTAATGTGTTCCAAGTGGTTTACTTATATAAGCGGAGATGTGTCCTACAGAGCATCTCTTGAGGAACTCACCTATATGAGCTTGATTGTTGAACGTCGCAATCTGTGAGAATTGGGTGTTCTCTAATAAACTCATGAAAGGCCTTCGGAGTATGACGCATAAGCTCCAACCGCGGGGAAGCCTTGCGGCAGCCTAGTATCGGTCTAGACGTTGTGTAAAACTGGTATCACAACAAACTTGTAGTTCAAGGCATAGTCCACTATCCAAGTTGTGAATTAGTGTAACATAACATTCTAGGTGGAAGTTCAACTTAACAGTCTCCACTAAGTACCGGTATATAAACAATGCTTTGGAACTTAAAAATGAGGAGATGTGTCTATGAGATTTTGTGAGGGATTGTTCGAATTTACTAGTATTTACTAGTCCAAATAAATTCAGAAATTCTCATTGACACATTATTATTTTGTTAATTGGGAAAATTAATGAGTCATTGATTAATTAGTAACGGTCGCGTTTATTGGGGCTGTTTCTATTTCATTAACAGACGCGGTTATTACGACCGTTTCTGACTCATTAACAAACGCGTTTATTGTTACTGTTTCTATTTCATAAACGGACGTGTTAAGTACGGCAGTTTCTAAATCATAAACGGACGCATTTATGGCGGCTGCTTTGACTCCCAACATACACTATATAAACCCGTACCAAGCCAGCCTTGGGGGTAGGTTGTTTTCGTATGGTTTCTCACCGTTCCAAAATATTGCGCCGCCACTCAAGCCTTCTCCATCCCTCCTTCCGGCGTGCACCAGAAGAAGGGACAGCAGGCCTCCGGAACCCCGCCTCTTGCGATCCTGTACGGGAGAGGGGCGATCAGGTTTTTGGGGAGAGCTCTCGCTCGACTGCTGACAGCGATCACTTCCCCAACGACGACTTCTTCCCCGACATCGGCAACCTCTTCCTCGACGACGACATGGCCCAGACCGGGGACAACACAGCCGCTACTACAGCTGCTGCAACGTATGCATCTCTCTCTCATCTGTATCAGATCTCGCTACAATTTCTATGTCTAGTACTTGCCGTAGATTGGATCCGTTTCCCCATTGTACTAGATATTTGCATGCTCGCTTTAGTTGCTTCTGTCATGATTAATTTTATGATATTTCAGATTAAACCATATGATGAATTGCTAATATATTCAACATATCTTTACCTGAAAAAACTTTTGAATATCTAACTGATTTTTGTGGGATATTTTCTCTCTCGATTTGTGCATGTCATCTTTGCGCAAGGCCCACTGCTCATCTACCAACAGTGCTGCCAAAATTAGGTTTACTGCTAGCAGGAGTAATATTTATTGTTATATATGTTGAAATATGAGATGGGCCCAGGGCCCATATGACAATTTCAGATTTAATCTCTAAGGGCCCATGTAGGTGGCATGACAAGGTGGTGGGAAGTTTACTCCCACCCCGAAAGTGGAAGGAGAGTTGGAGTGGTTTATAAAGGATTCTCTCCCTCATGCTATTGGAGCTTGAGAAGAGATGAGGCCCTCGCGCACTCCTCCTCCTCCGCTCGCCTCGCCTCGGGTTGCGGGGGCTACCGACTTGGACGGCACTGCCCAGCCTAGCCGCCGCAAAAAACAGAACGCATCTCCGCCTCCACGCTCACGTCGTTCCTCTGCTGCTGCTGCCGCCGGCGACTCCATCCCATTCACCGCGAATACGGTTGACGGGAGAGCATGCCTCCGGAACCCCGCCTCTCCGGATCCTGTACGAGAGAGGGGCGATTAGGTTTTTGGGTAGCGATTACAAGAAGGCCACCGAGGATGCCGCGGCTGCTGCCACCGCCACCGCCGTCGCATGGCCTATTGGAGGGTATACATCGCTTATCCCTCTCATGTTTCTTTCTGTTGTAGCAGTACTAGCGATATGCGTAGATGTTTCTACTATGTGCGTAGTACATGCTTTGTTAGATCGTAATCAGTGTGCTATCAATGTTGTCAATGTCATGCTCATGATTTATTCATGGATTAATTTAATCAAAAAACTGCCTATTTACTCAACAATCCAAAAACCTAATGTGTGTAGGAGTTTTTCGAATTCTGGTTTTGCTGCTGCACTGAAACCGTCCCCGTTTACGGGGACGTACTTTAAGCGTTGGCAGACTAACCGCATATTTACATATGCGGTCTGCCAAGGACTTGTGGGAGGTGCTCGAATCTAAGTTTGGGGCCGCCGATGCAGGGAACGAGATGTATATTATAGAGCAGTTCCACGATTACAAGATGGTTGAAAACCGTCCTGTATTGGAGCAGGCTCATGAGATAATATGCATTGTTAAGGAGCTTGAGCTTCTTAAGTGCGAATTACTGGGCAAGTTTGTCGCGGGCTGCATAATCGCTAAGCTCCCCAATTCCTGGAGGAACTTTGCCACCACTCTGAAACATCAGAGGCGTGAATTCTCTATGGAGGATGTCATTGGCCATCTGAGTATTGAGCAGAATTCAAGGGCAAATGACTCGCACGGAAAAGGGGTCGAAGGAACTTCTGTGGCCAATATGGTGCACCAGAAGAACTCCAATTCCCATAAGCCCAAGGGAAAGAACGGTGTCCAACAGAATGCCGACTTTAAGAAGAAGAGTAAGAAGTCCTTCAAGAAGAACAAGAAGGATGATGGCTGCTTTACTTGTGGTTCGGTTGAACATTGGGCCAACAAGTGCCCAAACAAGTACAAGAAGCCAGGACAGGACTCCAAATCTGTCAGCATGATTATGGGCAACAATGAGAATGGTGCATCTGGGTACGATAATTTATTTACTATTTTTTCAGTGTTTCAGCCCGCGATTGGTGGGTGGACACAGGTGCAGGTGTTCATGTGTGTGCTGACATTTCATTGTTCACTTCTTACCAGGTCACAGGCCACGGGTCCGTATTGATGGGGAATGGCACGAGTACTTCTGTTCATGGTGTTGGCACGGTCGATCTGAAGTTTACTTCGGGAAGGATCATGCAGCTGAAGAATGTGCAGCATGTCCCCGCCATCAAGAAGAACCTCGTTATTGGCTCCCTTCTATGTAGAGAAGAGTTTAAGTTGGTTTTCGAGTCTAATAAATTAGTTGTTACGAAATATGGACTCTTTGTTGGAAAAGGTTATGAGAGCGGAGGAATGTTCCGCCTTTCCCTCGCAGATTTTTGTAATAAAGTCGTGAACCATATTCATTCGAATGTTAATGAATCAGAAGTTTGGCATTCATGTCTTTGTCACATCAGTTTCGGTGTTATGACGCGGCTAGCTAAGTTGGATTTAATCCCAAATTTCACTTTAGCCAAAGGTTCTAAGTGTCTTTCATGTGTGCAAGCTAAGCAACCTCGCAAGCCTCACAAGGCCGCGGAGGAGAGACACTTGGCACCATTAGAACTCATACATTCTGATCTTTGTGAGATGAATGGTGTGTTGACTAAAGGTGGAAAGAAATACTTCATGCAATTGATAGATGATTCCACTAGATATTGCTATGTGTATCTGTTAAATACTAAAGATGAGGCTCTACACTACTTTAAAATCTATAAGGCAGAAGTTGAGAAATAACTTGAAAAACAAATTAAACGAGTCCGGTCAGATCGTGGTGGAGAGTACTTCTCGAGTGAGTTTGATTCCTTTTGTGTGGAACACGGCATTATTCATGAGAGGACGCCTCCCTATTCACCCCAGTTAGACAGGGTTGCCGAGCGGAAAAACCGTACTCTAACTGATTTGGTTAACGCCATGTTAGATACGTCGGGTTTATCCAAGGCATGGTGGGGGGAGACTATATTGACGGCATGTCATGTCCTGAATAAAGTTCTGACAAAGGACAATGAGCTCACTCCCTATGAGAAATGGGCGAAGAGACAGACAACACTCTCGTACTTGCGTACTTGGGGCTGTTTGGCGAAAGTCAATGTTCTGATCCCCAAAAAGCGCAAGCTTGGATCGAAGACTGTGGACTTGATACGTCCAAAACGTATCTAAAATTTCTGCTTGCTCCATGCCACTTTTGGGTGATATTGCTATGATATTCATACACTTCCATACACTTTTGATCATATTTGGACTAACCTACTAATCCAGTGCACCCCAGTGCCAGTTTCTGTTTTCGGCTGTTTTTGTATTTCAGGTTTTCACGTTACGAAAACTGCCAGGAAAAATCCAGAAAAGTATATAAAAAATCAGCGTTCCAGAACCTACATTGCGCCCGAAGGACAGCCGGGGGGGGCACCAGGGCTCCAGGCGCCCTGGCGGCGCGCCTGATGGGCCTCGAACCCCTCGTTGGTTACCCCAAGTGGAAGGTGTAAGATGCAGTATGTAGAAGTGTTTTCCCTTAGCAAAGATGCCAATGATCAAATCCCCAGAGACTCCTAGGTTCAACAAGTAGGTGTCAACTGCTAACGGCGCGGATTAGCAATCAACGTGGACCTGCACACAGATACAAATAACTTTGCTCCCAACGAGTACAGAGAGGTTGTCAATCCCTCCGGCCTTGTAGTTCACAAAGGGTTAAAAGCAAATGATAGTAGTGATAGATAATGTTTTGCAATAGTAAGTAAAAGCGAAAAGTAAATAGCGGATGTGATCAATGATGGTAATATGGACCGGAGTCTCATGATGTTCACTAGTGATGTCTCTCTCCCAAAAGACGATAAAACAGCTATGTGAGGTAAACAAATTACAGCTGGGCAATTGACAGGACCACGAACGCAAACCAGTGCTGACTACATTGCAAGAAAGGTTGAGGTTCAAAGCATGGGCGGTACGCCAAAGTAAGTAGACCGAAATCCATCAATATCTACTACTAATCATCCACCTTGAGATATCTATCCAGAACATCTCGCTGGTATTAAGTTGCGAGTCCCACCCATAGTGTAAACTCAATGCAACAGACAACTGCATTAAAAGAACTTTGCGTAAAGTAAACAATCCTTGCACCCGCGGGCACAAGCACCGTTGTTTTCCCTCTTGTGGCAACAGCACATCCCCTAGACTCATGTTTCTGTCACTCAAGCTAGTCATCGAGGGGCATGAACCCACAATCGAGCATAACGTTCCCTCTTGGAGTCACTACGTATTACTTGGCCAAAGCAATAAATAACAACGGAGAACATGCAAGAATTACTTATGAACATAAATATAAAAGAGGTAGATCAAATATATTACTCAAGATCAATCTGAACATAATCCCATAATCCATCGGATCCCAGCAAACTCAACATAGCAACAGCATAAGGATTACATATGTGCCTCGATCATGTAGGGCAGCTCACGAGGACTAATTAGTGAAGCACAAGAACGGGAGGAGAACATCACATAGCTACTGGTCATGGACTCATGGTCCAAGGGAGACTACTCATGACTCATCCGGGAGGCGTCCATGGTGGTGGAGAAGCTCCCGGTGGTGATCCTCCCCTCCGGCAGGGTGCCGGGAAGAGTTCTCCTGGTGCTCCCGATCTTGGAAGCGGCGGCGGCGGCGGAACAGAGATGGGATCGCGAAAAGAGTTCCTGTTCTGAGGGTTTCGGAGGATGCTTTAAATATATGCCAAAGGGGGGCATCGGGAAAGCTTCGGGGGGCCCAGGCGCCCCCCCGGCGCGGCCCAGGGGGGGCGCGCCGCCAGGGCGCCTGGAGCCCTGGTGCCCCCCCCCCCCCGACTGCCCTTCGAACGCACGGTAGTTTCCGGAACGCTGATTTTTTATATAATTTTTCTGGATTTTTCCTGGCAGTTCTCGTAACGTGAAAACCTGAAATACAAAAACAGCCGAAAACAGAAACTGGCACTGGGGTGCACTGGATTAGTAAGTTAGTCCAAATATGATCAAAAGTGTATGGAAGTGTATGAATATCATAGCAATATCACCCAAAAGTGGCATGGAGCAAGCAGAAAATATAGATACGTTTTGGACGTATCAACATCCCCAAGCTTAATTCCTGCTCGTCCTCGAGTAGGTAAATGATAACAAGAATAATTTCTGTGGTGACATGCTATTAACCATATAGGACTTTTTCATAGTCATATGACAAAAGCTTACTGAGACAATGATTCTATAGTAATTAAGTTGCCTCATGAGAAAATCACAAATGACTGAAAGTTTTACAACATGCCATTGAAGCATCAAATAGATTTGCAATGAACATGATGTGCAAATATGATAAAGTGATATCTAGCTTGCCCCCTTTAGTGGAGCAAAACATAAATGCAGGGGCACCTTCAAGGTTTAAGTGATGACTAGATACAATGATTTCAAAATAAACGATATCACAATCATGCAAAAGACAATGCTACTTTGGGACAATGCACATTACACTCAGAATGACAATCATGCTCTCAGTAGTTGGTGCTTTTAAAAGAAGGTGGAGACTCAACATAAAAGTAAAAGAATGGTTATGTGCTAGAGTTTTTTTATTTTGAAAACATGGAAGCAATTTTGTCAACGGTAGTAGTACTTCATATGTGTCATGCATAAGACATCCTATAAGTTGCAAGCCTCATGCATCGAATACCAATAGTGCTCGCACCTTGTCCTAATTAGCTCGGATTTCTAGGGGTTATCATTGCATTACATATGTTTCAACCAAGTGTCACAAAGGGGTACCTCTATGCCACCTGTACAAAGGTCCAAGGAGATAAATCGCATTTGATTTCTCGTTTTTGATAGATCTCAACTTGAGGCCATCCATACCGGGACAACATAGAAAATAGATGATGGACTCCTCTTTAATGCATAAGCATATTCTCATAAGAGAATGAGGATTAATGTCCAAGCTAAAACTTCCACCATGATACATGGCTTTGGTTGGCGGCCCAATGTTCTTCTCTAACAATATGCATACTCATTCAACCCATGGCAAATCACCCTTACTTAAGACAAGACGAACGTGCATAGCAACTCACATGATATTCAACAAAAGTGCAGTTGATGGCGTCCCCAGAAACATGGTTACCGCTCAGCAAGCAACTTATAAGAAATAAGATACATAGGCAACATATTCTTTACCACAATAGTTTTTAAGCTACTTTCCCATGAGCTATGTATTGCAAGGTTAGTCTTAGTACAGGTGGAGGTTAGCAAAAGACTGGGAGCGACCAACTAAGAGAGCAATGATGGTCATAATCATGCAGAGCGACAAAGCAATATTGAATCAGGCATGGAAGTTATATCGCTACTCAGAAATAAAAGATCATCAAGGCTTGACAGACTTTCTTTACAGTCTTAAATATGCGTGAGCATACGTCAAGTCAATCAAAATAAATTCTCGAAGGAAGATATTACTAAACCATACCACATCATAGGCAAAAAAATCAAGTTGGTACTCCAATAACACATTGGGAATCCCCCAGCTACTTGAGACTAACCATAAGAAAACCTGAACTACTAAGCTCCATTATGCACGTAGCATCTTTATCATAGACATATTAACCAATGCAACGGAAGCAAACTCTCTTAATAAGGTGAGCATGATAATTAAAGAGAGTTCAAGCAACCAACTAAACAAAAGCTCTTTGAAAAGATAAGCATGAATACTAAGAGCAGAGCATGATAGTAGCTATTAAAAGACAAAGAACACACACAGCAAAGATAGACATGAAAATTCTATGTTATGTTCTAGGTAGAAGTGGAGCGTGTTTCTCTCCCACATAAAGAATGCTGAGTTCCGACTCGTTATGAAAAACTAAAAAGAAAACTAAACGCAAGACGCTCCAAGCATAGCACATAACACATGAAGTGATAAAAATATAGCGAAACGAAAGACGAACTGATAATGTTGATGGAGAAGGGGATGCACGGGGGCATCCCCAAGCTTAGACGCTTGAGTCTCCTTGAATATTTCTTGGGGGTGCACGGGGGCATCCCCAAGCTTGAGCGCTTGACACTCCTGAATCTTTTTATCATCTTCCCTCGCACACTTGAAAACTCCCTTCATACATAACTCATCATAATCTGATTAGCGAGGTTAGTAACCTTAATAAAATAATTATACCTTGCTGGAAATAAAGATATTCTTGAAGTTCTACTGTTTCTCAAGATTGCCAAAAGGTTTTTGCAAAGAAAAAGCAAGCTCTTGGTTTGCGAAATGAAGGAGAGGCAAAACAGGACACAATCTGTGAAAAACAGAACAGCAGGTAGTAATCGATTTGTTCGGGGCACTTCTGCAACTCAAATCAAAAAAACTCAGAACAGACGCACGAAAGACAATTATATAGAGAACGTTGTTGAAAAAATTCAGACCAAAAAGATGATCTGGTGATTTTATACGAATTTTTCTATCCAAGGACAGAATCTGTTTTCTGGACAGCACCTCACAACTTTTGAACTTTCTAGCAATCAGAGGCTATACTTGGCACAATTATGAAAAGCAAAGATACATTGATGATGCTACAGCAGTAAACAACATCAAGACACAACAAAAGCAAAAAATTTATTCATGTGGGCTGCCTCCCAAAAGCGCTTTCTTTTATGCCTTTAAGCTAGGCATAATGCATAGAGATCAAGTTTTATCAAGAGTAAAAGAATAGCTAGCCCGTACAACGGACTCAAAAGGTAACTTGATCTTCTTTCGAGGGAAGTGTTCCATCCCTTTCTTGAGAGGAAACTGAAATTTTATATTACCCTCTTTCATGTCAATGATAGCACCAACGGTGCGCAAAAAGGGACGTCATCCATAATAGTGAAATCAACGGGAACATAATTATCATTGACAATGATAAGAACATCGTCGATCCTCCCCAAAGGTTTCTTTATGGAAGAATCAACGAGACGAACACCAAAAGAACAAGAATCATAAGGTTTCAATTTAAGCATATCATATATTCTTTTGGGCATAACAGAGGTACTAGCTCCAACATCACATAATGCATAGCAAGAGAAGTCATTCAATTTAATTTTTATCATAGGATCCCAACCATCTTCTAGCTTTCTAGGTATGGAGGCTTCTACTCTAAGTTTCTCCTCCCTAGCTTTGATGAGAGCATTAGTGATATGCTCCGTGAAGGCAAGATTAAGCGTGCTAGTGCGGGGATCTCTAGACATCTTGTGAAGGAAATCAATAACTTCGGTAAGAGTGCAATTATCAAAATCAAGGTCACGAGCATCAAGTAAAGTGGTAGTGGTGTCCTTTAGGTTCACATGTTTGGTAGTTTCTATAGTCATAGCATCACCATTAATAGGTCCATTGGGACCAGGAGTACATTGGGTGCTAAGGGTTTGGACATCTTTAACAACTTGGATAGTAGCAACAGTGTGGTGGGTAGGAAGGCTCTTAATTCTATCCTCTTCCTCCCTTAGGGATGCAACCACTTCGGGTTTAGCTGCCATTTGGTTTATCAAAGTGGCTTGTGTGTGGGACATATTGGAAACTTGGGTCTCATTGATAGTGAGTCTAGTCTGGAGGTTAGAAATCTCAATATTTATGTTCTCTAATCGTCTACTAATGTCTTGCAAGATAGCAGTATGCTCATTTAATTGCCTCGAGAAGGTTTTGTTTTGTTCATATTGGGTGTGCATGTAATTCTTAGTGGCCTTCTCTATTTCTAGCAGTTTCTCATAGCCGGGCAAATCTCTATCTTTTTGGATGGAGTTCTTGGTACTAGGATAAGCATTGTTGTTCCCATAGGAATTAGAGGGGAACGGTCTAGGATTGTTACCAAAGTTACTCCTATAAGCATTGTTGTTAAAATTGTTTCTCGAGATAAAGTTCACATCTACTTGTTCTTGAGCAATCAAAGAATTTAAAGGAACATCACGAGGATCAACAGTAGATTGCTTCGAAAGTAGAGACATGATCAAGTCAACTTTTTCATTTAAGGAGGAAATCTCCTCGACAGAGTTTACCTTCCTACCTGTTGGAGCGCGTTCGGTGTGCCATTGGGAATAGTTGGTCATCATCTCATCGAGAAGCTTTGTGGCAGCACCAATTGTAGTTGACATAAAAGTTCCTCCCGCGGCTGAATCTAACAAGTTCCGCGAGGTAAAGTTCAAGCCTGCATAAAAAGTTTGGATAACCATCCAAGTAGTCAAACCGTGAGTAGGGCAGTTTTTGATAAGAGATTTCATACGTTCCCAAGCTTGGGCAACGTGTTCATTATCCAATTGTTTGAAATTCATTATGTTACTTCTAAGTTGGATAATTTTAGCAGGTGGATAGTATTTTCCAATAAAAGCATCTTTGCACTTGTCCCATGAATCTATGCTATTTCTAGGCAAAGACTAAAACCAAATTTTAGCTCCTCCTCTCAAGGAGAAAGGAAAAAGCTTAAGCTTAACAATATTACCATCTATTTCTTGGTACTTTTGCATATCACAAAGTTCAACAAAGTTGTTCAAGTGTAAAGCAGCATCATCTCCAGCACCGGAGAATTGATCTTTCATGACTAAGTTCAGTAAAGCAGGTTTAATTTCATATGAAGGTGCTGAAGTGGCAGGTGTAGTGATAGGTGTGCTGATAAAGTCATCGTTGTTGTGACTAGTGAAGTCACACAACTTGGTGTTCTCGGTGGAACCCATAGTAGCAAGCAAGCAAGATAACTATTTTTGTGATTTTCGATAAAAGGTACTAAAGCAAAAACTGAAAGGTAAACTAACAAGACTAAAAAGCAAAGGTAAAAGATAGCGTGCAACTCCCCTATCCTGAAGAGTGGAGTCCCCGGCAACGGCGCCAGAAAAACTCCTTGATGGGCCTCGAACCCCTCGTTGGTTACCCCAAGTGGAAGGTGTAAGATGCAGTGTTGTGGAAGTTTTTCCCTTAGCAAAGATGCCAAGGATCGAATCCCCAGAGACTCCTAGGTTCAACAAGTAGGTGTCAACTGCTAACGGCGCCAGATATTAGCAATCAACGTGGACCTGCACACAGATACAAATAACTTTGCTCCCAACGAGTACAGAGAGGTTGTCAATCCCTCCGGCCTTGTAGTTCACAAAGGATTAAAAGCAATGATAGTAGTGATAGATAATGTTTTGCAATAGTAAATAATAACGAAAAGTAAATAGCGGGTGTGATCAATGATGGTAATATGGACCGGAGTCTCATGATGTTCACTAGTGATGTCTCTCTCCCAAAAGACGATAAAACAACTATGTGAGGTAAACAAATTACAGCTGGGCAATTGACAGGACCACGAACGCAAACCAATGCTGACTACATTGCAAGAAAGGTTGAGGTTCAAAGCATGGGCGGTACGCCAAAGTAAGTAGACCGAAATCCATCAATATCTACTACTAATCATCCACCTTGAGATATCTATCCAGAACATCTCGCTGGTATTAAGTTGCGAGTCCCACCCATAGTGTAAACTCAATGCAACAGACAACTGCATTAAAAGAACTTTGCGTAAAGTAAACAATCCTTGCACCCGCGGGCACAAGCACCGTTGTTTTCCCCCTTGTGGCAACAGCACATCCCCTAGACTCATGTTTCTGTCACTCAAGCTAGTCATCGGGGGGCATGAACCCACAATCGAGCATTACGTTCCCTCTTGGAGTCACTACGTATTACTTGGCCAAAGCAATAAATAACAACGGAGAACATGCAAGAATTACTTATGAACATAAATATAAAAGAGGTAGATCAAATATATTACTCAAGATCAATCTGAACATAATCCCATAATCCATCGGATCCCAGCAAACTCAACATAGCAACAGCATAAGGATTACATATGTGCCTCGATCATGTAGGGCAGCTCACGAGGACTAATTAGTGAAGCACAAGAACGGGAGGAGAACATCAAATAGCTACTGGTCATGGACTCATGGTCCAAGGGAGACTACTCACGAGTCATCCGGGAGGCGTCCATGGTGGTGGAGAAGCTCCCGGTGGTGATCCTCCCCTCCGGCAGGGTGCCGGGAAGAGTTCTCCTGGTGCTCCCGATCTTGGAAGCGGCGGCGGCGGCGGCGGCGGAACAGAGATGGGATCGCGAAAAGAGTTCCTGTTCTGAGGGTTTCAGAGGACGCTTTAAATATATGCCAAAGATGGGCATCGGGGAAGCTTCGGGGGGCCCAGGCGCCCCCCGAGCGCGGACCAGGGGGGCGCGCCGCCAGGGCGCCTGGAGCCCTGGTGCCCCCCCCCCTCGTCTGCCCTTCGGACGCATGGTAGTTTCCGGAACGCTGATTTTTTATATAATTTTTCTGGATTTTTCCTGGCAGTTCTCGTAACGTGAAAACCTGAAATACAAAAATAGCCGAAAACAGAAACTGGCACTGGGGCGCACTGGATTAGTAAGTTAGTCCAAATATGATCAAAAGTGTATGGAAGTGTATGAATATCATAGCAATATCACCCAAAAGTGGCATGGAGCAAGCAGAAATTATAGATACGTTTTGGACGTATCAACGAGATCGACAATGGAAGCAGAATTAACAGCATTAGACACATCTGGTGTCGAAGCAGGATGGCTTCGAGATCTTTTGATGGACTTGCCATTGGTTGATAAACCCGTTCCGGCTATCCTTATGAACTGTGACAATCAGACTGTCATCACCAAGGTGAAGAGTTCAAAGGATAACATGAAGTCCAACAAACACATAAGAATGAGATTAAAAGCTGTGAGAAAATTAAGAAACTCCGGAGTGATAGTGTTGGAATATGTCCATACGACTAAGAATCTGGTAGATCCCTTTACAAAAGGGCTATCACGTGTTTTGATAGATAATGCATCGATGGAGATGGGTATGAGACCCACATGAATTGCCATGGTGGTAACCCAACCTATGTGATCGGAGATCCCATGAAGTAGGACCTGGAAAAACAAGCCAGCGGTGAACTGAGGAGAGTAACTTTACTAACCCACTCCGTTGGAGATGCAATACTCTCGGAAATTGTATGGAAGGATGACTACTATCTTAATGACTTCCAAGGCTTATATGTATAAGCAAGATGTTATCATACAGAGCGATCTTTGGAGGAACACACCTATATGAGCCCGACTGCTGGTCACAGTCTATGAGATTGGGGTGATCTCTAGCAAGCTCATGAACAGGCCAGGAGTGTGACTAATATGCTCCACCCGAGGGGTCGGCCTTCGGCAGCCTCGTATCAGTGAGACTTGTGGTGAAACTTCTTGACGCCAAACTAACAATTCAAGGCATAGTCCATTGTTCAGTTGTGAAGGAGTGTAACTACTTGGTCTAGGTGGAGCTCAACCTTAATCGGTCTCCACTGAGATGCTGGTATATCAAAACAGTGTTTGGAACAAAGGACAAAGTGGGCCCTTGAGATCTGGTGGGGGATTGTTGAAATATGAGATGGGCCTAGAGCCCATATGATAATTTCAGATTTAATCTCTAAGGGCCCATGTAGGTGGCATGACAAGGTGGTGGGAAGTTTAGTCCCACCCCGGAAGTGGAAGGAGAGTTGGAGTGGTTTATAAGGGATTCTCTCCCTCATGCTATTGGAGCTTGAGAAGAGATGAGGCCCTCACGTACTCCTCCTCCTCCGCTCACCTCACCAAGCCACGCCTCGTCAAGTCACGTCACGACGCGGGTTACAGGATTGAGCCGAGCCGAGCTCACTCCTATGCGCTTCTTTTTGCCGGTCAGGAACGGAGAGTCTTTGACAGGTAGGGCCACGATCTGAGACGTCAGATCGTGGGCTACCGACTTGGACGTGGGTTCAGCCCACGTCTCTCCACGCGCGGCAGCACATATATATGTGGGGCGCTGCCAACCCTAGCCGCCGCAAAAAACAGAACGCGTCTCCGCCTCCACGTTCACGTCGTTCCTCTGCTGCTGCTGCCGCCGGCGACTCCATCCCATTCAACGCATACACGGTTGACGGGAGAGCAGGCCTCCGAAACCCCGCCTCTCCGGATCCTGTACGGAAGAGGGGCGATTAGGTCTTTGGGTAGCGACTACACGACTGCTTGCTTCTGTTCATCTACGTCCGCATCACCTTCGTCATCACCATGTCGACCGACGCCGACCGTGCCGTCGCTGAGAAGGCCAAGGCCGACAAGAAGGCCGCCGAGGATGCCGCGGCTGCTGCCACCGCCACCACCGCCGCGTGGCCTATTGGAGGGTATACATCACTTATCCCTCTCATGTTTCTTTCTGTTGTAGCAGTACTAGCGATATGCGTAGATGTTTCTACTATGTGCATAGTACATGCTCTGTTAGATCGTAATCAGTGTGTTATCAATGTTGTCAATGTCATGCTCATGATTTATTCATGGATTAATTTAATCGAAAAACTGCCTATTTACTCAACAATCCAAAAACCTAATGTGTGTGGGAGTTTTTCGAATTCTGGTTTTGCTGCTGCACTGAAACCGTCCCCGTTTACGGGGACGTACTTTAAGCGTTGGCAGACTAAACGCATATTTACATGTGCGGTCTGCCAAGGACTTGTGGGAGGCGCTCGAATCTAAGTTCGGGGCCGCCGATGCAGGGAGCGAGATGTATATTATAGAGCAGTTCCACGATTACAAGATGGTTGAAAACCGTCCTGTATTGGAGTAGGCTCATGAGATAATATGCATTGTTAAGGAGATTGAGCTTCTTAAGTGCGAGTTACCGGGCAAGTTGTCGCGGGCTGCATAATCGTTAAACTCCCCAATTCTTGGAGGAACTTTGCCACCACTCTGAAACATCAGAGGCGTGAATTCTCTATGGAGGATGTCATTGGCTATCTGAGTGTTGAGCAGAATTCAAGGGCAAAGGACTCGCACGGAAAAAGGGTCGAAGGAACTTCTATTGCCAATATGGTGCACCAGAAGAACTCCAATTCCCACAAGCCCAAGGGAAAGAACGGTGTCCAACAGAATGCCGACTTTAAGAAGAAGGGTAAGAAGACCTTCAAGAAGAACAAGAAGGTCGAGGGCTGCTTTACTTGTGGTTCGGTTGAACATTGGGCCAACAAGTGCCCAAACAAGTACAAGAAGCCAGGACAGGACTCCAAGTCTGTCAACATGATTGTGGGCAACAATGAGAATGGTGTATCTGGGTACGGTAATTTATTTACTGTTTTTTCGGTGTTTCAGCCCAACGATTGGTGGGTGGACACAGGTGCAGGTGTTCATGTGTGTGCTGACATTTCATTGTTCACTTCTTACCAGGTCATAGGCCACGAGTCGGTATTGATAGGGAATGGCGCGAGTGCTTCTGTTCATGGTGTTGGCACGGTCGATCTGAAGTTTACTTCAGGAAGGATCGTGCAGCTGAAGAACGTGCAGCATGTCCCCGCCATCAAGAAGAACCTAGTTAGTGGCTCCCTTCTATGTAGAGAAGGGTTTAAGTTGGTTTTCGAGTCTAATAAATTAGTTGTTACGAAATATGAACTCTTTGTTGGAAAAGGTTATGAGAGCGGAGGAATGTTCCGCCTTTCCCTCACAGATTTTTGTAATAAAGTCGTGAACCATATTCATTCGAATGTTAATGAATCAGAAGTTTGGCATTCACGTCTTTGTCACATCAGTTTCGGTGTTATGACGCGACTAGCTAAGTTGGATTTAATCCCGAATTTCACTTTAGCCAAAGGTTCTAAGTGCCTTTCATGTGTGCAAGCTAAGCAACCTCGCAAGCCTCACAAGGTCGCGGAGGAGAAACACTTGGCACCATTAAAACTCATACATTCTGATCTTTGTGAGATGAATGGTGTGTTGACTAAAGGTGGAAAGAAATACTTCATGACATTGATAGATGATTCCACTAGATATTCATATGTGTATCTGTTAAATACTAAAGATGAGGCTCTACACTACTTTTAAAATCTATAAGGCAAAAGTTGAGAAATAACTTGAAAAACAAATTAAAGAGTCCGGTCAGATCGTGGTGGAGAGTACTTCTCGAGTGAGTTTGATTCCTTTTGTGTGGAACACGGCATTATTCATGAGAGGACGCCTCCCTATTCACCCCAGTCAAACGGGGTTGTGATACGTCCAAAACGTATCTATAATTTCTGCTTGCTCCATGCTTCTTTTGTGTGATATTGCTATGATATTGATGCACTTCCATGCACTTTTGATCATATTTGGACTAACCTATTAACTCAGTGCACCACAGTGCCAGTTCCTGTTTTCTGCTGTTTTTCTATTTCAGGTTTCCCCCATATTAAAAGTGCTCCAAAAATTCCAGGAAAAATATAGGAAAAATCAGCGTACAGGAAGCTTCGCGAAGAACCAAAGATGGGCCAGAGGGGAGCCAGGGGAGGCCCAGGCGGCCACCTGGCGCGGCCCCACCCCTGGCCGCGCCAGGGGGGTGCTTGGGGCCCCTTCTACGCCTCTGGCTGCCCCCCTTCGCATATATATCCATCTCGTCTCGAAACCCTCGAGGACAGAACCCTTTTTCGCGATCTCGCCTCTGTTCCGCCGCCGCGGCGCTTCAAAGATCGGGAGCATCAGGAGAACTCTTCCCGGGACCCTGCCGGAGGGGAGAACCACCACCGGGAGCTTCTCCACCACCATGGACGCTTCCCGGATGAGTCGTGAGTCCTGTGACGCCCGAAGACCGACGTCCCAGAAGATACCAGAAGATTCCAGAAGATTCCAGATGTTCCGGGGTCTCCCGTGTGTTCTTTATGCTTGTGTTATTTATTTTTGCATTGCATCATGTCATCATGCCATCATGTCATATTTATTTTTGCATCTCAACCTAAATAAATTGTGTGGACCTTCGGTCCATTTAAATCGAGGGAAGGTGACTTCTCTTTATAACATATAAAAGTCTCTCATTATTTTAGGGAGCTATATTAAAATATTCCATTCTTTGGAATTACTCAAACACACTTGCATAATTTTCCCCATGTCTCTTAATTCTAGTTTCTCCGTAAAAACCTTGCCGATAATTCTTTCCGTTGTTTCGAGGCTCCTCCAAAATCTAAACTCCTTTTATTGCAAGCTAAATGTTTTAGTTTGCATGTCCCTATTTTTGTTGGAACTATTTTTGAGGGGTTGGTTTTTACTCCATAAAGCCTTTCAAAATGTCCCATCTTTTATTTTCTGTTCTTTGCCTCTTTTCTTTTTATTTTGGCTCTCTCCTTTTATTTTTATTTCTGCTAAGGAATAAAAATAAGCAGAGCAGCCTCCAGCCCTTCTGGCCATTCCCAGCCTCTTGGGCCTCCCCCTTCTACCCAGCCATCCGGCCCTCCTGGCCCAATAGGCCCGGCTACCACCGAACCCTAGGGCGCTCGCACCCAGTCCCGACCGCTCCTCCTCCTTCTCTTCTGTCCGCCGCCGCTATTTCCCTTCTGTCCCGCATCGCTCCTCATCCCCGCACCCCGCCGCTAGGATGCCTCGACCCCTCGTTCGTCCCTCATCCCCTTCGAGGCCGAGCCTCTGCCTCCCTCTCGCACTCTCCCTTCGCCCCGATCTCCCTCTAACCCTAGCGTGCGCCTCTCCCGCATCGCTCGCTCGCTCTCATCTCCCGCACGCCGCCGCCACCCCTCGTCCCTCTTCTCGATCCCGTTTTCCCCTCGTCCCGCACCAGTCCCCATCTCGTCGAGCGCCCTCCCATTCCCGCGGCCTCATCCTCCCTCCGTTTCAGCGCGCCCCAGCGCCGCTTGCCTTTCCTCGCCTCGTCGCCGCGCGCACGAACCGCCCCGAGCGCCCAGGCCTCCTCAGGCCTCTGCACCGCGCCGCACCTTCGTCCTCCAGCACGTCCGCACCGGTGCAGCTCCCCTCTGTCGCGCCAGAGCAGCTCCCCTGCGCCGTGCTCTTCCGTCCTCAGGCCGCCCCCGCGCCGAGCGTCGCGAGGAGCTCGTCCTCACCGCGCCACTGCATCTCCCTCAGCCTCGAGTCCCTGAGGCCTCGTCCTCCCTGTCCTCCGTCCAAGCCGCGCCCCGACGTTGCATCTCCCGTCGCCCGGCCGACTCCAGCAGCAAGGCCATGCCCTTCCAGCGCGGGGCAACCAACAGCGCCTCCCTCGTCCTCGCCACCACGTCATCGCAGGCCTCCGCCTTCAGCTCTGCGGCAACCACCGGAGTCCGGCCTCCCCGTTCTGCTGCAGCGCCGAGGCCCCTGCCTCTGTCCGGCCGACCGCATGGCTACTGCTGCCTCCTTCCTTTGTCGCTGCTGCCCTTGCTGCCTTTGTTGTTTTGTGGCTGTTGTTGTATCCCAGGACCCCGGAGACGCGTCAAGTTCCTCTACGGAAAACCCGAACGTCTATCGACGCCCGAACAACTACCCTCGCCGGAAGACCCAAGTACCACGACGACCCGAACCTCTACGGGAAAACGAGCTCCAAGTTCGACTACTTCACGGGACCCGTCAAGTCCGACTACTACATGAACAAGTACCACGACGCCGTCGAACGCCAAGTACCTCTACATGACCGACAAGTACCACGACGACCGAACGAGACCCTCAAGTACCTCTACGAACGGAACGACTACTCGTTGGCGACCTCGTGTACAACTACTTCCTCTCCGATGAACGAGAACAACTACTTCCCTCTACGGCGTGTACCACTACCGTCGCTCGATGACCGCGAGTACCACTACCGTCGCCCGAGTACAACTACCGCTACGAGAACGACTACCTTCGGTGAAGAAATGAGAACGTCTACTTCCTCTCCGAACGGAACATCTACTTCCTCTACAAATCGCGTGAACGACTCCTTCCTCTACGATCTCGAACCGTCCCGAAACAATTGTTTCGAAGGTATAACCCCGAGACGTGACCCGTGTGATGCTTGTTGTGTTGTATGTAATGTCTCCCTTGTGTGCTTCGTGCCCGTTGTGCCTCTTTTGTCGTGTTCCTCGGTTGCCTCGTCACCGACTCGTGGGAACCCGGTAACGGGATCGCCCCACCTTTCATCTCGTTTGACTCGTTCACTCCACCTTTTGTTTTGCACCGGACTCTCAACGAGTTGCCGGAACCGAGATGTTGCGTTGCATCATTTTCGGATTGTTGCCGTGGCATCCTTTTTCTTCCACCACGATGACAATACTTCATATCCTCTTAAGTCAACCTTTTAAAACTTGCATAAACTTGATCATGTCATCCGCATCATGTTAACAACACTAAAATGTTTAATTGTTGTTTGCTTATAATTATTAAACATGCTCATGGGGATTTTCCGGATATGTTGTTGTTATTTCCGGCCTCATTTAAAATGTCTTAATAGTGTAGTTTGTTTTGCTTCACCTCTTGTCATGTTAAAAACATTTAATCTTGTCTTGTAAATAATGAGAGTCAACTAAATAATTAAATGTGGTGTTTCGTCAATATGCAACTCGTTGCATATTGATCTCCACTTAACTTGTAGTATTTGTTTGTGCACTTTGCCATGCCATGCATATTTAAACCGGACATGCATCATGCTTGCTTGTGCATCGTATGCCATGTTTATACCTGTGTGTTTACCGTGTTGTTTCTTCTTTCCGGTTGCTTCTCTTGTTAGCTTCGGTTTCGTTCCGGAGTTGTGAGGATTCGCTCGACTGTGTTGCTCCGTCTACTTCTTGGATCCGTTCTTCTCCCTTGTGGAATCCCAGGCAAGATGACCGAACCCGGATACCATTACTATCTTTGCCTATTGCTAGTAGTCTCGATCTTTAGTTTTTGCCTCGATGCCCATGTCTTTCTTGTCAGCCTCCTACTTGTAACCATGAACCTGTTTAACCACCCTACCTATGCAAACCGTTGCTTGGCTAAGTACGCTTCGCTCAGCCCCTCTTATAGCATTGTTAGTTGCAGGTGAAGATTGAAGATGCTTGCTTCATGTTGAAGTTTGGTTGGGTTATATCACACTATATAAATGCTTAAAAATGAAATCATCTATATACTGGCAGGGTGGAAGGCTAAGCCTTTTGCTTGGTGTTTTGTTCCACTCATGCCGTTAGGAACCGTATAAACCGGTGTTATGTTCCTTGATTATGCGTTCCTAACACGGTTGGGGTGTATGGGACCCCCTTGATAAACCGCTAAGTGCTAAGTCTTTTCCAGCAAGTCCCAACATTTGGTACTATTTGCCTCATAATAACAACTTAATTAATTAATTAAATTTGCATAGGGGGTCGCTCCCTCGAGGATTCCTAATTCTACATAGCAGGGGGGGCAGTGCCGATGGTGTTGGTCCCAAACGGGGAGACTGCAGGGCCGCCTTGGGGCAACCCGAGGTATCTGGTATAACCTGTAGGATCGCCCATCCGGTCGTGTCCTGAGACTTAGTTACGCGCGGCTACTATCAGGGTGTCGACACGCCGGGAGGATTTGCTGGATTAGCCTTACCTTAGTTCGGTTTAACTTGAGCACGGGATTCCGAGAATACTCGGGTCTTCCCACCTATGGAGTTGCGACTTCGCGGATCGTGGGCTTGTAATGGGTCAAGTTGGAACACCCCTGCAGGGTTTGAACTTTCGAAAGCCGTGCCCGCGGTTATGTGGCTGATGGGAGCTTGTTAATATCCGGTTGTAGATAACTTGACACAATGTTTCTAATACACTACCAGCGTGTGTACCGTGACTGTCAATTTCCGAATAGGGATTCGGGAGTTGAACACGGTGGGGTTATGTTTGACCGGCTTTAGTTAGGATCACTTCGTGATCATCTTTCGACCGATGCTCTTCTCTTCTCGCTCTCTTTTACGTAAGTTAGTGCTAGTTGCTGCTGCAGCCTCTTGTTGTTCCTTCACCTCTCGTTCTTTCTTCAGCCCTGTCCTCACCCAAGGCTTAAATAGTCGTGTTACCCGGGAACGGGATTGCTGAGTCCTCTGTGGCTCACAGTTACTTCACCACACCAGATGCAGTTTCAGCCGAGTTTGATGAAGGAGTTGGATCAGTTCTTCACCTGGGAGCTCGATGAAGTTTGTGGCCATTTGCTTGTGGTGTTTCGACGATCAGTAGTGGTTTCTACTAGGATTCGATCCTGACCTGTGGCTTTATGTTGTTTTGGTATCTTTCTTTTGGATCTTCACCCGTAGTCGGGTTGTGATGTTTTGAATGATGTTCTGCTTATGTAATGTATTGTGTGAAGTGGCGAGTGTAAGCCAACTATCTCCTTTTGCAATTTAATCCCTCTTTTACATGAGTCGTGCAAAGATACCAAACTTGAGATCATTCTAGGATGGATTTATGCCTTTAAGTCGTGCCTCGACACGTAGGAGGTATAACTCCATCCTGGGCATTACACCACCTTGGACCATGGGTCCATGATCAGTAGCTATGTGATGTTCTCCTCCCCTCTTTGCTCTTCATGGTTTAGACCTCGTGAGCTGCCCTACATGATCGAGGCACATATGTAATCTTTCTGCTGTTGCTTTGCTGAGTTTGCTGGGATCTGATGGATTATGAGACTATGTTCAGATTGTGTTTGAGTAATATATTTGATTCACCTCTTTTATATCTTTGTTCTTGAGTAATTCTTGCATGTTCTCCGTTGCTGTTTATTGCTTTAGCCAAGTAGTAGGTAGTAACTCCAAGAGGGAGCGTTATGCTTGATTGTGGGTTCATGCCCCCTGATGACTAGCTTGAGTGATAGAAACATGAGTCTAGGGGATGTGCTATTGCCACAAGGGAGAAAACAACAGTGCTTGTACTTGCGGGTGCAAGGATTGTTTACTTTACGCAAAGTTCTTTTAATGCAGTTGTCTGTTGCTTTGAGTTTACACTTTGGGTGGGATTCGCAACTTAATACCAGCGAGATGTTCTGGATAGATATCTCAAGGTGGATGATTAGTAGTAGATGCAGATGGATTTCGGTCTACTTGCCTTGGCGTACCGCCCATGCTTTTGAGCCTCTACCTTTCCTTGCAGTATAGTTAGCATTGGTTTGCGCACATAATCCTGTCAATTGCCCAGCTGTAATTTGTTTACCTCGCTTTGCTGTTTTATCGTCTTTTGGGAGAGAGACATCACTAGTGAACATCATGGGACCCCGGTCCATATTACCACCGCTGATCACACCTTCTATTTACTTCATGTTTTTATTTCCTAGTTGCAGTCATAGCTATCATTATTATCTCTTGTGTTTGATCCTTTGTAAACAACAAGGCTGGAGGGATTGACAACCTCTCTGTACTTGTGGGGAGCAAAGTTATCTGTATCTGTGTGCAGGTCCCGTCAACCGCTAAGTTTCTGGCGCCGTTGACACCTACTTGTCGACCCTCGGAGTCTCACGGGATTCGATCCTTGGTATCTTTGCCAAGGGAAATTTGCCGCTACGCTACATCTCAACCTTCCACTTGGGGTAACCAACGAGGGGCGAGAAGCCATCAAGCAAGTTTCTGGCGCCGTTGCCGGGGACTCCACTCTTCAAGATAGGGGAGTTGCACGCTATCTTTTATCTTTGCTTTTTAGTCTCGTTAGTTTACCTTTCAGTTTTTGCTTTAGTGTCCCTTACCAAAAATCACAAAAATAGTTATCTTGCTTGCTGCTGCTATGGGTTCCACCAAAAACACTAAGTGGGAGGAGTACACCCCTTCTTCCATCACGCCAATCACCACTGTCGGGATCTACAAAAGTAATAAACCTTGTGATTATGTTAGTTTTAATGGAGAGTTATGCCCATGGCATGGTCTTCCAGGAAAAAAAGTATGAGCCCCTGTTTAAAGTTGCTCCCACACTTCCCCAAACTTGGGAAGACGTCCAAACTCTTATAATAGAGAGCAATTCAAACAAAGAAGATGACACTACAATTCTGCTCAATAATGATAAAATTGATTTTGATAATTGTAGTCTCTCAGAAGTTGTCACCTTTTTACAAAGAATGGCTAAAGACCCCCACACTAGCACACTTAGCCTTGCCTTCACAGAGCATATCACTAATGCTCTTATCAAAGCTAGGGAGGAGAAGCTTAGGGTAGAAGCCTCCATACCTAGAAAGCTAGAAGATAGTTGGGATCCTATGATTAAAATTAAGTTGAATAACTTCTCTTGCTATGCTTTATGTGATGTTGGAGCTAGTACCTCCGTTATGCCCAAAAGAATGTATTATATGTTTGAATTGAAACCTTTTGATCCTTGTTCTTTTGGTGTTCGTCTTGTTGATTCTTCCGTAAAGAAACCTTTGGGGAAGATCGACGATGTTCTTATCATTGTCAATGACAATTATGTTCCCGTTGATTTTACTATTATGGATATTAAATGTGAACCTTCATGTCCAATTATTTTGGGACGTCCTTTTCTTCGCACCGTTGGTGCTATCATTGACATGAAAGAGGGGAATATAAAATTCCAATTCCCTCTCAAGAAAGGGATGGAACACTTCCCTAGAAAGAAGATTAAGTTGCCTTTTGAGTCCGTTGCACGGGCTAGCTATTCTCTTACTCTTGATAAAACTTGATCTTCTCTTTTTGCATCATGCCTAGATTAAAGGCATAAAAGAAAGCGCTTTTGGGAGGCAGCCCACAACGAATTAGGTTTTATTTTGCTTTTGTTGTGTCTTGATGTTTGTTACTACAGTAGCATCATCATTGTATCTTTTCTTTTCAGCTTTGTGCCAAGTTTAGCCTCCGATTGCAAGAAAGTTCAAAAGTTGTGACGTGCTGTCCAGAAAACAGATTCTGTCCTCGGACAGAAAAATTCGAATAAAATCACCAGATCATCTTTTTGATCTGAATTTTTTTTACAGCGTGCTCTATACAATTGGCTTTCGAGCGTCTGTTCTGAGTTTTTTGATTTGAGTTGCAGAAGTGCCTACTACCTGCTGGTCTGTTTTTCACAGATTCTGTCCTGTTTTGCCTTTTCTTCATTTTGCAAACCTTGAGCTTGCTTTTTCTTTGCAAAAACCTTTTGGCAATCTTGAGAAACAGTAGCTCTTCAAGATTATTTTTATTTCCAGTAGGGAAAAATTATTTTATTGTGGGAACTAACCTCGCTAATCAGATTATGATGAGTTATGTATGAAGGGAGTTTTCAAGTGTGCGAGGGAAGATGATAAAAGAAGATTCAGGAGGGTCAAACGCTCAAGCTTGGGGATGCCCCCGTGCACCCCCAAGAAATATTCAAGAAGACTCAAGCGTCTAAGCTTGGGGATGCCCCCATGCATCCCCTTCTCCATCAACAATTATCAGTTTGTCTTTCGTTCCACTATATTCTTATCACTTCATGCGTTATGTGCTATGCTTGGAGCGTCTCGCTCTTAGTTTCCTTTTTTAGTTTTCTTTAGCTTTGCTTGCTGTTCATAACAAGTTAGAACCCAGCTTTCTTTGTGTGGGAGAGAAACACGCTCCACTTCAACCTAGAACACAACATAGGATTTTCATGCTTATCTTTGCTGTGTGTGTTCTTTGTCTTTCCATAGCTGCTATCATGTTTAGCTCTTAGTTTTCATGCTTTTCTTTTTAAAGAGCTTTTGTTTAGTTGGTTGCTGAACTCTCTTGAGTTTTCATGTTTATCTTGTTAAGAGAGTTTGCCTGTTGCACTGAGTTGTGTGTCTTAACTTAAAGTAGGTAATTGAGGTTGCTATTTAATTTTAGTAGTAACTTGCAATAGTTTTGAGGTATTGCCATGAGTAATGTCTGAACTTTTGGTGTCAAGAGCTTTAGCCTATTAGTGATAGATGTCGTATTTTGGGCAATCCGTGTTTATTTTCGAAAACCTACAAAATAGTTGAGAACTTTAGCTACTAGATGGATCACTAATCTTTGGAGGGATCGAATATTAGAGTACACTCACGTACCATGAGTCGAGGATGTGATGGGCCTCGGACCCCTCGTTGGATTACCCCAAGTGGAAGGTGTAAGATGTAGTAAGTAGAAGTGTTTTCCCCTAGCAAAGATGCCAAGGATCGAATCCCCAGAGACTCCTAGGTTCAACAGGTAGGTGTCAACTGCTAACGGCGCAATTAGCAATCAACGTGGACCTGCACACAGATACAAATAACTTTGCTCCCAACGAGTACAGAGAGGTTGTCAATCTCTCTGGCCTTGTAGTTCACAAAGGGTTAAAAGCAATATGATAGTAGTGATAGAAAGTAATTTGCAATAGTAAATAAAATAGTGTATGTGATCAATGATAGTAATATGGACCGGAGTCTCATGATGTTCACTAGTGATGTCTCTCTCCCAAAAGACGATAAAACAGCTATGTGAGGTAACAAATTACAGCTGGGCAATTGACAGGACCACGAACGCAAACCAATGCTGACTACATTGCAAGAAAGGTTGAGGTTCAAAGCATGGGCGGTACGCCAAAGTAAGTAGACCGAAATCCATCTGCATCTACTACTAATCATCCACCTTGAGATATCTATCCAGAACATCTCGTTGGTATTAAGTTGCGAGTCCCACCCATAGTGTAAACTCAATGCAACAGACAACTGCATTAAAAGAACTTTGCGTAAAGTAAACAATCCTTGCACCCGCGGGCACAAGCACCGTTGTTTTCCCCCTTGTGGCAACAGCACATCCCCTAGACTCATGTTTCTGTCACTCAAGCTAGTCATCGTGGGGCATGAACCCACAATCGAGCATAACGTTCCCTCTTGGAGTCACTACTTACCACTTGGCCAAAGCAATAAATAACAACGGAGAACATGTAAGAATTACTTATGAACTAAAATATAAAAGAGGTGAATCAAATATATTACTCAAGATCAATCTGAACATAATCTCATAATCCATCGGATCCCAGCAAACTCAACATAGCAACAACACAAGGATTACATAGGTGCCTCGATCATGTAGGGCAGCTCACGAGGACTAATTAGTGAAGCACAAGAACGGGAGGAGAACATCACATAGCTACTGGTCATGGACTCATGGTCCAAGGGAGACTACTCACGAGTCATCCGGGAGGCGTCCATGGTGGTGGAGAAGCTCCCGGTGGTGATCCTCCCCTCCGGCAGGGTGCCGGGAAGAGTTCTCCTGGTGCTCCCGATCTTGGAAGCGGCGGCGGCGGCGGAACAGAGATGGGATCGCGAAAAGAAGTCCTTTTTCAAGGGTTACGGGGGACCCTTTAAATATCTGCCAAAGTAGGGCACCGGGGGGCTCTCGGGGTGCCGAGGCGCCCCCCCGGCGCGGCCCAGGGGGGGCGCCCACAGGGCGCCTGGGGCCCCTGTGGCCCCCCCAGGCTCCCCTTCGGAAGCAGTGTCGTTCCCGATACGCTGATTTTTTATATATTTTTCTGTATTTTTTTGGGCAGTTCTCGAAACGTGAAAACCTGAAATACAAAAACAGCCGAAAACAGAAACTGGCACTGGGGTGCACTGGATTAGTAAGTTAGTCCAAATATGATCAAAAGTGTATGGAAGTGTATGAATATCATAGCAATATCACCCAAAAGTGGCATGGAGCAAGCAGAAATTATAGATACGTTTTGGACGTATCAACATCCCCAAGCTTAATTCCTGCTCGTCCTCGAGTAGGTAAATGATAATAAGAATAATTTCTGTGGTGACATGCTATTAACCATATAAGACTTTCTCATAGTCATATGACAAAAGCTTACTGAGACAATGATTCTAAAGTAATTAAGTTACCTCAAGAGAAAATCACAAATGACTGAAAGTTTTAAAACATGAAACTGAAACATCAAAGATTTGCAATGAACATGATGTGCAAATATGATCAAGTGATATCTAGCTTGCCCCCTTTAGTGATGCAAAACATAAGTGCAGGGGCACCTTCAAGGTTTAAGTGATGACTAGATACAATCATTTCAGAATAAACGATATCACAATCATGCAAAAGACTACTTTGGGACAATGCATATTACACTCAGAATGACAATCATGCTCTCAGTAGTTGATGCTTAAAGTGCTAGAGCTTTTTATTTTGAAACATGGAAGCAATTGTGTCAACGGTAGTAGTACTTCATATGTGTCATGTATAAAACATCCTATAAGTTGCAAGCCTCATGCATCGAATACTAATAGTGCTCGCTCCTTGTCCTAATTAGCTCGGATCCCCATGGGTTATCATTGCATTGCATATGTTTTAACCAAGTGTCACAAAGGGGTACCTCTATGCCACCTGTACAAAGGTCCAAGGAGATAGATCGCATTTGATTTCTCGTTTTTGATAGATCTCAACTTGAGGACATCCATACCGGGACAACATAGAAAATAGATGATGGACTCCTCTTTAATGCATAAGCATATTCTCATGAGAGATTGAGGGTTAAGGTCCAAGCTAAAACTTCCACCATGATGCATGGCTTTGGTTGGCGGCCCAATGTTCTTCTCTAACAATATGCATATTAATTCAACCCACGGTAAATCACCCTTACTTCAGACAAGATGAACATGCATAGCAACTCACATGATATTCAACAAAAGTGTGACAGTTGATGGCGTCCCCAGAAACATGGTTACCGCTCAGCAAGCAACTCATAAGAAATAAGATACATAAGCAACATATTCTTTACCACAATAGTTTTTAGGCTACTTTCCCATGAGCTATGTATTGCATGGTTGATTTGCTTAGTGCAGGTGTAGGTTAGCAAAAGACTGGGAGCAACCAACTAAGAGAGCAATGACGGTCATAATCATGCAGAGCGACAAAGCAATATTGAATCAGGCATGGTAGTTATATCGCTACTTAGAAACAAAAGATCATCAAGGCTTGACAGACTTTCTTTACAGTCTTGAATATGCGTGAGCATACGCCAAGTCAATCAAAATAAATTCTCAAAGGAAGATATTACTAAACCATACCACATCATAGGCAAACAAATCAAGTTGGTACTCCAATGACACATTGGGAACCCCCCAGCTATCTGAGATTAACCATAAGAAAACCTGAACTACTAAGCACCATCATGACAGTAGCATCTTTATCATAGACACATTAATCAATGCAACGGAAGCAAACTCTCTTAATAAGATGAGCATGGTAATTAAAGAGAGTTCAAGCAACCAACTAAATAAAAGCTCTTGAAGAGATAAGCATGAATACTAAGAGCAAAGTATGATAGTAGCTATATAAAAGACAAAGAACACACACAGCATAGATAGACATGAAAATTCTATGTAATGTTCTAGGTAGAGGTGGAGCGCGTTTCTCTCCCACATAAAGGAATGGTGGGTTCTGACTCGTTATGAAAAACTAAAAGGAAAACTAAAAGCAAGACGCTCCAAGCATAGCACATAACACATGAAGTGATAAAAATATAGCGGAACGAAAGACGAACTGATAATGTTGATGGAGAAGGGGATGCATGGGGGGCATCCCCAAGCTTATACGCTTGAGTCTCCTTGAATATTTCTTGGGGGTGCACGGGGGCATCCCCAAGCTTGAGCGCTTGACACTCCTGAATCTTTTTATCATCTTCCCTCGCACACTTGAAAACTCCCTTCATACACAACTCATTCATAATCTGATTAGCGAGGTTAGTACCCTTAATAAAATAATTATACCTTGCTGGAAATAAGGATATTCTTGAAGTTCTACTGTTTCTCAAGATTGCCAAAAGGTTTTTGCAAAGAAAAAGCAAGTTCTTAATTTGCAAAGTGAAGGTAAGGCAAAACAGGACAGAATCTGTGAAAAATAGAACAGCAGGCAGTAATTGACCTGTTCGGGATACTTCTGCAACTCAAATCGAAAAACTCAGAACTGACGCACGAAAGACAATTATATAGAGAACGCTGTCGAAAAAATTCAGACCAAAAAGATGAACTGGTGATTTTATACGAATTTTTCTATCCAAGGACAGAATCTGTTTCCTGGACAGCACCTCACAACTTTTGAACTTTCTAGCAATCAGAGGCTATACTTGGCACAAATATGAAAAGTAAAGATACAATGATGATGCTACAGCAGTAAACAACATCAAGACACAACAAAATCAAAAAATTTATTCATGTGGGCTGCCTCCCAAAAGCGCTTTCTTTTATGCCTTTAAGCTAGGCATAATGCAAAGATCAAGTTTTATCAAGAGTAAAAGAATAGCTAGCCCGTACAACGGACTCAAAAGGTAACTTGACCTTCTTACGAGGGAAGTGTTCCATCCCTTTCTTGAGAGGAAACTGAAATTTTATATTACCCTCTTTCATGTCAATGACAGCACCAACGGTGCGCAAAAAGGGACGTCCCAAAATAATTGGACAAGAAGGATCACATTCAATATCCATAATAGTGAAATCAACGGGCACATAATTATCATTGACAATAATAAGAACATCGTCGATCCTCCCCAAATGTTTCTTTATGGAAGAATCAACGAGACGAACACCAAAAGAACAAGAATCATAAGGTTACAATTTAAGCATATCATATATTCTTTTGGGCATAACAGAGGTACTAGCACCAACATCACATAATGCATAACAAGAGAAGTCATTCAAATTAATTTTTATCATAGGATCCCAACCATCCTCTAGCTTTCTAGGTATGGAGGCTTCTACTCTAAGTTTCTCCTCCCTAGCTTTGATGAGAGCATTAGTGATATGCTCTGTGAAGGCAAGGTTAAGCGTGCTAGTGCGGGGATCTCTAGACATCTTGTGAAGGAAATCAATAACTTCTGTAAGAGTGCAATTATCAAAATCAAGGTCACGAGCATCAAGTAAAGTGGTAGAGGTGTCCTTAGGGCTCACCTGTTTGGTAGTTGACATAGCATCACCATTAATAGGTCCATTGGGACCAGGAGTACATTGGGTGCTAAGAGTGTGAACATTCTCAATAACTTGGATAGTAGCAACAATGTGGTGGGTAGGAAGGCTCTTAATTCTTTCCTCTTCCTCCCTTTCTCTAGCCCATCTCTCTTTAAGCTTAGCCATCATCCTAATATTTTCATTGATTTGTACTTAAGTAGCATTAATAGGGATGACTTCCTTCTCCTTAAGAGAAGAAGTTTCAATTTTCAGCAATTTTAACTCAATGGCTAAGTGGTCTACCTTGGAAGAAAGATCATCTAGTTTATGCAGTTTCTCTTCTACATTCTTATTAAAGGCTTTTTGGGTAGTGATGAAATCTCTAAGCATGCTCTCTAGTTCAGTGTTGGAGTTCTTGGTACTAGGATAAGCATTGTTGTTCCCATAAGAGTTAGAGGGGAACGGTCTAGAATTGTTACCAAAGTTACTCCTATAAGCATTGTTGTTGAAATTGTTTCTAGAGATAAAGTTAACATCTACTTGTTCTTGAGCAATCAAAGAATTTAAAGGAACATCACGAGGATCAACAGTAGATTGCTTCGAAAGTAGAGACATGATCAAGTCAACTTTTTCATTAAGGGAGGAAATCTCCTCGACAGAGTTTACCTTCCTACCTGTTGGAGTGCGTTCGGTGTGCCATTGGGAATAGTTGGTCATCATCTCATCGAGAAGCTTTGTGGCAGCACCAAGTGTAGTTGACATAAAAGTTCCTCCCGCGGCCGAATCTAACAAGTTCCGCGAGGTAAAGTTCAAGCCTGCATAAAAAGTTTGGATAACCATCCAAGTAGTCAAACCCTGAGTAGGGCAGTTCTTGATAAGAGACTTCATACGTTCGCAAGCTTGGGCAACATGTTCATTATCCAATTGTTTAAAATTCATGATGTTACTTCTAAGTTGGATAATTTTAGCAGGTGGATAGTATTTTCCAATAAAAGCATCTTTGCACTTGTCCCATGAATCTATGTTATTTCTAGGCAAAGACTGAAACCAAATTTTAGCTCCTCCTCTCAAAGAGAAAGGAAAAAGCTTAAGCTTAACAATATTACCATCTATTTCTTGGTACTTTTGCATGTCACAAAGTTCTACAAAGTTGTTCAACTGTAAAGCAGCATCATCTCCAGCACCGGAGAATTGTTCTTTCATAACTAAGTTCAGTAAAGCAGGTTTAATTTCATATGAAGGTGCTGAAGTGGCAGGTGTAGTGATAGGTGTGCTGATAAAGTCATCGTTGTTGTGACTAGTGAAGTCACACAACTTGGTGTTCTCGGTGGAACCCATAGTAGCAAGCAAGCAAGATAACTATTTTTGTGATTTTCGATAAAAGGAACTAAAGCAAATATGAAAGGTAAACTAGCAAGACTAATAATCAAAGGTAAAAGATAGCATGCAACTCCCCTATCCTGAAGAGTGGAGTCCCCGGCAACGGCGCCAGAAAATACTCCTTGATGGGCCTCGAACCCCTCGTTGGATTACCCCAAGTGGAAGGTGTAAGATGCAGTAAGTAGAAGTGTTTTCCCCTAGCAAAGATGCCAAGGATCGAATCCCCAGAGACTCCTAGGTTCAACAGGTAGGTGTCAACTGCTAACGGCGAAATTAGCAATCAACGTGGACCTGCACACAGATACAAATAACTTTGCTCCCAACGAGTACAGAGAGGTTGTCAATCTCTCCGGCCTTGTAGTTCACAAAGGGTTAAAAGCAATATGATAGTAGTGATAGAAAGTAATTTGCAATAGTAAATAAAATAGTGTATGTGATCAATGATAGTAATATGGACCGGAGTCTCATGATGTTCACTAGTGATGTCTCTCTCCCAAAAGACGATAAAACAGCTATGTGAGGTAACAAATTACAGCTGCGCAATTGACAGGACCACTGTAACACCCCCTTGTATTAAGCACTGTGACATTTGGTTAATCATGCCATGTCATGTTCATTTGCAAAACTAATCACAGTGGTTAAACAAAGCAACTCAAATTTGCCCCTGAAAATTCAAATTCAAATTCAAATGCAAAATGAGGTTGTTCCAAAAATTATGGGAAAATGTTCATCATTTAGCAAATATTCCAAAACAAATGTTGTTGAGGAAAACAACATCACCATCAACTTCCATAATGGGTTAGTGCATTTAAACAGTGGCAAAACAGCACTTTAAATGCCTTTATCATTTTTGAATAATTCAAAAGTGATCCAAATTTGTCCCAACCAATTTTTGGTGATGTGGAATATTTCAGCATCATTGATGGACCAACTCTCAAATTTTTGCAAAACTCCTTTGGTGCCTAAACAATTGTTTTTGCTCTCTGTGAAATAAAAAAAAGGAAACAGAGGCAGAGAACTTACCTGTCGCCAGGGGCGAAGCCCAGCCGGCCCAGCCCGCGCGCACAGTCCCCCCCCTACCTGCTCCCGCCTCGCTGTCGACGGCGCCGTGGCCGCCGCGCGCTCGCCGCGCTCCGCGCCGACACCTGCCGCCATAGCGCCTCCCACCGACGATACAGGACCGGGGAGAGGATAAGGAGGAGCCCCTGGTCCTCCTCGACCATTTCCCTCTTCTCCCCGAGCTCTCTTCTTCCTTCCCCATCGGCGCCCGACGCGGTCGCCGCCGTATCCTCGTCGTCCCCGCGGCCACCGTGCCTTGCACGCGGTCTGGCCGTGCTCGTCGACGTCGCCGTGGACTGCCGCAACCTCTGGAGCCATCGGGAGGAACCGAGGAGCGCTGCATCGCCCGCACGCGTCGTCGTCTTCCTCCGGTCGCCGCCGATCCCCTTCGTCCCCGTCGGCAGTCTGCTGCTCCTAAGCCACCCGAGGAGCCTCCGTGAGCTCGCCCGGTGAGCTCCACATCTACTCCCCCTCTCATTTTGCCCGTTCGCGCCCCGTAGCCGCCTGTTTGCTGACGTCCGAACGCGCCGCCGTCTTCCTCGTCGCCGGCGTGGCCACAGTGACCCTATGGTCCCGTGCGTAGCACCATCGTGCTCGCCGCGTCGAGTAGCCCCCGCCTAGCCTCTTCTTTATGTGTTTACGCGACCGAATCGCCAATTCCGTAGCTCGCCCGAGGCGCTCGCCGCCGGCGAGCTCGTAGTCGTGCCCGTGCTCACTTTCGAGCTTCGCCAAGCACCGACTCGTGCTCAGCACGCTCGTGCGGTTCGAACGACGCCGTTCGCGTCGCTTGCCGAGCCCCGAGACGCCGTGCTCATTTTCGCCCGAACGCCGGCGTCCGCCTCCGAGCTCGCCGTCGTCACCACGGTGCAGCTCCGGCCACGCGACCACCCCAGTTCGACGCGGCTCTCTCTCCTCGTTCGAACGCGACCGGCCCCGCCTCTTTTGGTGCCCTGTGGCGCGAATCCGACGAGCTCCCGTGGACGCCGCCGCGTTTTGGCGCCCGCCGGCGTTTAAACGCCGACCGGCCGACGTGGCTCAGGTGGGGACCACCCCTGGGTCACTGCCAGTGGCCCCCACGGGCCCCAGTTGACCAGTTGACTTGGTCAACTGGCTGACTGGGCACCCCTGGCCCACTGACATGCGGGCCCCGCTCTAAAAACGTTTTTATAAATAAAAAAACGGATTAGTTTAACTGTTAAATAATTAAGTTAATTAGTTAGCACTAATGTCTCACTGACATGTGGGGTCCACCCCACTAAACAGCACTGTTAGTTAGTTTAAATAACTGTTAAGCTCAGAGAGGCTGACAGGTGGGGCCCAGTCGTCAGTTTGACTGGTCAGCTGCTGCTGATGCAGTGCTGACGTCACTGCTGACGCAATAAATATTTCTGTTAATAAAACAATTCCAGAAAATGTCTATAATCTTTAGAAAATCATATCTTTTTATCCGTAGCTCCGATGGAAAAACTTTCTACATGAAAGTTGCTCAGAACGACGAGACAAAGCCAACCGTGCTATCTGTTTCCGTGTCGGGACCCTCTACAGAGGTGAACCCGCAACTTTTAGCCTGTTTCCGGTAGATGAATAGTGCACATACACCGGTTAATAATCCCAGTTAATTCCTAAAAATAACTAATATAACTTAGACATGTTTTTAGGCAACCCTGCACTGCACATTAGCCTAGCACGCTTTGTGATGCTTGTATTCTGTGTATTTATCTGTTTCTTCCCCCCCTCTTCTCTCTCGGTAGAGTCCGACGTTGACGCCGCTCCAGAGACCGACGCCGTCCCGGTGATTGGTTCCCCCTCCGACGACCTTGCTTTTGCCACCGAGCAATCAGGCAAGCAACCCCCCACTCGATCATTCCGATATCGCCTATGTCTATTCCCTCTTATTCTTGCATTAGAATTGCCGCTACTGCTGCTGCTCCTATTACTGCTGCATAGCCTGTTTTTGCAATACTGATGATACCTGTCTTTATTCCTAAACTGCTTAGTATAGGTTGGGTAGCACTGCTGTGGTCCCGCTTTCTCGTAGTTGCCTCGCTTAGTACCCTTGCCTCGATCAAGCGATCGAGCCCCTTCCCCTGACCTTCTTCACATCACCACACACCCCCTAGTATGCTCGACTCCGCAGAGTTAACATCGGGTGACGAGGGTGATACCTCCGAACTCACTTCCGATGTTGTCCCTGTAGTGTAGCTAGCTCGTTGTGGGTTACCGAGGGTGATTCCTCTTCCCACTTCTGACTTAGCCTTTGTCGTGCATCCGCTATGGTGATTACCGCCGAGGGTGATTCCTCCGGTATCACCTTAACGGGACTTGTCGTTTAGGAATCCAACGAGGGTGATTCCTCGGATTCCTCATCGGCATGGAAACCACACGGATGCCCTGGTTTACCGTATCGTGTTTAAAGACGTATCGATCCCCGAGGCAGGACGTCGCCAGGAACAAAGGCGTGCGGCCAGAGGTATCGTGCGTCTGAAGACACTTTATAGTTACTACTACACATGTTGGATAGAGACGGGTTGACCCTGAGGGGTACCCGCGAGTGCCTTTGAGGCGTGAGCTGTGGAGTCGGGTGACCAGTGAGGGTACCCGCGAGATAACTACGAAGCGTGGCCGGTCCTGTAAGGTCCTTGTCACAAGTCTTCGAGACGGGACGTCGGGGCCACCGGTGTGGTGGCAACGCTCGTTACCGCGCGCTCCCAATCCACTAAGCGATTTGGATATTTGATCCGAGGGGCCTTCGGGTCCGATAGCACTAACCACCACGTGGGTGTGAGTGGGTGCTCTGCGTCGTATACTTCAGCCGGAGTCGTCACGACGTCAGCGATTGAGCGGCCCGTTCGGATTGGACCCAGAATGCAACTGCGTGCTTGTATAAGGGGTTGCTAGGTCTGCTACCGAACGGCCTCGCAACGTGCAGGAGCGTCCGGGGCGATGGTCCAAGACCCCCGGGGGCATAGGCTTAGTCCGGCGTGCTCGATCCTCTCTGGCGGTTTCCGGTCGGGTTGCGTCGTGTTGTTTAGCCGAGGCCGGGCAGGACCCAGCAAGTGTGTCCGGCCGGAGTTAAGCGAGCGTGGTGGGTAAGTTGGTGCACCCCTGCAGGGAAGAAAACATCTATCGATAGCCTGTCCTACGGTAACGGACACTCGGAGTTGTATCCACTTCGGTACAACTAGAACTGGTGACTTGAGATATGAGGTAGGGCTCTGGGATTGCTTTCTCGCAGGGAGTCGAGGAAGGATCCCCGGCCGAGGTTGTATTACTATGAACACTTTACATTATGATGTACTAATCTGCACCCTTCTAATTGCTACAAGACCCTGAAGATGCTAGTCTTCGTCAGGACTAGGCATTTCCCCTCTCTACTCTGGCTTTCTGCAGACTAGTCCACCCACATAAAGCCTCCTTTGAAAATGATGCATTGCTTAGTATAGATCTGATGTAAGTCTTGCTGAGTACTTTGGATGAGTACTCACGGTTGCTTTGCTTCCTCTTTTGTCCTACCCGCATGACAAACCAGACGACGGAGCCATGGTGCCCGCAGCCCCCGTTGACGACTACTACTACCAGCCCGAGGCTGGCTACTACTACCCGGCCGGCGAGTACTTCTACGAGGAGCCGGCGGACGACGACCAGGAGTAGGATCGGAGGTCCCAGGCAGGAGGCCTGCGCCTTTTCGATCGTAGCTTTTTATTTTGCCCCGCCTTTGCAAAAGGCCTATCTTCTTCTGTGATATATCTGCCCCACATATCTAACGCTTCCGCTAACCTTGTGTATGACACTTGTTATGTATTCGAGCCCCCGAGGCCCCTGGCTTGTAATATATAACTTGTATGTATTTATTTATGTTTTAGAGTTGTGTTGTGATTCCTTCACGTGAGTCCTTAGGCTTGATCGTATGCAATTGCGTGTATGATTAGTGCACGATTGAGCCGGGGTCGTCACAGGTTGGTATCAGAGCCGACTGCCTGTAGGAACCCCTTTCCAACTCCTTGGTCGAAGTTGAGTCTAGAGGTCAAAAACTGTTTTACTAACTTGGCTGTGTGGCTTATGGCCCCACGTCGCCACTCGGGTGGTGTAGCTTCTTTTATTCCTCGTCTATACTCTGGGACTCTTCTCTCTCGTCTATTCGGGTTAAGTTTTACTAACTCCATTAGGTTCTCGTTTTCACATCTACCCGGAGAGCTGGATATCAGTGCGGTTTCTTATCATTGACCTGATTAGTCTGATAATCATTCCTTTCCATTTGTTTGTTTAACCTTTCTTACCAAGTTCTGTTTAATTATCATCAGGACTTGACAAGTCTGATTCTTCTTCTTTCAGATGGATCCTCTGTTTCCACCTCGCCCGGAGACTCAGCTTGTGCTTCGCACCTGGGCTCGAGATGCCCCTGGGTTTCCGGCCATTCTAGTCGCTCTCCTGACCAGGCTGGGCTACCGCTGGTACCCCGAGTACATGGTCTACGAGGTGTTTCGCGAGTTCAACCAGGAGCAGTATTATGCTGATGTTCGTATCTACGACCAGCAGGATGACTCAGGCACTGAGCTGTACCGCTTCCGCGGTAGCGGCGTGACGGTTGCGATGGCAGTCCATGATGCTGCCTACGCTGCTGTCGTACGCCTCCGAGGAGAGCACAGAGATAGCTTGGATGCCTCTGAGTTTCGGTACATTCCGTATGCACCTGCTGGAGATGAGACTGGATACTACTCATCTATCTGTGCCCCGTACGAGAGTCGACGTTATGACCCGCAGGTTCTGATTCAGCACACTCAGGCGCTGGATCGAACTGCTCGGGCCCTGGCGGTTGAGTTGTCCATCACTCGGACAACTCTCTACCAGACGTTGACGCAGTTGTTACCGGCTGTCCAAGCAGGGACACTTCCTCAGTCTATCCTTTGCCCGCGCAGGATCAACACACCTCCAGGTGTCGAGTGGCCTGCGGTTGGAGGTTACACGCCAGTTCGTGGACCTCTGATTCCCGTCCGAGACCGGGTTCTGCATCAGAGTGCACATGGAGCTCAGGATCCTTCTGCGATCGAGATCCGCCGTCCGCACTTGCAGCTACCCCGTTTCAGTTCCTTTCTCCGACGTTGATGTAGCCTTTGCTATGTCTCGTTGTGTACTTCCTTACCGCGGTCTGCGCGCCGCCTACTATGTCTAGTTTTTGATTTTGCGCCGTTATGCTGCCCGTTTGTAACCGACGCTATGTACGAACCCGTATGTCATGATGTGTATGATGTTGTATTTATTGCACTTCCCTTATGTCGTGCATATTTACTTCATTGTTGAATTCATGCAATGTGTATTCTTGTCGCTAAACCACCCCTGTTGGAATTATCAGGATGGCTAATAACAATGAACCCCCTGCACCTCCGCCTCCGCCTCCGCCGCCAGACTATATGGCTGCCGTAATGCAGACCATTGACTTGCAGCGTCAGGTGCTGCAGGGTATGCTCAACCAGATACCCCAGATCAACGCCAATGCTCAGCATCAGCCAGCCGCTATCACTCTGCAAGAATTTGTGCGGCTCAGTCCAACGATATTTCGCAGTGCCGCCAACCCCTTGGATGCCGATGATTGGCTGCGAGACATGTTCTTTGAGCTGGATTCTGCCGCCGTGTCCCCTGACAACTATGTCAAATTCGCGACGTATTTCCTGAAGGGTCCGGCGGCCCAATGGTGGGACACTCACCGTAACACAGTGCCTGCTGGAACTATCATTACCTGGGCAGACTTCAAGACTGCCTTCCGTGCTCGGTACATCCCGGAAGGGGTTATCGACCGCAAGCGTACGGAGTTTCGCAACCTGGTTCAGGGCAACAAGTCAGTGGACGCCTATCAGCGGGAGTTCCTTGAGCTGTCCCGCTATGCTGAGGAGGATATCGCTACTGACGCTAGACGCCAAGAGAAGTTCAGGCGCGGACTTCATCATGATATTCTGCTTGCTCTAGTGGCGCTTGATTTTCCGGACTTCGCCACTCTAGTGAACAAGGCCATTCAGGTTGAAACTGGACTCAAGCTACACAAGGACGCTCTTAAGCGCTCCCGCGAGTCGGGCTCATCTTCGGGCTTGTCTTCTCAGAAGCGCCGCATATGGATTCCTCAGAGCATGTATCGTCCAAACGCTCCAGTGTACAGGCCTTCTTATGCTGCACCTCGTCTGCCTCCTCCACCGCCAATGCAGTACAGGCCTGCAGTCCCAGCACCTCGAGCACCTGCGATTCGTCCAGAGAGTGGACTCTGCTTCAAGTATGGCCGTCCGGGTCACCGTGTCAGAGACTGTCCGCAGGTTCAGGGTCAGCTGGCTCTTCCATCTGCTGGCCGTGGCAGTGGACGTGGAGTTCCTCAGCAGCGCAACAATAATACCAGGCCTTCGTATGCTCGTGGTGGTCAGCTTCACCATGTCAATCTGAGTGAAGACCCAGAGCAGCCAGCAACCGTGATGGGTACGCTTCTTGTTAATTCCGTAACTGCTAATGTTTTGTTTGATACTGGTGCATCTGATTCTTTCATATCAGAACCATTTGCATTTAAACATGGCTTTAAACAAGATAAACTATATCACACGGTATCCGTACAAACCTCCGCGGGTCAGTGCAAAGCTACCTTATTCTGTCCGGAAGTGGTAGTGGAGATAGAAGAAACGAAGTTTCAGGCACACCCCATTGTCCTGAAATCCTGCGGCATCGACCTTATCCTAGGAATGGATTGGTTGGAGGCTCACGAGGCCCAAATCGATTGTGCCACCAAGACTGTACGTCTTCGGCACCCCTCGAATCAGTTGGTGAATTGTCGCGCTCGTATATCTCGTAATGCCGAGGCTCAAATCTATGCCTCAAATGCATTGAATGCTTCACCACTTGAAGGGCTCGAAAGCATACCAGTTGTATGTGATTTCCCGGATGTCTTCCCAGAAGAACTTCCAGGAATACCCCCTGCTCGAGCCGTCGAATTTGTTATTGACTTGAAGCCGGGTACTACTCCTATTGCGAAGCGTCCTTACAAGATGCCACCGCATGAGCTCCTCGAGCTTAAGGAGGAAATCGACAAGTCACTCAAGAAGGGCTTCATCCGTCCTAGTTCCTCTGCCTGGGGAGCACCGTCTCTTTTCGTCAAGAAGAAAGATGGTACGAATAGGCTGGTATAAGATTACCGACCTATCAACCAGGCAACCATCCAGAATAAATATCCGCTTCCTCGGATCAATGACTTATATGATCAACTAGCTGGATCATCGGTGTTTTCTAAACTCGACTTGAGGTTGGGTTATCACCAGATCCGCGTTCGCGAAGAGGATATTCCAAAGACTGCATTTGTTACTCGCTATGGCTCGTATGAGTACACTGTCATGTCTTTTGGACTGACTAATGCTCCAGCTACCTTCTCCCGCCTGATGAATTATATATTCATGGATTACCTCGACAAGTTCGTCGTGGTATATCTGGATGATATTCTGGTATTCTCAAAGAACAAGGAAGAACACGTCGAACATCTTCGCCTTGTTCTGGAGAAGCTGCGAGAGCATCAGCTTTATGCTAAGTTTTCCAAATGCGAGTTCTGGCTTTCTGAAGTAACCTACCTTGGACATGTGATTTCCAAGGATGGCATTGCCGTTAATCCGGAACGGGTTCAGGCTATTCTTGACTGGACTCCTCCGAAGAATGTCAAGCAAGTGAGAAGTTTTCTCGGCCTTGCAAGCTATTGTCGTCGCTTCGTCGAGAACTTTTCCAAGATTGCCAAGCCCCTGACTAATTTGCTTCACAAAGGCGTTAAGTTTGAGTGGACAGATAAATGCCAGGAAAGCTTTCAAGCTCTTAAGGACAAGCTCGTTTCTGCACCAGTGCTTGCTCCCCCAGATTCTCGCAAGGACTTCGTGATATATTGTGACGCCTCTCGTCAAGGCTTAGGTTGTGTCCTAATGCAAGAACGAAGAGTAATTGCCTATGCATCACGTCAATTGCGTCCGCATGAAGAGAATTATCCAGTGCATGATCTTGAACTTGCTGCAGTGATCTTTGCATTGAAGCTATGGCGGCATTACCTTCTCGGTAACCGGTGTGAGATTTATACTGATCATCAAAGCTTGAAATATTTATTCACTCAGCTGGATCTTAATCTCCGCCAACTGCGATGGTTGGAAACTATTTCTGAATACGACTGCGGTATTTCTTATACCCCTAGCAAGGCTAATGTGATGGCCGATGCCTTGAGTCGCAAGTCATACAGCACCAACCTCAAGGTTAAGCGAGCTCAGCCTCGTCTTTATGAGGAATTACGCAAGCTGAATCTGCATATCGTTCCACATGGTTCGCTTAATGACCTTGTGATACAGCCGGATCTTGAGAAGGCTATCAAGGTAGCGCAAACCAAAGATGCTTACGTTGATGTTATGAAGCAGGAACTTCATCTTCCGAAATACAGGGATTTCTCAATATCCGAAGATGGAACCTTGTATTTCCGAGGCCGCATTGTGGTAACTCATTTCGACCTAATGACTGACAAGGTCATGAAGGAGGCACATGATACACCGCTGTCTATTCATCCTGGTAGTACTAAGATGTATCGTGATCTCCGCCAAAGGTACTGGTGGCCTAATATGAAGCGGGATATTGCTCGATATGTTGCTGAATGCGATGTCTGTCGTCACGTGAAGGCAGAACATCAGAAGCCTGCTGGACTTCTGCAACCTCTTCCTATTCCGCTGTGGAAATGGGATAAGGTGCAGATGGATTTCATTACTGGCTTTCCTAAGTCCCAGAAGGGTAACGATGCCATTCTTGTCGTCGTCGACCAACTCTCAAAGGTTGCACACTTCCTGCCAATTAAGGAGACTATCACTGCTAGCCAGTTAGCAGAACTGTATATCTCCCGAATTGTATCCCTCCACGGAATTCCGAAGGAGATCAGTACGGACCGTGGCACCCTGTTCACTTCCAAGTTCTGGGAAAGTTTTCAAGAAGCTTTGGGAACTCATATCAACTGGAGTTCAGCTTATCACCCCCAGTCCCAAGGTCAAGTTGAACGAGTCAATCAAGTGCTTGAAGATATGCTGCGAGCTTGTGTTATATCATTCGGTAAGAAATGGGAAGAATCCCTTCCATATGCCGAGTTCTCGTATAACAACAGCTATCAAGCAAGCTTGAAGATGGCTCCCTTTGAAGTTCTGTACGGACGTAAGTGTCGAACCCCTCTGAACTGGTCAGAAACTGGGGAACGACAAGTTATTGGTCCGGACATTATTCAACACGCCGAAGAGCAAGTCCGTATCGTGCGTGAAAATCTCAAGGCGGCTCAAGACCGTCAGAAGAGCAACTATGATCGCAAGCGATGGGGATTGACTTATCAACCAGGTGATCAAGTTTATCTTCGTGTCACCCCAATGAAGGGCACGCACCGTTTCGGCGTCAAGGGCAAGTTAGCTCCACGCTACATTGGTCCCTTCCCCGTGGTTGCTAGACGTGGATTCGTGGCTTACAAATTGGAATTGCCTCCGCAATTCTCTCATATCCACGATGTGTTCCATGTATCGCAACTTCGACGATCCTTCAAGGAGTCCCCGCATCGTGTTGTGGATCACGAGATGCTCGAGCTTCAAGATGATCTTTCTTATAAGGAGCATCCGATCCGCATCCTCGATCAAGCTGAACGTCGGACCCGTCAGAAGACAACCAAGTTCCTGAAAGTGCAGTGGTCAAATCATACTGAAGATGAAGCCACTTGGGAACGCGAGGAAAATCTTCGGGCGGAATACCCCGACCTCTTTGCTTCTACCTCCTAAATTCTCAGGACGAGAATTTCTTTTAGAGGAGGAGAATTTGTAACACCCCCTTGTATTAAGCACTGTGACATTTGGTTAATCATGCCATGTCATGTTCATTTGCAAAACTAATCACAGTGGTTAAACAAAGCAACTCAAATTTGCCCCTGAAAATTCAAATTCAAATTCAAATGCAAAATGAGGTTGTTCCAAAAATTATGGGAAAATGTTCATCATTTAGCAAATATTCCAAAACAAATGTTGTTGAGGAAAACAACATCACCATCAACTTCCATAATGGGTTAGTGCATTTAAACAGTGGCAAAACAGCACTTTAAATGCCTTTATCATTTTTGAATAATTCAAAAGTGATCCAAATTTGTCCCAACCAATTTTTGGTGATGTGGAATATTTCAGCATCATTGATGGACCAACTCTCAAATTTTTGCAAAACTCCTTTGGTGCCTAAACAATTGTTTTTGCTCTCTGTGAAATAAAAAAAAAGGAAACAGAGGCAGAGAACTTACCTGTCGCCAGGGGCGAAGCCCAGCCGGCCCAGCCCGCGCGCACAGTCCCCCCCTACCTGCTCCCGCCTCGCTGTCGACGGCGCCGTGGCCGCCGCGCGCTCGCCGCGCTCCGCGCCGACACCTGCCGCCACAGCGCCTCCCACCGACGATACAGGACCGGGGAGAGGATAAGGAGGAGCCCCTGGTCCTCCTCGACCATTTCCCTCTTCTCCCCGAGCTCTCTTCTTCCTTCCCCATCGGCGCCCGACGCGGTCGCCGCCGTATCCTCGTCGTCCCCGCGGCCACCGTGCCTTGCAGGCGGTCTGGCCGTGCTCGTCGACGTCGCCGTGGACTGCCGCAACCTCTGGAGCCATCGGGAGGAACCGAGGAGCGCTGCATCGCCCGCACGCGTCGTCGTCTTCCTCCGGTCGCCGCCGATCCCCTTCGTCCCCGTCGGCAGTCTGCTGCTCCTAAGCCACCCGAGGAGCCTCCGTGAGCTCGCCCGGTGAGCTCCACATCTACTCCCCCTCTCATTTTGCCCGTTCGCGCCCCGTAGCCGCCTGTTTGCTGACGTCCGAACGCGCCGCCGTCTTCCTCGTCGCCGGCGTGGCCACGGTGACCCTATGGTCCAGTGCGTAGCACCATCGTGCTCGCCGCGTCGAGTAGCCCCCGCCTAGCCTCTTCTTTATGTGTTTACGCGACCGAATCGCCAATTCCGTAGCTCGCCCGAGGCGCTCGCCGCCGGCGAGCTCGTAGCCGTGCTCGTGCTCACTTTCGAGCTTCGCCAAGCACCGACTCGTGCTCAGCACGCTCGTGCGGTTCGAACGACGCCGTTCGCGTCGCTTGCCGAGCCCCGAGACGCCGTGCTCATTTTCGCCCGAACGCCGGCGTCCGCCTCCGAGCTCGCCGTCGTCACCACGGTGCAGCTCCGGCCACGCGACCACCCCAGTTCGACGCGGCTCTCTCTCCTCGTTCGAACGCGACCGGCCCCGCCTCTTTTGGTGCCCTGTGGCGCGAATCCGACGAGCTCCCGTGGACGCCGCCGCGTTTTGGCGCCCGCCGGCGTTTAAACGCCGACCGGCCGACGTGGCTCAGGTGGGGACCACCCCTGGGTCACTGCCAGTGGCCCCCACGGGCCCCAGTTGACCAGTTGACTTGGTCAACTGGCTGACTGGGCACCCCTGGCCCACTGACATGCGGGCCCCGCTCTAAAAACGTTTTTATAAATAAAAAAACGGATTAGTTTAACTGTTAAATAATTAAGTTAATTAGTTAGCACTAATGTCTCACTGACATGTGGGGTCCACCCCACTAAACAGCACTGTTAGTTAGTTTAAATAACTGTTAAGCTCAGAGAGGCTGACAGGTGGGGCCCAGTCGTCAGTTTGACTGGTCAGCTGCTGCTGATGCAGTGGTGACGTCACTGCTGACGCAATAAATAATTTCTGTTAATAAAACAATTCCAGAAAATGTCTATAATCTTTAGAAAATCATATCTTTTTATCCGTAGCTCCGATGGAAAAACTTTCTACATGAAAGTTGCTCAGAACGACGAGACAAAGCCAACCGTGCTATCTGTTTCCGTGTCGGGACCCTCTACGGAGGTGAACCCGCAACTTTTAGCCTGTTTCCGGTAGATGAATAGTGCACATACACCGGTTAATAATCCCAGTTAATTCCTAAAAATAACTAATATAACTTAGACATGTTTTTAGGCAACCCTGCACTGCACATTAGCCTAGCACGCTTTGTGATGCTTGTATTCTGTGTATTTATCTGTTTCTTCCCCCCCTCTTCTCTCTCGGTAGAGTCCGACGCTGACGCCGCTCCAGAGACCGACGCCGTCCCGGTGATTGGTTCCCCCTCCGACGACCTTGCTTTTGCCACCGAGCAACCAGGCAAGCAACCCCCCCTCGATCATTCCGATATCGCCTATGTCTATTCCCTCTTATTCTTGCATTAGAATTGCCGCTACTGCTGCTGCTCCTATTACTGCTGCATAGCCTGTTTTTGCAATACTGTTGATACCTGTCTTTATTCCTAAACTGCTTAGTATGGGTTGGGTAGCACTGCTGTGGCCCCGCATTCTCGTAGTTGCCTCGCTTAGTACCCTTGCCTCGATCAAGCGATCGAGCCCCTTCCCCTGACTTTCTTCACATCACCGCACACCCCCGAATATGCTCGACTCCGCAGAGTTAACATCGGGTGACGAGGGTGATACCTCCGAACTCACTTCCGATGTTGTCCCTGTAGTATAGCTAGCTCGTTGTGGGTTACCGAGGGTGATTCCTCTTCCCACTTCCGACTTAGCTTTTGTCGTGCATCCGCTATGGTGATTACCGCCGAGGGTGATTCCTCCGGTATCACCTTAACGGGACTTGTCGTTTAGGAATCCAACGAGGGTGATTCCTCGGATTCCTCATCGGCATGGAAACCACACGGATGCCCTGGTTTACCGTACCGTGTTTAAAGACGTATCGATCCCCGAGGCCGGACGTCGCCAGGAACAAAGGCGTGCGGCCAGAGGTATCGTGCGTCTGAAGACACTTTATAGTTACTACTACACATGTTGGATAGAGACGGGTTGACCCTGAGGGGTACCCGCGAGTGCCTTTGAGGCGTGAGCTGTGGAGTCGGGTGACCAGTGAGGGTACCCGCGAGATAACTACGAAGCGTGGCCGGTCCTGTGAGGTCCTTGTCACAAGTCTTCGAGACGGGACGTCGGGGCCACCGGTGTGGTGGCAACGCTCGTTACCGCGCGCTCCCAATCCACTAAGCGATTTGGATATTTGATCCGAGGGGCCTTCGGGTCCGATAGCACTAACCACCACGTGGGTGTGAGTGGGTGCTCTGCGTCGTATACTTCAGCCGGAGTCGTCACGACGTCAGCGATTGAGCGGCCCGTTCGGATTGGACCCAGAATGCAACTGCGTGCTTGTATAAGGGGTTGCTAGGTCTGCTACCGAACGGCCTCGCAACGTGCAGGAGCGTCCGGGGCGATGGTCCAAGACCCCCGGGGGCATAGGCTTAGTCCGGCGTGCTCGATCCTCTCTGGCGGTTTCCGGTCGGGTTGCGTCGTGTTGTTTAGCCGAGGCCGGGCAGGACCCAGCAAGTGTGTCCGGCCGGAGTTAAGCGAGCGTGGTGGGTAAGTTGGTGCACCCCTGCAGGGAAGAAAACATCTATCGATAGCCTGTCCTACGGTAACGGACACTCGGAGTTGTATCCACTTCGGTACAACTAGAACTGGTGACTTGAGATATGAGGTAGGGCTCTGGGATTGCTTTCTCGCAGGGAGTCGAGGAAGGATCCCCGGCCGAGGTTGTATTACTATGAACACTTTACATTATGATGTACTAATCTGCACCCTTCTAATTGCTACAAGACCCTGAAGATGCTAGTCTTCGTCAGGACTAGGCATTTCCCCTCTCTACTCTGGCTTTCTGCAGACTAGTCCACCCACATAAAGCCTCCTTTGAAAATGATGCATTGCTTAGTATAGATCTGATGTAAGTCTTGCTGAGTACTTTGGATGAGTACTCACGGTTGCTTTGCTTCCTCTTTTGTCCTACCCGCATGACAAACCAGACGACGGAGCCATGGTGCCCGCAGCCCCCGTTGACGACTACTACTACCAGCCCGAGGCTGGCTACTACTACCCGGCCGGCGAGTACTTCTACGAGGAGCCGGCGGACGACGACCAGGAGTAGGATCGGAGGTCCCAGGCAGGAGGCCTGCGCCTTTTCGATCGTAGCTTTTTATTTTGCCCCGCCTTTGCAAAAGGCCTATCTTCTTCTGTGATATATCTGCCCCAGATATCTAACGCTTCCGCTAACCTTGTGTATGACACTTGTTATGTATTCGAGCCCTCGAGGCCCCTGGCTTGTAATATATAACTTGTATGTATTTATTTATGTTTTAGAGTTGTGTTGTGATTCCTTCACGTGAGTCCTTAGGCTTGATCGTGTGCAATTGCGTGTATGATTAGTGCACGATTGAGCCGGGGTCGTCACAACCACGAACGCAAACCAATGCTGACTACATTGCAAGAAAGGTTGAGGTTCAAAGCATGGGCGGTACGCCAAAGTAAGTAGACCGAAATCCATCTGCATCTACTACTAATCATCCACCTTGAGATATCTATCCAGAACATCTCGCTGGTATTAAGTTGCGAGTCCCACCCATAGTGTAAACTCAATGCAACAGACAACTGCATTAAAAGAACTTTGCGTAAAGTAAACAATCCTTGCACCCGCGGGCACAAGCACCGTTGTTTTCCCCCTTGTGGCAACAGCACATCCCCTAGACTCATGTTTCTGTCACTCAAGCTAGTCATCGAGGGGCATGAACCCACAATCGAGCATAACTTTCCCTCTTGGAGTCACTACTTACCACTTGGCCAAAGCAATAAATAACAACGGAGAACATGCAAGAATTACTTATGAACTAAAATATAAAAGAGGTGAATCAAATATATTACTCAAGATCAATCTGAACATAATCTCATAATCCATCGGATCCCAGCAAACTCAACATAGCAACAACACAAGGATTACATAGGTGCCTCGATCATGTAGGGCAGCTCACGAGGACTAATTAGTGAAGCACAAGAACGGGAGGAGAACATCACATAGCTACTGGTCATGGACTCATGGTCCAAGGGAGACTACTCACGAGTCATCCGGGAGGCGTCCATGGTGGTGGAGAAGCTCCCGGTGGTGATCCTCCCCTCCGGCAGGGTGCCGGGAAGAGTTCTCCTGGTGCTCCCGATCTTGGAAGCGGCGGCGGCGGCGGAACAGAGATGGGATCGCGAAAAGAAGTCTTGTTTCAAGGGTTACGGGGGACCCTTTAAATATCTGCCAAAGTAGGGCACCGGGGGGCTCTCGGGGTGGCCCCTGTGGCCCCCCCTAGGCTTCCCTTCGGAAGCAGTGTCGTTCCCGATACACTGATTTTTTATAGATTTTTCTGTATTTTTCTGTGCAGTTCTCGAAACGTGAAAACCTGAAATACAAAAACAGCCGAAAACAGAAACTGGCACTGGGGTGCACTGGATTAGTAAGTTAGTCCAAATATGATCAAAAGTGTATGGAAGTGTATGAATATCATAGCAATATCACCCAAAAGTGGCATGGAGCAAGCAGAAATTATAGATACGTTTTGGACGTATCAGGATGCGCAAGGATAACCAAACCCCCATACACTCCTCCTCGGGGTACTTGTCTCTTTGTGAACCTCCTAATTAGATTGAGAGTTACCGATAATAAGTGCATGAGTTCTTCGGACTAATGTGAGTATTCGAAAGTTGACACTTCCACCTAGCCATATTTTTCTAGCCTCTTCGGTACCGTGCATTGCCCTTTATCACCTCGAGAGTTGGCGCATACTTCGCCGGTGCATCCAAATCCTTGGCACAATACGCTCTGTCATCATAAGCCTCATTATATCCCTCCTCAAAACAGCCACCATACCTACCTATCAAGGCATTTCCATAGCCTTTCCGAGATACATTGCCATGCAACATCCATCTTCTCATGACTTGATCTTCATGTCATACATGTTTTTTGCTTGATCGATGAGCCGCATGCTAGTTGGGCCTTGCCCTAATCATTGCTACATGACGCGCTAGTATCATTGCATATCCTGCTACACTGGCAGAGGCATACATTTGCATACATCATGATAGTTTCATCTTCTTTATGTTGAGTACTCTTGTAAAGTGTGAAAGATCTTCTATACTTCTTGTAATAAATAGAGTGTTGCCCCTAAAGTGAGGAAAAGATCCCAAAGAGGAAAAATCAAAAGATCCCAAAAAGGACAAATGAGAGTTAAATAGAAAGAGTCGTTGAGGCCACAAAAAAATAAAAAATAAAAAAAAAAGAGAAAAAGAAATAAAAAGAGAGAAGGGGGCACACTACTATTCCTTTTGAGAGATCCACACTCGTACTCCATCTTATACCTTGTACTCCATAGAGATTATCATTCATGCATATAGCTATGTGGGGATCTTCACACTATAGAACTTGGCTTGTATATTCCAATGATGAGCCTCCTCAAAAGAGCTCTAGGTCTTCTTGAGCGAGCAAGTTGGATGCACCCCCACTAGTTCCATTGGAGAGCTTACCTTAGCTCATATGTGCATCCGTTGCATGGCAATCCCTACTCCTCACATCATATCTATCATTTGGCTTTCTCTCGCCTATGATTGTCCTCATTGATGTGAGCCTTTCACACCTTTTTTGTCTTCCCCCTTCATCATTTTCTCTCTTTGCCATCCTAAGTGTCAACTTTCTTGCTTACGCTCATCCATTGCATGAGTGCTCAAAATATCGAAAGGGAGTGGCTCATTTTGACTTGTACCTGGCTAGTGGTCTGGGGATGAGTCAAGATAAGATTCCAAAGAAGACCAAGTGTGAAACTTTAGTAGATCAAGTTCTCAACAATACAAAAACTATGTTTTACTCTCTTGTATATCCCTATCCCCTTTCTTGCACGCAAACACCATTTGGAGACATTCGAGTCATGGACAGCGAGAGCTCTTGCACCTTTATGTTCTTATGTTGCTTGTTACAATGCTAATATAGACTCTTGCTTGTTATGACTTGAATTGAATTACATGCCTTGATTGCTTTACTTAAAAAGTTATTATATGGTTGATAGCATGTCACCACAGAAATTATGCTTGTTATTAATTACCTACTCGAGGACGAGCAGGAATTAAGCTTGGGGATGTTGATACGTTCAAAACGTATCTATAATTTCTGCTTGCTCCATGCTTCTTTTGTGTGATATTGCTATGATATTGATGCACTTCCATGCACTTTTGATCATATTTGGACTAACCTATTAACTCAGTGCACCACAGTGCCAGTTCCTGTTTTCTGCTGTTTTTCTATTTCAGGTTTCCCCCATATTAAAAGTGCTCCAAAAATTCCAGGAAAAATATAGGAAAAATCAGCGTACAGGAAGCTTCGCGAAGAACCAAAGATGGGCCAGAGGGGAGCCAGGGGAGGCCCAGGCGGCCACCTGGCGCGGCCCCACCCCTGGCCGCGCCAGGGGGGCGCCTGGGGCCCCTGCTCCGCCTCTGGCTGCCCCCCTTCGCATATATATCCATCTCGTCCCGAAACCCTCGAGGACAGAACCCTTTTTCGCGATCTCGCCTCTGTTCCGCCGCCGCAACGCTTCCAAGATCGGGAGCATCAGGAGAACTCTTCCTGGCACCCTGCCGGAGGGGAGAACCACCACCGGGAGCTTCTGCACCACCATGGACGCTTCCCGGATGAGTCGTGAGTAGTCCACCTTGGACCATGGGTGCATGATCAGTAGCTATGTGATGTTCTCCTCCCCTCTTTGCTCTTCATGGTTTAGACCTCGTGAGCTGCCCTACATGATCGAGGCACATATGTAATTTTTTTGTTGTTGCTTTGCTGAGTTTGCTGGGATCTGATGGATTATGAGACTATGTTCAGATTGTGTTTGAGTAATATATTTGATTCACCTCTTTTATATCTTGGTTCTTGAGTAATTCTTGCATGTTCTCCGTTGCTGTTTATTGCTTTGGCCAAGTAGTAGGTAGTAACTCCAAGAGGGAGCGTTATGCTTGATTGTGGGTTCATGCCCCCTGATGACTAGCTTGAGTGACAGAAACATGAGTCTAGGGGATGTGTTGTTGCCACAAGGGAGAAAACAACGGTGCTTATACTTGCGGGTGCAAGGATTGTTTACTTTACGCAAAGTTCTTTTAATGCAGTTGTCTGTTGCTTTGAGTTTACACTTTGGGTGGGATTCGCAACTTAATACCAGCGAGATGTTCTGGATAGATATCTCAAGGTGGATGATTAGTAGTAGATGCAGATGGATTTCGGTCTACTTGCCTTGGCGTACCGCCCATGCTTTTGAGCCTCTACCTTTCTTTGCAGCATAGTTAGCATTGGTTTGCGCACATAATCCTGTCAATTGCCTAGCTGTAATTTGTTTACTTCGCTTTGCTGTTTTATCGTCTTTTGGGAGAGAGACATCACTAGTGAACATCATGGGACCCCGGTCCATATTACCACCGGTGATCACACCTTCTATTTACTTCCTGTTTTTATTTCCTAGTTGCAGTCAAAGCTATCATTATTATCTCTTGTGTTTGATACTTTGTAAACAACAAGGCCGGAGGGATTGACAACCTCTCTGTACTCGTTGGGAGCAAAGTTATCTGTATCTGTGTGCAGGTCCCGTCAACCGCTAAGTTTCTGGCGCCGTTGACACCTACTTGTCAACCCTCGGAGTCTCACGGGATTCGATCCTTGGTATCTTTGCCAAGGGAAATTTGCCGCTACGCTACATCTCAACCTTCCACTTGGGGTAACCAACGAGGGGCGAGAAGCCATCAGGTTGCCGAGCGGAAAAACCATACTCTAACTGATTTGGTTAACGCCATGTTAGATACGTCGGGTTTATCCAAGGCATGGTGGGGGAGGCTATATTGACGGCATGTCATGCCCTGAATAAAGTTCCGACAAAGGACAATGAGATCACTCCCTATGAGAAATTGTTGGGGAACGTAGTATTTTAAAATTTTCCTACGATCACGCAAGATCTATCTACCAGATGCATAGCACCGAGAGGGAAGAGTGTGTCTACATACCCTCGTAGACCGGGAGCGGAAGCGTCAAGTGACGCGGTTGATGTTGTCGAACTTCTTCGCGATCCAACCGATCAAGCACCGAACGTACGGCACCTCCGCGTTCAGCACACATTCAGCTTGATGACGTCCCACGAGCTCTTGATCCAGTTGAGCTTCACGGGAGAGATTCGTCAGCACGACGGCGTGGTGATGGATATGATGTGTTCACCGGCGCAGGGCTTCGCCTAAGCTCCGCGACGGTATGACCGAGGTGTGATTCTGTGGAGGGGGGCACCGCACACGGCTAAAACAATTCAACTTGTGTGTCTTTGGGTGCCCCCCTGCCCCCGTATATAAAGGAGCAAGGGAGGGAGGCCGGCCGGCCCTTCCTGGTGCGGCTAGGGAGTGGACTCCTACTAGGAATAGGATTGCAATCCTATTCCTAGTAGGATTCACCAAGAGAAGGAAGGGGGAAAAGAATAGGAGAGGTGGCGCCCCCCCCCCCCTCAATCCTAGTCCAACTAGGAACCCTAGGTGGGGGCGCCGGCCAGCCCTATGGGCTGCCTCTCTCTTTCCCTTTAGGCCCACTATGGACCATCCCCTCTCGTAGGGAGTTCCGGTAATCCCCTCCGGCAATCCCGATAAATCTGAAACTTTTCCGGAACACTTCCGGTGTCCGAATATAGTCGTCCAATATATCAATCTTTATGTCTCGGACATTCCGAGACTCCTCGTCATGTCCGTGATCTCATCCGGGACTCCGAACTACCTTCGGTACATCAATACTCATAAAGTCATAATACCGATCGTCATCAAACGTTCAGCGTGCGGACCCTACGGGTTCGAGAACTATGTAGACATGACCGAGACTCATCTCCGGTCAATAACCAATAGCGGAACCTGGATGTTCATATTGGCTCCTACATATTCTACGAAGATCTTTTATCGGTCAGAACCGCATAACAACATACGTTGTTCCTTTTGTCAACGGTATGTTACTTGCCCGAGATTCGATCGTTGGTATCTCTATACCTAGTTCAATCTCGTTACTGGCAAGTCTCTTTACTCGTTTCGTAACTCATCATCTCATGACTAACTCATTAGTCTTTTGCTTGCAAGGCTTATTGTGATGTGTGTTACCGAGAGGGCCCAGAGATACCTCTCCGACACTCGGAGTGACAAATCCTAATCTTGATCTATGCCAACACCACGAATACTTTCGGAGACACCTGTAGAGCATCTTTATGATCACCTAGTTACGTTGTGACGTTTGATAGCACACAAGGTGTTCCTACGGTATTCGGGAGTTGCATAATCTCATAGTCATAGGAACATGTATAAGTCATGAAGAAAGCAATAGCAGTAAAACTAAACGATCATAGTGCTATGCTAATGGATGGGTCTTGTCCATCACATCATTCTCCTAATGATGTGATCCCGTTGATCAAATGACAACTCATGTCTATGGCTAGGAAACATAACCATCTTTGATCAATGAGCTAGTCTAGTAGAGGCATACTAGGGACATACTGTTTTGTCTATGTATTCACACATGTACTAAGTTTCCGGTTAATACAATTCTAGCATGAATAAAAGACATTTATCATGATATAAGGAAATATAAATAACATCTTTATTATTGCCTCTAGGGCATATTTCCTTCAGTCTCCCACTTGCACTAGAGTCAATAATCTAGCTCACATCGCCATGTGATTTAATACCGATAGTTCACATCGTTATGTGAATAACACCCATAGTTCACATCGCCATGTGACCAACACCCAAAGGGTTTACTAGAGTCAATAATCTAGTTCACATCGCTATGTGATTAATACCCAAGAGTAATAAGGTGTGATCATGTTTTGCTTGTGAGAGAAGTTTAGTCAACGGGTCTGTCACATTCAGATCCGTATGTATTTTGCAAATTTCTATGTCTACAATGCTCTGCATAGAGCTACTCTAGCTAATTGCTCCCACTTTCAATACGCACCCAGATTGATACTTAGAGTCATCTGGATTTAGTGTCAAAGCTTGCATCGGCGTAACCCTTTACGACGAACTCTTTATCACCTCCATAATCGAGAAATATTTCCTTAGTCATCCAATTACTAAGGATAATTTTGACCGCTGTACAGTGATCCACTCCCGGATTACTTTGGTACCTCCCTGCTAGACTTATAGCAAGGCACACATCAGGTCTGGTACACAGCATTGCATACATGATAGATCCTATGGCTGAGGCATAGGGAATGACTTTCATTTTCTCTCTATCTTCTGCAGTGGTCGGGCATTGAGTCTTACTCAACTTCATACCTTGTAAAACAGGCAAGAACCCTTTCTTTGACTGATCCATTTTGAACTTCTTCAAAATCTTATCAAGGTATGTGCTTTGTGAAAGTCCAATTAAGCGTCTTGATCTATCTCTATAGATTTTGATGCCTAATATGTAAGCAGCTTTACCAAGGTCTTTCTTTGAAAAATTCCTTTCGAATACTCCTTTATGCTTTCCAGAAAATTCTACATCATTTCCGATCGACAATATGTCATTCACATATACTTATCAGAAAGGTTGTAGTGCTCCCACTCACTTATTGTAAATACAGGCTTCACCGCAAGTCTGTATAAATCTATATGCTTTGATCAACTTATCAAAGCGTATATTCCAACTCCGAGATGCTTGCACCACTCCATAGATGGATCGCTGGAGCTTGCACAATTTGCTAGCACCTTTAGGATTGACAAAACCTTCTGGTTGCATCATATACAACTCTTCTTTAATAATTCCATTAAAGAACGCAGTTTCGTTATCCATTTGCCAGATTTCATAAAATGTGGCAATTGCTAACATGATTCGGACAGACTTAAGCATCGCTACAGGTGAGAAAGTCTCATCGTAGTCAACTCCTTGAACTTGTCGAAAACCTTTCGCAACAAGTCGAGCTTTGTAAACAGTAATATTACCGTCTGCGTCGGTCTTCCTCTTGAAGATCCATTTATTTTCGATGGCTTGCCGATCATCGGGCAAGTCAACCAAAGTCCACACTTTGTTCTCATACATGGATCCCATCTCAGATTTCATGTCTTCAAGCCATTTTGCGGAATCTGGGCTCATCATCGCTTCCTCATAGTTCGTAGGTTCATCATGGTCTAGTAACATGATTTCCAGAACTGGGTTGCCGTACCACTCTGGTGCGGAACGTACTCTGGTTGATCTACGACGTTCAGCAGAAACTTGATCCGAAGTTTCATGATCATTATCATTAACTTCCTCACCAATTGGTGTAGGAATCACTGGAACAATTTCCTGTGATGTACTACTCTCCAATCCGGGAGAAGGTACAATTACCTCATCAAGTTCTACTTTCCTCCCACTCACTTCTTTCGAGAGAAACTCTTTCTCTAGAAAGGATCCACTCTTAGCAACAAAGACCTTGTCTTCGGATCTGTGATAGAAGGTGTACCCAACAGTTTCTTTTGGGTATCCTATGAAGATTTACCTCTCTGATTTGGGTTCGAGCTTATCATGTTGAAACTTTTTCACATAAGCATCGCAGTCCCAAACTTAAAGAAACGACAACTTTGGTTTCTTGCCAAACCATAGTTCATAAGGTGTCGTATCAACGGATTTAGATGGTGCCCTATTTAACGTGAATGCAGCTGTCTCTAATGCATAACCCCAAAAGCGATAGTGGTAAATCGGTAAGAGACATCATAGATCGCACCATATCCAATAAAGTACGGTTACGACGTTCAGACACACCATTACGCTGTGGTGTTCCGGGTGGCGTGAGTAGTGAAACTATTTCACATTGTTTTTACAGAAGGCCAAACTCGCTAACTCAAATATTTTACCTCTACGATCATATCGTAGAAACTCTTATTTTCTTGTTACAATGATTCTCCACTTCACTCTGAAATTCTTTGAACTTTTCAAATGTTTCAGACTTGTGCTTCATTAAGTAGATATACCTATATCTGCTCAAATCATCAGTGAAGGTCAGAAAATAACGATACCCGCCGCGAGCTTCAACACTTATTGGTCCACATACATCTGTATGTATGATCTCCAACAAATCTGTTGCTCGCTCCATAGTTCCTGGAGAACGGAGTTTTAGTCATCTTGCCCATGAGGCATGGTTCACAAGCACCAAATGATTCATAATCAAATGATTCCAAAAGTCCATCATTATGGAGTTTCTTCATGTGTGTTACACCAATATGACCTAAACGGCAGTGCCACAAATAAGTTGCACTATCATTATTAACCTTGCATCTTTTGGCTTCAATATTATGAATATGTGTATCACACGATCGAGATCCAACAAACCATTTTCATTGGGTGTATGACCATAGAAGGTTTTATTCATGTAGACAGAACAACAATTATTCTTTAACTTACATGAATAACCGTATTGCAATAAACATGATCAAATCATATTCATGCTCAACACAAACACTAAATAACACTTATTTAGGTTCAACACTAATCCCGAAATTATAGGGAGTGTGCGATGATGATCATATCAATCTTGGAACTGCTTCCAATACACATCGTCACTTCATCCTTTAACTAGTTTATGTTCATTATGCAACTCCCATTTCGAGTTACTACTCTTTAGCAACTGAACCAATATCAAATACCGAGGGGTTGCTATGAACACTAGTAAAATACTCATCAATAATCTGTATATCAAATATACCTTTGTTCACTTTGCCATCCTTCTTATCCGCCAAATATCTAGGGCAGTTCCACTTCTAGTGACCATTTCCTTTGTAGTAGAAGCGCTTGTTTCAAGCTTGAGTTTAGCTTTGGGTTTCTTCACGGGTGTGACAGCTTGCTTGTCATTCCTTTTGAAGTTCCCCTTCTATCCCTTTGCCCTTTACTTGAAACAAGTGGTCTTATTAACCATCAACACTTGATGCTCTTTCTTGATTTCTACCTTCGCCGATTTCAGGATCGCGAAGAGCTCGGGAATTACCTTCGTCATCCCTTGCATATTATAGTTCATCACGAAGTTCTACTAACTTGGTGATAGTGACTAGAGAACTTTGTCAATTACTATTTTATCTGGAAGAATAACTCCCACTTGATTCAAGTAATTGTAGTACCCAGACAATCTGAGCACATGCTCACTGGTTGAGCTATTCTCCTCCATCTTGTAGGCAAAGTACTGTCAGAGGTCTTATACCTCTCGACACGGGCATGAGTATGAAATACTAATTTCAACTCTTGGAACATCTTATATGCTCCGTGGCGTTCAAAACGTTTTTGAAGTCCCGGTTCTAAGCCGTAAAGCATGGTGCACTTAAACTATCAAGTAGTCATCATATCGAGCTTTTGTCAAAATGTTCATAACGTCTACATCTGCTCCTGCAATAGGTCTGTCACCTAGCGGTGCATCAAGGACATAATTCTTCTGTGCAGCAATGAGGATAATCCTCAGATCACGGAACAATTCCGCATCATTGCTACTAACATCTTTCAACTTGGTTTTCTCTAGGAACATATGAAAAATAAACGGGGAGCAACATCGCGAGCTATTGATCTACAACATAGATATGCTAATACTACCAGGACTAACTTCATGATAAATTAAGGTTCAATTTAATCATATTAATTAAAGAACTCCCACTTAGATAGACATCCCTCCGGTCATCTAAATGATCACGTGATCCAAATCAACTAAACCATGTCCGATCATCACGTGAGATGGAGTAGTTTCAATGGTGAACATCTTATGTTGATCATATCTACTATATGATTCACGCTCGACCTTTCGGTCTCCAGTGTTCCGAGGCCATATCTGTATATGCTAGGCTCGTCAAGTTTAACCCGAGTATTCTGCGTGTGCAAAACTGGCTTACACCCGTTGTATTTGAACGTAGAGCTTATCACACCCGATCATCACTTGGTGTCTCGGCACGACGAACTTTCGCAACGGTGCATACTCAGGGAGAACACTTATACCTTGAAATTTAGTAAGGGATCATCTTATAATGCTACCGTCGTTCTAAGCAAAATAAGAAGCATAATAAGATAAACATCACATGCAATCAAAATATGTGACATGATATGGCCATCATCATCTTGTGCTTTTGATCTCTATCTCCAAAGCACCGTCATGATCACCTTCGTCACCGGCGCGACACCTTGATCTCCATCGTAGCATCGTTGTCGTCTCGCCAACTATTGCTTCCTCAACTATCGCTACCGCTTAGTGATAAAGTAAAGCAATTACATGGCGATTGCATTTCATACAATAAAGCGACAACCATATGGCTCCTGCCAGTTGCCGATAACTTTACAAAACATGATCATCTCATACAAAATCGTATAACTCATCATGTCTTGACCATATCACATCACAACAAGCCCTGCAAAAACAAGTTAGACGTCCTCTACTTTGTTGTTGCAAGTTTTACGTGGCTGCTACGGGCTTTAGCAAGAACCGTTCTTACCTACGCATACAAAACCACAACGATGTTTCGTCAAGTATGTGCTGTTTTAACCTTCACAAGGACCGGGCGTAGCCACACTTGATTCAGCTAAAGTGAGAGAGACAGACACCCGCCAGTCACCTTTAAGCAACGAGTGCTCGTAACGGTGAAACCAGTCTCGCGTAAGCGTACGTGTAATGTCGGTCCGGGCCGCTTCATCTCACAATACCGCCGAAGCAAAGTATGACATGCTGGTAAGTAGTATGACTAGTATCGCCCACAACTCATTGTGTTCTACTCGTGCATATCATCTACGCATAGACCTGGCTCATGATGCCACTGTTGGGGAACGTAGTATTTTAAAATTTTCCTACGATCACGCAAGATCTATCTACCAGATGCATAGCAACGAGAGGGAAGAGTGTGTCTACGTACCCTCGTAGACCGGGAGCGGAAGCGTCAAGTGACGCGATTGATGTTGTCGAACTTCTTCGCGATCCAACCGATCAAGCACCGAACGTACGGCACCTCCGCGTTCAGCACACGTTCAGCTTGATGACGTCCCACGAGCTCTTGATCCAGTTGAGCTTCACGGGAGAGTTTCGTCAGCACGACGGCGTGGTGACGGATATGATGTGTTCACCGGCGCAGGGCTTCGCCTAAGCTCCGCGACGGTATGACCGAGGTGTGATTCTGTGGAGGGGGGCACCGCACACGGCTAAAACAATTCAACTTGTGTGTCTTTGGGTGCCCCCCTGCCCCCGTATATAAAGGAGCAAGGGAGGGAGGCCGGCCGACCCTTCCTGGTGCGGCTAGGGAAGGAGTCCTACTAGGAATAGGATTGCAATCCTATTCCTAGTAGGATTCACCAAAAGGAAGAAGAGGGAAAGGAATAGGAGAGGTGGCGCCCCCCCCCAATCCTAGTCCAACTAGGAACCCTAGGTGGGGCGCCGGCCAGCCCTATGAGCTGCCTCTCTCTTTCCCTTTAGGCCCACTATGGACCATCCCCTCTCGTAGGGGGTTCCGGTAACCCCCTCCGGCATTCCCGATAAATCCGAAACTTTTCCGGAACACTTCCGGTGTCCGAATATAGTCGTCCAATATATCAATCTTTATGTCTCGGACATTCCGAGACTCCTCGTCATGTCCGTGATCTCATCCGGGACTCCGAACTACCTTCGGTACATCAATACTCATAAACTCATAATACCGATCGTCATCAAACGTTAAGCGTGCGGACCCTACGGGTTCGAGAACTATGTAGACATGACCGAGACTCATCTCCGGTCAATAACCAATAGCGGAACCTGGATGTTCATATTGGCTCCTACATATTCTACGAAGATCTATTATCGGTCAGAACCGCATAACAACATACGTTGTTCCTTTTGTCAACGGTATGTTACTTGCCCGAGATTCGATCGTCGATATCTCTATACCTAGTTCAATCTCGTTACTGGCAAGTCTCTTTACTCGTTCCGTAACTCATCATCTCATGACTAACTCATTTAGTCTTTTGCTTGCAAGGCTTATTGTGATGTGTGTTACCGAGAGGGCCCAGAGATACCTCTTCGACACTCGGAGTGACAAATCCTAATCTTGATCTATGCCAACACCACGAATACTTTCGGAGACACCTGTAGAGCATCTTTATGATCACCCAGTTACGTTGTGACGTTTGATAGCACACAAGGTGTTCCTACGGTATTCGGGAGTTGCATAATCTCATAGTCATAGGAACATGTATAAGTCATGAAGAAAGCAATAGCAGTAAAACTAAACGATCATAGTGCTATGCTAACGGATGGGTCTTGTCCATCACATCATTCTCCTAATGATGTGATCCCGTTGATCAAATGACAACTCATGTCTATGGCTAGGAAACATAACCATCTTTGATCAATGAGCTAGTCTAGTAGAGGCATACTAGGGACATACTGTTTTGTCTATGTATTCACACATGTACTAAGTTTCCGGTTAATACAATTCTAGCATGAATAAAAGACATTTTTCATGATATAAGGAAATATAAATAACATCTTTATTATTGCCTCTAGGGCATATTTCCTTCAGAAATGGGCGAAGATAAGGACAACACTCTCGTACTTGCGTACTTGGGGCTGTTTGGCGAAAGTCAACGTGCCGATCTCCAAAAAGCGCAAGCTTGGACCGAAGACCGTGGACTGCGTTAATTTGGGCTACGCTAAGAATAGCGTTGGCTATAGATTTCTAGTAGTGAAATCTGAGGTGCCTGACCAGAAGTTCGGTACAATTATGGAGTCTAAGGATGCTACATTCTTCGAGGATATATTTCTTATGAGAGATATGCAAAGCACTTATAGACAGGAATCTAAGGAGACTCCTGAGCCTGCCATTCCTATGGAATACTATGAACAAACACATGATGAAAATCCTGAGGAGGATGATGAGAAAACCCTTGGTAGGGGCAAGAGACAAAGGACTGCAAAGAACTTTGGTGATGATTTCTTCGCTGGCGGTCTGGACGCTGGTCGGACGCCGGCAAGATCCTCACTGGCACGCTGGTCGGACGTCGGCAGGGCAGCTAGCTGGCCCGTGCGCGCCGCAACTCCCTTCGCCGGTGGTCTCCTTCGTCGACGCCCGCAAACTGTTCGACAGTTTGCCAAGGTACAAAATGGACTCCGCCGACGAGTTCTTTTTTTCACAATTTACTTTGCGACTCCTACGATTCATCGTCCGATGATGAGGAGGAGATATTGGCTGCCGTGTTGGTCCATCACCACCTCAATAGCCAGCGTCCGGCGTTCCATTGCTCCATTCGGGCCACCTTCCGCCGTTGAATCGCAACCGAGAGAGCGGGCATTTCCTTCTTTGGAAGGACTACTTTGATACAACAAATACGTTGTTCAACATCAGATATTCCGCTGCCGTTTTCGTATGAGTAGGCATCTTTTCAACCGTATTAGAGAGGGGGGTGATCGGCTATGATGACTATTTCGAGTGCAAAGAGGATGCCGTTGGAAAGATTGGTTTCTCCTCTTATCAGAAATGCACTGCCGCCATCCGAATGCTTGCGTACGGAGTGCCCGATGATCTCATTGACGAGTACGTCTGTATGAGCAAGTCTACATGTCTAGAGTCCTTGTATAAGTTTTGTAAAGATGTTATTGCTGTGTTTGGCCCTGAGTATTTGAGAGAGCCGACTCCTGTAGATACAACCATGTCGGAGAGAAGAGGAGAAGATTTTCCCAAGAGTAAGAGAGTGCTAGGAAGGATGTCGAGCATGCCTTTGATGTTTTGCAATCTCGATGGGGCATCGTTCGGTATCATGCTAATACCTGGAGCACGCAGAAACTGTGGGAGGTGATGACTGCTTGTGTGATCGTGCACAATATGATCGTAGAAGAGGAACGTCCGGAACGTCTGTACGACCAAGAGTAAGAGAGTGCTAGGAAGGATGTCGAGCGTGCCTTTGATGTTTTGCAATCTCGATGGGGCATCGTTCGGTATCATGCTAATACCTGGAGCACGCAGAAACTATGGGAGGTGATGACTGCTTGTGTGATCGTGCATAATATGATCTTAGAAGAGGAACGCCCGGAACGTCTGTACGATCAAGGCTTTCAGTTTCAGACTGAGAATGTTGTGCCTGGGCATGGAGGAGCAGCAACGTTTGAACAGTTCATCCAATTTCATCATGACATGCGTGATGGGAAACTCACGTGCAACTGCAAAATGATTTGATTGAGCATATGTGGGCTCACGTTGGCAACATGTATCTTCTTTATTCGGCTTGCAAAACTGTGCGAGACATTTTTACTTTTATTCGGCTTGTCAAACTATGCTATTTATTTGGTTGAAACTATATTGTTTGACTATATGTTTCAATGCAAAAAAAATGTGTGTGAAACAATGTTAAAATGAGCTATTTGTTGAAATAGGGTGGTCAGCCGGTCACACGGACATAAAATGGATCGGCGCGTTGGACGCACTGCTAATCCAAATCTAAAACAGGACGAACGTCGGGCGAACGATCGATCCAAACGGACAAAACGTGGACAAAAGCGCCTTCCGTTTGGATGGGCCCATTGGAGTTGCTCTTATCGATCGCAAAACAAAACCAAAGATGAATGTTGACGTCGCCAAGAGTCCAACTTCTTTTCTCCCTTTTCGACAATGAAAAAGACATTACTAGTAGAGATATTGTTTTTGCTGATTGTGATCCCAGGTATTTTATCAGAAGTTTGCGTATCTCACGGTCATAGTATCACCCACCCTCGGCACGGCACAAATGCAAAGGCAAGAGACTTCCCACGGAAAAAAGAGAGCGGGCTCGCGATGCACTGCAGGTCTGCAACGCATGCACGGTCTGAGCACCCAGTGGAGCATCACATGCCGAGTAGAGACAGCAGGAGCAGGCCTCGTCCTCTCCACAGTAACGCTTCCATAACTGCTCACCCTCCACCACCGTCCACCACCCCCTCTCCCCTTCCTCGTGCCCAGCTGCCCTACATATACCCAGGAGATCCAACCAAAAAGATCTCCAACTCCACAATTCACATTGCTCCTAGCCTCCTACCCAGGCACGCGCGGAGAAGAGAAGCAAGCACCATGGCGAAGATCTCCTTCCTCCTCCTGGCGCTCCTCGTCCTCGCCGTCGCGTTCCCAATGGTAATCACCCGTGCCAGTTCGCCTCTCTCCTTCATCCTTCCGCCATGCATGTATGTTTCTTGAACTCACCGCTGCTCTTCTCCTTTGGGCTGTGTCGTGCAGGAGGTGTTGGGAGGAGGAGGAGGAGCAGGCGGAGGAGGAGGCGGCGGCGGCAAGCTCAAGCCATGGGGTAAACCCACTTGCGCTCGCAGTATTGCTAGTGCATTTTTGCCGCGTTTCGTCTAGCTTGGTCTTTTCTGTTGTAAAAATAAACTGATGTTTTCTGGGGCGTTGTGTGTGTGCGCAGAGTGCTCGTCCAAGTGCTCGTCGCGGTGCTCGGGGACGCAGTACAAGAAGGCGTGCCTGACCTACTGCAACAAGTGCTGCGCCACCTGCCTCTGCGTGCCGCCGGGCACCTACGGCAACAAGGGCGCCTGCCCCTGCTACAACAACTGGAAGACCAAGGAGGGAGGCCCCAAGTGCCCCTAGATTCCTGATTTTCTTCTTCTTTCTGGGGTGCCAGCTTGCGGTTGATGGCCATTCACTGCTCGGCCCTCAAGATGTTGCTAGATCTGAATTACTATGTGAGAGGCATGCATTTAGTGGCATGTGAATTGCCCTCTCAGTTATCTGTGTTTCTATCAGTAAGAAGATGTGGAAAAATGGAGGCTCTCCCACTTGATTATAGTGGGACCTATCGAGCTTTATGTTCCTTGTGCGCCTGTGCACCGTGCTTTCTTGTCTCAAAAGTCAGATGAAACATGCAGTGCCCGTACCATTCGGCATGAATGGTGAGCTATCCACAATGAACAAAAGCATGCAACGCCCGTTCATCTTTCTTTCGTTTTCAGATGTGCAATTAGCACCTTCTGCTGTTATTGGTACTGAGGCCATCCAAATCGATCACGCAGACGCTAAAACGACCACTTACCGCAGTGTTTGTTTGTTAGGGGAGAAACAAATTTGTTCTGCCTGTTTGGGTGCTTAATTAGGAGCTCTGCACGCCTAATTGGATTATTAATTTCTTTAGTTTTTTTTGCGGGGTATTAATTTCGTTAGTCATCTAAACGTTGCTAAAATAGTAGTACTACTAGTTAGCATTGCAGCCCGATCAAAAGAAAAGGTTAGCATTGCAGGCTGTGACCCTTATGTGTGCGCTTGTAATCAGAAAATCACCAGCTCAACAAAAGAATAATAGAAAAGCTAAAAAGTCTTTCTTTTGCGAGAATTTTTTCGATCTATTCATCTTCAATCATGGCAGTACAACGAAATATCGGAAATAATAGAAATTACATCCAGATCCGTAGACCACCTAGTGACAACTACCAGCACTGAAGCGAGCCGAAGGCGCGCCACCGTCATCGCCCCTCCATCGCCGGAGTCGGGCACAACTTGTTGTAGTAGATATTCGGGAAGTCGTCGTGCTAAGGCCCTGTTGGACCAGCGCATCAGAACAGCAACCGCCGCAGATGAAGAATAACGTAGATCAGAAAATTTCAATCCGAAGGCAGACGAACGTAGACGAACAACGACGAGATCCGAGCAAATCCACCAAAGATAGATCCGCCGGAGACACACCTCCACACGCCCACCAACGATGCTAAACGCATCGCCGGAACGGGGCTAGGCGGGGAGACCTTTATTCCATCTCCAGGGAGCCGCCGCCGTCTCGTCTTCCTGAATAGGACACAAACCCTAGCAAAACTGAAAGAAACGATTAAAAATGGAGCCCTCCCGTCGACCCTTGCCGAGATCCACCGCGCCCCCATGGCCGTAAGGCCATCGGAGAGGAGGCGGACCTGCGGCGGCGTCGGCGGGAGGCAAAAACCCTAGCTTTTTATGGAGGAGGAGGCGGCGGCTACACAGGCTTCCGTCAATCTGTAATCACCTTGTTTACATATTCAATAAGCCAAATTCTATCTAAAAAAGCATCTAAACGCACGGAAAATAGAGGATACACCTGGTTGTAGATGAACCCTATAAATGAATTTCAGGGATATATTTTAACAATTCATGAAAAAGTCAAAAATCTTTGAAACTGTTTTTGAACAAACTTGACTAATTGGTGTACTTGTAAAAAAAATGACAATGACAAACTGTTGTCAAAAAACCTGAGCATAATTTTTTTTGTCCAGGACAATATAGAGTGAATAGTACCTCTAATATAGTGCCGATTTTGATTTTGTCCTGGACAATACCACGGAAGTCATTTCTCCCTCAAATTTTTTACATGAGAGTAACACATTATCAAGTTTTTTGCCAACAAATTTCATGATTTTCGACCATTTTTTGAATTACTTTTTTTGGCGATACGGGTGCACCAGCACCCAAGAGCCAAACGTTTCTCAATCTAAACACACTCATTTTATTTTTCGGGAAAGTTGGAAGGCTATGCAGTGGCAGCGCTAGGGGTATTCTTGGGTCTTCACGTGAATACCCATGATTTTTATAAAACAGTGTTGATTTGGCAAAACAGTGACAATTTTCGAAAAACAGCAATGATTTTAGCATAATGAATACACATAAATACCCAGAAGCAAATTTCTAGAGCCGCTACTGAGGCTATGTATTACTATTAGATAAACCAGCCTTTTTTTCGCGAGAAAATTTCCAATCTATTCATCTTCAATCACGGCAGTACAACGAATACTAAAAATAATAGAAATTACACCAGATCCATAGACCACCTAGCGACGACTACAAGCACTGAAGCGAGCCGAAGGCGCGCCGCCATCATCACCCCTCCATCGCCGGAGTCGGGCACAACTTGTTGTAGTAGACAGTCGGGAAGTCGTCGTGCTAAGGCCCCATAGGACCAGCGCACCAGAACAGCAATCGCCGCAGATGAAGAATAATGTAGATCAGAAGGATCTAACCCGAAGACACACGAACGTAGACGAACAACGACAAGATCCGAGCAAATCCACCAAAGATACATCCGTCGGAGACACACCTCCACACGCCCACCAACGATGCTAGACGCACCATCGGAACGGGCGCTAGGCGGGGAGACATTTATTCCATCTTCAGGGAGCCGTCGTCGTCTCGTCTTCCTGAGTAGGACACAAACCCTAGCAAAACTGAAAGAAACGACTAAAAACGGAGCCCTCCCGCCGGCCCTTGCCGAGATCCATCGTGCCTCCATGGCCCTAGGGCCACCGAAGAGGAGGCGGATCTGCGGCGGTGCCGACGGGAGGCAGAAACCCTAACTTCTTTTTGGAGGAGGAGGAGGCGGCGGCAGGGTGCGTGGCCTTTCTTTTTTAGATAAACCAGCCTTACACGAACTCACATACCGGAAGAAGAAATTACACACGTGTCCTTGAAAGCTTGTTGATGCCTTCGATCTTCGTCTCAGTGGAGTGATTTTATTGAAACCCGGGAGCTTGAAAGCCATCGGTTGGGAAGTCGTTAATGTAGATCAGAAGACACCGAATCATGGTTTGGCTGAGCTTCATCGAACGGAGAAGGAACCGGAGAAAAAACAATAGTGTGATGTCACCTACTCCATAGTGCGGGCGAGGTCAAGCGTCCGCCCTACCTTGATTATGCACACAAAATATACTTGTACTCTGCGTCGCTGCGTACACATGCATCTAGTCGTGTATGCATCGCTGGATGGCTGGGAAGGTCGGAAAGAACTCCTTTGGTTTGGAGAAATTTCATAAGAATTATATAGGATATGATTTTTATAGGAATTTTTTCTTTAGAGCCCTTTTTGGATCATAGGAATGGATTCCTATTTCTACATAGGATTGGTTTCTATCCTTCACATTTCATAGGAAAATAAAAATGAGTCTAGACTCAATGGAAAAATTCCTTTTGGTGTGAACCAAATGACATCTCTTTTTCTATTCCTAATCATAGGATTTGAGATACATGTCATCTTATTTCCTACAAATTTTTTATTCCTATGATAATTCTATCCTATGAACCAAAGGAGGCCAAAAAGAAAAGGAAGAAACTGGACGGTCTGGTCTGCTGGTGAGGCTTTGGCGACTTACTTGGGCCTAGTCCTAGTATTGTGTGCAACTTAAATGAGCCTAGTCGTTGCTTAAAAAAATGGGTCTAGTTGTGCTACTGTATGGTCATCGTTCGTTAGCTGACCGACGAGGCAGCGATACCATAGAAATGCATGCTCTAGCCAATGCAACTAAAAAATTGATCTAATGAAAGAGACTAGGTAGTACATTATACGTCAACACTCACCCTCATGTGTGGCTCTCTCAGGACTAAACGTGGACCAAAAGTGAGCTGCAATTTCATTGCGCCAACCGGAACTGTTGTCGAAGATCTTGCCCCAAGATATCTGGATTGGATAGAGTTCAGTCGCGCACGTACATGTCAGCCTACGAGGTTCCATGAGGGCGTGACCTGAAGCTTTGTTGTTTGTTGACACCATGAGACATGTTGGCTTCTCGATTTCTATGGTATAGACAGCTGTTGAGAAGGTCATGGTGGCTGAGATCGAAGGATTAGTTAGACGGACCGGGCCTTCGAAGCGAAGGAGTCAACCATGTTTGATAACTCTCAGGAGCAGCAACGTCAAGTGGGGGCGATAACATTAGAGGATTTCATTTTTGGTGGTGCTCCTTGGATGCCGAGCTGGGACTTTTAGGGTGAAAACTTGAAGTTTGGTCTTCATTGATTGTGCCTGGCAATTGCCTTGCTGACGGAATTATTTTGAGAGCTTAGACTTCTTCAGGGTGAAAACCTAAGATTTTAGATCGGGCAACGATAACGTTTGTGCATTGTTTCCTTCTTGAAGGCGTTGCTTTTGGAGATTTTTTATGTTTTCCTGATGCTGTATTTGATGGTGGTTTGTGTGCGGCTGCTGAGAGGAGACGATCACTGTAGCGGGACCGTTGTCTTTTTTTTTTTCTTTGACTGCATGTATCCTGGATGCCTTTGCGACATCTTGTAGGTGCCGAGACTAGGTGTAATTGATATCTTCACGCTATTAATATATTTCCCTTTTCGAAGAAAAAAAATGAACGATCCTCTCCTTGTCAGCATGGGCCATCACCATTTGGTTTGCTGCCTGGATGAAGTTCTTGCGTCGTTGCGAACACACCTTGGCGTGGACGAAGGACGTGTTTGCTTCCTCGAAGCTAGGTGATCCTTGACGCCTACCTCTTCCTCGCCCGCTTAATGGCAGCGAGCCTGATTACTGTTAAATTGTGATCCAAATTATATCATGTTGGACTAGACGTAGTACAACAGGTGTGGGCCTTTCCGTTGACGTCGACGTGTACGAGTACAACTCGTTTACTTGTCCTCCAAGGACTCTCATGTATTGCGCTCTTATATATCCCATGTAGTCGCACCTAAGACGGCCTGTCGTCTCGTGCTTGTAATACTCCTCCTCATAGTGATTGCGCCTTCGTGCGTCCGTGGTTTTCTCCCGCAAGGGTTTCCACGTAAAAATCCGTGTCTCTCTGTCTCGTTTATTCTCGTTATTATCTAACAAGTGGTATCAGAGCCGTCTGCGCGTCCGCCGTCCGCGCCGCGCGTGACTTGCGATCGATCGAATCCGGAGCCGGATCGATTTGCAAGAGGCCGAGATCGACATCTCTTTCGGCTGCCATCGATTGACTTTGGTCATCAATCCAGCCGAGTTGCCGCTGCTGCGCGCCGTAGGCAGCGTCCCGCATATTAATTCCTGAGCCAACTCGCCGCTACCAACCGAGAAGCAAGGCCGCAAGTTCTTCTGCTGATTGGCGAAGGCGCTGTTTCCAGATCGATTATAATACTTGATCTTTTGGATAGGCTGCTACAGGCGTCGCTGCTGCTCCACGTACTTTCCATCACGTCAAAGCTGTTTTGGACTTTGCTACGTCCACCGAGCATACTATCATCAGGTGCTATTTTTTACTGATTCTTTGCCCTGCAAATTAATTCTTTTGAGAATTTTTCTATCGGCTTGCACTACTTGTGTACACAGATTTTATCGACTCATGGCTTCCATGAAGTACGATCTTCCGCTGCTGGACCGTGACACAAGGTTTACCCTATGGCAAGTCAAGATGCGGGCGTTGTTGGCACAGGCCGACTATGATGATGCACTGGATAGTTTTGGGAAGAACCGAATTCAGGACTGGACTACTGATGAGAAAAGAAGGGATCGTAAGGCTTTGTCACAAATTCAACTCCATTTGCATAATAATATTTTGCAGGAAGTTTTGAGCGAGAAAACTGCCGCCGCTCTATGGTTAAAGCTGGAAAGCATTTGCATGACAAAAGATCTTACCAGCAAGATGCATCTGAAGCAAAAATTATTCCTGCACAGGTTACCCGAGGGAGGTAATGTTTTGAATCATATTTCTGAATTTAAAGAGATCATATCCGATCTAGCTGCAATGGAGGTTAAGTATGAAGAGGAAGATACTGCTTTAATGCTACTTTGTTCACCGCCAAGTTCTTATACCAATTTTAGAGACACCATATTATATAGTCGTGATACTTTCACACTTAATGAAGTTTATGAAGCTTTGAACTCTAAGGAGAAGATGAAATTAATGGTGCCTCATGATGGTTCGAGTTCATCCCAGGCCGAGGGATTATCTGTTCGTGGCAGGACAAAGGAGAAGAACTCCAATAATGGAAACAGAGGCAAAAGTAAGAACGGCCACAGAGGCCGGTCGCAATCCAGAGACAAGAAGTATTGCAGATATTGCAAGAGATACGGGCATGACATCTCCGAGTGTTTCAAGTTGCAGAACAAGGAAAAGAGAAAAGGTAACAAACAAGGTGAAAATTCTGCTAACGTTGCTCGTGATGATAATTCCGATGATGCTCTTGTCGTTACTGCTGGATGTGCTGAGACCAATGATGAGTGGGTACTTGACACTGCATGTACTTTTCATATGTGCCCGCATAGAGATTGGTTTACTACTTTTGATTCCACTACTGCTGCTGGTTCCGTTTTGGGTTTTGATAATTCACCATGCAAGATTGAAGGCATAGGTTCCATTCGAATCAAGATGTTTGATGGCACAATCAGAACTTTGACAGATGTTCGGTATATTCCGAACATGAAGAGAAATCTTATCTCTGTGAGTGCCCTTGATGTAAAGGGCTACAAGTATTCAGGTGGAGATAGTGTTTTGAAGGTCACCAGAGGTTCACTTATTGTGATGAAAGGTGACTTAAGTTCGACCAATGGTCTTTATTACCTTCGAGGTTCTACCGTTTCAGGTAACGCTACTCCAGTTATTTCAAAGAATTCTGATTGTGATGCTGCTAACCTTTGGCATATGCGTCTTGGACATATGAGTGAACTTGGTTTGGCAGAGTTAAATAAGAGAGGTCTTCTTAAAGGATACGAAACTGGTAAATTTAAATTTTGTGAGCATTGTATTTTCGGCAAGCACAAGAGGGTGAGGTTCAATACTTCGACTCATACAACTGAAGGTATTCTTGATTATGTGCATTCTGATTTATGGGGACCGTCTCGCAAGAAGTCACTAGGTGGTGCTAGTTACATGCTGACCATAATTGATGATTATTCAAGAAAAGTTTGGCCTTATTTCTTGAAGCATAAATGGCAAGCATTCTCAGCATTTAAGGAGTGGAAGATTATGATTGAAAGACAAACTGAAAGGAAGGTAAAAATACTTCGCACTGATAATGGTATGGAATTCTGTTCTAAGCAATTTAATAATTATTGCAAGTCTGAAGGCATTGTCAGACACTACACCGTTCCTTATACTCCTCAACAAAACGGTGTTGCTGAGCGTATGAACAGGACCATTATTTCCAGAGCCCGTTGCATGTTGTCAAACGCAGGTTTGCATAAGCGTTTTTGGGCTGATGCCGCTTCCACTGCTTGTTATCTCATTAACCGTTCACCATCTATTGCTCTTAATAAGAAAACTCCAATTGAGGTATGGTCTGGTTCACCTGCTGATTATTCACAGTTGAGAGTTTTTGGTTGCACTGCTTATGCTCATGTTGATAATGGAAAATTGGAGCCTAGGGCTGTTAAGTGCATCTTTCTTGGTTATAAGTCTGGTGTTAAAGGTTTTAAATTGCGGAATCCTGAAACCCAGAAGGTTGTTATTAGCAGAAATGTTATCTTTAATGAATCTGCTATGTTACATGATGTTCCATCTACTAATGTTCCCGTTGAGAGTGAACAGCAGGCTACTCTTTAGCATTCTACTGTTCAGGTGGAGCATGTTATTGATTCAGATGATACATCCGGTAATGAAAATGTTGATGCACATGATGATCCCGTCGTTGATGATGAACATGTCACTCCCACTCCAAATCAGCCTATTGTTCCACCCGGTTGGAATCTTGCACGTGACAGAGTTAGGCGGGGTACTGATAAACCTAAAAGGTTAATTGAAGAGTGCAATATTGTTTCTTTTGCTTTATCTGTTGCAGAGGAAATTGAAGGTAATGCTGAGCCTTCTTCATATTCCGAGGCTATTATTTCTCGTGATAGAATAAGTGGATGACCGCTATGCATGATGAGATGGAATCACTCGAAAATAATGGCACTTGGGATTTAGTAAAATTACCGAGATAAAAGAAACCTATTCGTTGCAAGTGGGTTTTCAAGAGGAAAGAAGGTGTTTCTCCTAATGATGAGACAAGATATAAAGCAAGGTTAGTTGCTAAAGGTTATAGCCAGATTCCAGGTATTGACTATAACGAAGTCTTTTCTCCTGTTGTGAAGCATAGCTCTATTCGCACTTTACTCAGTATTGTTGCCATGAATGATTTTGAGCTTGAACAATTGGATGTTAAAACCGCATTCTTACATGGAGAATTAGAAGAGGATATTTATATGGAACAACCTGAAGATTTTGTTATTCCTGGAAAAGAAAAGCTTGTCTGCAAGTTAAAGAAATCTCTTTATGGATTGAAGCAATCCCCTAGACAGTGGTACAAGAGATTTGACACATTTATGCTCTCTCGAGGTTTCAAAAGGTCTAATTATGATAGTTGTGTTTATTTGAAAACTGTCAAAGGTTCAACTATTTATTTGCTCCTTTATGTTGATGATATGTTAATTGCTGCAAAGAGTATGCCAGATATTAATGAACTAAAGAAGCAATTGAGTAATGAATTTGAGATGAAGGATTTGGGTGCTGCAAAGAAAATTCTTGGCATGGAAATATCCAGAGATAGGCCGTCTGGAAAGGTATATCTAAGTCAGAAGGGATATATTGATAAAGTTCTTCGTTGTTTTAATATGCATAATGCCAAGCCAGTAAGTACTCCGTTAGCTGCACACTTCAAATTATCATCAGCTTTATGTCCGAAGTCAGATGCAGATATTGAGTACATGTCTAGAGTTCCCTATTCGAGTGCAGTTGGTTCACTTATGTATGCCATGGTTTGTTCTCGTCCGGATTTGTCATATGCATTGAGTGTTGTCAGTAGATACATGGCTAATCCTGGAAAAGAGCATTGGAGAGCAGTTCGGTGGATTTTCAGATACCTGCGAGGTACTTCTAATGCTTATTTACAGTTTGGGAAAACCGGAGATGGACTTGTTGGTTTTGTTGATTCTGATTTTGCTGGTGATTTGGATAAGAGAAGATCGCTCACAGGTTATGTTTTCACCATTGGTGGTTGTGCTGTGAGTTGGAGAGCAACTTTGCAGTCTATTGTGGCTTGTTCCACTACTGATGCCGAGTATATGGCTATTTCTGAGGCGTGCAAAGAAGCTATCTGGTTGAAAGGTTTGTACACTGAGCTTTGTGGAGATTCATCTTGCCCTACCGTATTTAGTGACAGTCAAAGTGCTATATATCTTACAAAGAATCCAATGTATCATGAGAGAACGAAGCACATTGATGTCAGATTTCACTATATTCGAGATGTTGTTGCTGAAGGCAATTTGAAGGTATGCAAGATAAGTACTCATGATAATCCTGCTGATATGATGACAAAGCCAGTTCCGACCAATAAGTTTGAGCTTTGCTCAGGCTTAGTTGGTATTTCTCACTAGTCCTATGGACTTTGACGCACAAGGTGTTTATGCTGATTTGGATGGAGTTATTCACTTTATTCGACTACTGGAGGGAATTTGGATCAAGGTGGAGATTGTTAAATTGTGATCCAAATTATACCATGTTGGACTAGACGTAGTACAACAGGTGTGGGCCTTTCCGTTGACGTCGACGTGTACGAGTACAACTCGTTTACTTGTCCTCCAAGGACTCTCATGTATTGCCCTCTTATATACCCCATGTAGTCGCACCTAAGACGGCCTGTCGTCTCGTGCTTGTAATACTCCTCCTCATAGTGATTGCGCCTTCGTGCGTCCGTGATTTTCTCCCGCAAGGGTTTCCACGTAAAAATCCGTGTCTCTTTGTCTCGTTTATTCTCGTTATTATCTAACAATTACAAGCTGCTTAAGAAGCCTTCTTAGGTTGAACTCTGCGGTTGTGAGCTGCCTACTATCCTAAACGACATGGAGACGCGAGAAGACCTCATTTGCAATGTAGAATTGCACCCCCATTATCCTCTGCATTTTAATCTTCAGGCGCGAAGGCGCAACTGTGCTGCCCGGGCGTTGCCACGCGTTGGTGACCGTCTTGTGGAAGTAGGGGAAGCACGGCCAAAAGGACTCGAACAGAACCGCGCGTAAGGCGGTGGGGGCGATAGCACTAGCTAGGAGGAGGGGCTGGTCAGAGCATGATCATGCTGCCATCGGGAGGAAAGATGGAAACAATGCCTCCAAACAAATGTTGCAGAATAACATATCGATGCTAACAAGCATAGGATCCTCCCTCTCGTTACTCCATGTGAATCTTTTATTCTTGCATTTGACTTCACGCAGCCCCGCTATGTCGATCGCAGCTCTAAATTTACCCATAATTCGTTTTTGAAGTGTGTGGTTGGTTTTTCTATAGCCTCGTAGATCAAATCAAAGTCACCATGGATCAGCCAAGGTTCACCAAAGGCGTGGAGCAGTCCTAGCTAGCTCTACAAGGAATTCGTTTTTGTGGCCATCATTAGCCGGGTAAGGAGGCCAGCGATTATGGACACGTTGTCAGTGATGGAGAAGCGCCCAACGCCCCAACCGCGTGCGATGTCATGGTCAGGATCTCCTTGTCTCAGAAAATGGCCGCCTCACCACGACTGGCAAGGGATCTTGGTCTCCTGCAGGCAGAGAATTGGGAGGCGATGCGTGCCGGCCACCTCGGTAGGAAGGTATACCGGGCTCTTGTGACTGTTTCTCTCAATCACAGCAAAGCAATGAAAAGGTTGAACATGCAATAGAACTACGACTGCTACCTAAGCAGAGTTAATGTAGTACAGTACTCCCTCTGTAAACTAATATAAGAGTGTTTAGAATACTAAAATAATGATCTAAACACTCTTATATTAGTTTACAGAGGGAGTACATAATTTGCACTTTGGTCTATCACAAGCATCCTCTCTCTTGAGTACACAGACTATAGCAGAACCTGCAGCCGACTGGCCGTTTCAAGTGGGCCCCCAACGGATGCGATTCCAGAGAAAAGGGCCCGGCACACCGCGGACGACCGGCGGGCTCTGCATTATCAACCCTACGCACACACAGACCGCGGCAATGGCGACCAAGGATAGAACCGCAGGCCTGTTTGACAAGAACCTGTTTGGGCAGGGCCGGTAGGCAATGTGCTGGAGCTGGACACATTGTCTGCATCCCGGTGGGCTTTTCTCGACATCAAATACGGTCTGATCAGTTGATCTCGGCCGACCTGCATCTGCGTGCTTTTCGGCGATCCCAGTGGTGGTCATCGGAACGGACACATGGGCCGCAGGTAACCTGCTGTTGATTTTGTTCTGGACCATCTGGATGTAGGACGTGTGCCCTCTCCTCCGAGCGTAATCCTCTGGAGTGTACCCGGTAGCATCGCGGGCATTCTTCCAGGCTTTGATCCCCAGCTGCCACATTTAGGCCGAGTGAGTTCAGAAAGAAAATAAAAGACAAGGAGAAAATGTTGCAAGCAGAAGCCACTCGTTAACCATAGTTTCAATGTCTTTGCAACAACACCGATGTAGAACTCTGCTGTCACTACTCAACAAGGTTCTGATTTGCACACACACTAGGTTTTTGTTGTTGTTGTTGTTGTTGTTGTTGCAGTTGTTGAGAATTTATCAATTCAGGAAAAAAAAATGAGCATGAGAGTTCAGTGCAAGTACCTGTTGGGGATCATCAGTTAGAGCATCCAAAACGGCAGCAGCATTAGGCTGGTGATAATGCACCGCCCCACTACCGCCCCGCCACGTCAGCTTTTACCCCCACTCTCACCCCACTCTCACCACACTCTCACCTCACGGTGCCAGTGCACGGGCTGTAGTGGCAGGCTATAGCCACGTCAGATTCTCTCTCCTCAGATTTAGTTATTTCACTCGCATTTCTTGAGACATTCTAAATAATGCAAGAAAATAATTTTATTCAACTAAATTTTTTACTGATTACATAATAAGTAATAAAATTGCATAATAAATAAAAAATTACATAATTTAAAAAATAATACATTCTAAATTTTTTACTGATTACATACTGATTACATAATAAGTAATAAAATTGCATAATAAATAAAAAATTACATAATTTTAAAAATAATACATTCTAATCCTCATCATCAGCCAGCCCGCCTCCCGACGTGGACGAATCACAGCGCGCCACGTCAGCTAGCCGTTGCCGCCGCCACTACCGCCCGCGCTACCGCCCGCCGTGCCAACGCCCCGCCCCACTACCGCCCGCCTCCCGCCGCACTATCGCCCGCCTCCCGCCGCCAACGCGGGCGAGAGCGGGGCGATACCGCCCCCTACCGCCCGGCGACGGATCCGTCGCCCGGCGCTGTCGTCCCGCCCCACTCCCGCCTCCCTCCCGCCCCGCTCCGGTCGATAGCGGGGCGATACCGCCCCGCGTTGGCACCAGCCTTAGTGATGGTAGCTGCAACATGGAGAGGTGTAATATCCGATGGACCAGTCATGTCAGGCGTGAACAAGAACCGAGCTGGTGTGGTCACGGCTCCACTGCCCATCGGTGCAGACTTCGTTGTGTATCTCAATAGGCAGGCAACCAAAGGCTTCGACCGCTTGTTGACAGCTGCGAATACTAAGCTCTCTCCCAGGACAAACTCAACTGGTGAGGCGACAGCGATATTGCCCTGGAACAAGGTGTCCAGCAGCATCTTTAGGACGCAGCACCATTCCTGATCAACCGCAAAGGACAGGAGCCATCTGAATCTTGCAGCAGGAAAACCCACAACACGATGTTGATGTTGTTGTGGAGCCTTAGATGATGTAGCTCGTGCGTGGCTCCTTTGAAGAAGCCATCCTATTTCATGTAGGAATTTCAAGGCTTGGCTGCGAGAAGCCATCAGATCTTCTCTTCCTTCACCAAATGCAATTATATTCAGCTTTGCCTCCAACATTCGAATCTCACAACATATAGATTCTTGGGCGACAACAAAGGGAAAGGAAATGCTGCTCTGATCATAATCTTCAACCTGGAAAAGGAATCAAGAAATCACGTAATTTAGAAAGGGAAATTAGGATGTATAAAGAGAAGCAACTGAAAGAATGTAGAAGAGATAATCCACCTCTATAAACCCCCTTCCACTTGTACTAGGGAAGGAGCAAGAAAAGGTCAGACATTGAGGGCCTTGCTGAACTGTAGTATCATCGTGTAGTATTTGTGTTGCTTCTTGGATTAAATATTTCCCACCAAATATACAGAGTAATCTGGAATGAATGTCATAATTATTGTCAGACAAATAAAATCAAGGTCCGGTCAGTGCAGACTGATGCGTGGTACCTACTTTGTGGTTGGTTGAGCTATGTTGAAGCCTCTCACTGAGAAGTTTGCTGTCGAATTTATAGCGACCGCAATAGGAGTTACACACAGAATCTGATGCTCGTCACCTATTACAGGTCGCCAGGGAGACACTAACATAAGCCTGCCTGCAAAGAAAGGGAAACCACAAACATGGGAAGCCGTTGGTTGCGTACGTACATAAAAATATAAAAAGAACAAGGATGTAAAAGAGAGAAATGAGGCGAACAAACCATTGCAGCTTAATGTCAGGCGGTCCTGCACCCTAGCATACAACCATCCTGTCTCCCAGAAACCATGTGTGGATATGCTGATGAGATTTTCTATCCAAGGAGCTGGATCGACATTAAGCTTCAGAGAAAGTCAGACCAAAGAAAAATAACAGTAAGTGAGGATTGTGCTTCTCTATCCAATGTTCGGAGTTTACGTTTTGCTAATTTGAATTATTAAGCAGTTTATTCACTGGTAACCTTAGAGAAGAGATAAGCATGTTTAGAACACTAGTGTTTATATAAAGCGGCGCTACCTTATCCCACATCCAGGTAGGAAGACGAAGGTAAATAGTTAGGATAACACAACCAGGCCTAATATAGCTCTCCATGTCACTTGGATAATGTGACAACCAGTTTAGGATCTGCAGATCAAAAGAAAATTTTGATCCAAAAACGTGAAGAGATAAAGTTGTCAAGAGAAGCACTATTTCCAATCTGCATATGGTAAATGACCTGTGCACGTAGATCAGCAGGAAAATCATTTGGCTGTTTACCAAAGAGCTTGAAGACAATTTTATCTGTTCGGCTCTGCAAATGTTTTGGGGCGTCAGGGATACTGCAGCTAAAACGCAATTAGTCAGCAGGAAACCAAAGAGAATCGACATAGATAATGTACCTCATCTTCTTCGACATAAGCATTATTCAGGTCAAAATTCTGCGCACGTCTTTTCGCAAGAGGCTCTTCTGGGGACACATATCAAGTGGTGCACACATCATTTAATTTCAGAATGTGTACTTATTTGCCTTGTGCAACAGCAGCAGCAGTTAATCAAAGGGCTATTTACCTGCATGTACTGGTGGTCCACTTTGATTCCCAACATAGTTACCAGCATTTGATGATGTTGCATCCTTGAGCATATCTTGACATGCCTGTGTGCCAGCAACAGCAGCAAGGTTCTTCAGAAGATTAACCAAGAAATTGGGACCATTGATTTGCTCAGATGAGCTAGCAGCAGCTGTGACGACATAACACTGAGGTTATATGAGCATGGATCTGTCGCATATGAACCAATAAAACCAATGTATAACACTGCACCGTACATACAATTCGAGAAACTTACAATCTTGTCCAGCGAGTTGTCTCAATAAGAGGAGTAAGGTGTTGGTTAAGGACTGATTTTCACTCAAGGAACTCACAGCCTCGGCTGGGGCTTTCCTCCTCCTTCTATTATGTGTTGCCAGACGTGAGCGGCAGCTCTTCTTCCCTTCATCAAACTCTTGAACAAGGTGAAACCTAGAAACAAATGTCAAATGATTCCCCTTTAAACCATAAACAAAAAGCTTAGACATGAAGAAATTAGTTGCTGACTAACCTGCTGCACTGCTGGCAAAACCGATGCTCAATGTTTTTGATACGAACAAGAGTCGACTTGGTATGCGGTTCACACACCTTGTGCCTCCTATGGTAGTCCCTATCGTCGCCGAGATCCGCGTGGCAGCCGTCGACTTGGCAAGATGGAGCAGAGCTAGAAGATGCACCTGCTGTTGCACTGGCAGGTCCCTCTTCTTCGCCGATCTGTCCTCTCCGAACAGCAAACCTTTCATGAGGAATCGCATTCGCAGTGTTGCTGCACTCCTCGGGGTTATCCACCGTGGTGACTCTCCTCCTCCTCCTGCTCTTGTCAGCAGCAGCACCAAAACTGACCCCCTCCTCCGCTCGCCCAAGCTCCCTGCTGCCGCACCCGGAAGGAGCGTCCGCGTTTGACGACGGCGTGGCCAGGAAGAGGTTGCCGTCCCATCTCCAGTCGTTCAAATCCCACTCGTGGCCCTTCTTCTTCTTGTTCTTGAGCCCACCAGACATTCTCGACACCCCCCCTCCCTCCCCCTGTTCTGTTTTAGGCACTAAACTGCCAAAGATCTCGAAATCCAACTAAATTCCCCAACTATACATATGCATCAGCGCTGCCGGGTTAATCATACACAGGCCACCATGCGCAGCCGGACTATCTTGCTATCTTGGAACCGAATCTTGAGCTCAGAAAAATCAATCAAGAATCAAGGGGCGGCGAAGAGTGAGGACTGGCGGAACCTGGGGCGAAGTACCCTGGGCAGGCAGGACCTCCCTGCGCCGGCGTATTCACATCGGTGGGAGGCCTCTTTTTCTTCCGCCTTAACTGGCGCTTGGCAGCTTCGTCTCGGCTCGGGAGTCGGATAGTGACACCACGCCATTTGAGCCTCGGAAGAGCAGGACACTCCTTTGTCTTTCACGGGATGGAGGCGGGCCGGCAGGACGGCTGAGGCCGTGCGCTCCTTCTGCTGACGGCCAAAGCATGCCCTCGGCCGGCGGCGCCTTGTACCACTACGCCCTCCGCCTGCGCGCCCTCTTCGGCAAGGGCAGGTACTACGCGTCGTCGGTCGAACCACCATCTGCTGATGCAGGGAGCTCCTAAATTATTTTTTGAGGCATGGAGCTCCTAATTGGCGCTGCATGTCTCAAAAAATAATTTAGGAGCTCCCTGCCTCAGCCGCTGGCGCTCACAGGCACTGCGAGCTCGGCCGACCCATTAAGCGGAAAATCATCCAGGTAGAAGTTAGATCGCTCGTCACGATCACATTCCTGGCTCGGTCGTTTCGTTCAAGAATTTGATTTTTTTAAAGAATTTGGGAAAAGTTCACGAATTTAAATAAAGTTCATCAATTTTGGAAAAAAGTTCACCAATTATGAAAGAAATTGTTGATTTTGGAAAAAATCATCAAATTTAAAAAAGTTCATTGATTTTGAAAAAAGTCCATCAAATATGAAAATTTTCATCAATTTTGGAAAAAAGTTCATATATATTTTTCAAAATCATCTAATTTAGAAAAAAAGGTTACCAAGATTTTAAAAAACATTCATTAAAAAAACAAAAAATAAATAACAGAAAAGTATAAAAAACAAAATGAACTGAAGAAAAAAATAGAAGGAGGAAGCGAAGTAATTTTTCACAAGCGGTGCGATGACCTGATGGTCATAACGTAGCACTCGCAACTAAGGACGCATGGGTTTGAACCCCGTGCCCGTCGCCGCACAGCCATCCTATTTAGTCATGTGTGGCCATTAGATTTGGTTCTCCCCTTGCATTGTCTTCTTCCCTCGCACCCAAATCCATGTTCTCGCCACCCACAGACCACGGTTTGCCACCTTTCTCCTTGCCGCTTCCACACCTCAAAGGGAGTGTCTACCTCTACCGTCGTCGCCATGGCCGACAAGCTCCGGTGAGGTCCTGGCCGTGGCCGCCAGGATTGCAGCACGACTACCAGTTGGTCCTAGCGTGCAGTCACCATGGATGCAACCCTAACGTCGTGCGGTTTCAACGCGTAGTCGCCATGGTTGCAACATCTCTAGTGTCACCGCCTCTGGCTCGCCATCGTCACCGACTTGCGTCGTCGTGTCCAGCAGAAAAAGTCTAAGAGCAACAAAAACTCCGCCGCTCGATTGAAGCAGAAAATTAGATGGTTCCAGCAAAAAAAACTTTGTAGCAAAAACTCTAGTAATTCGATTGTAGCAAACAAATTAGCGAGTTCCAGCAAAAATACTGTTGGTTACAGCAAAAAAACACTGCTGGTTACAGCAAAAAAATCTCAGTAGCAAAAACTGTAGTAGTCAGTGTAGCAAAACCAAAAAAGCAGTTACAAAAAAATGGTTTCCAGCACACACAAAAATGTGTCGGCGGCGAGGTGCACATCCCACTCCAGCACAAGGGAACAACATATCACATGGCGGGTTGCAGCTTCCAGTTGATGAGTTCCAACACCTCTTAGATTTTTACCTTGCCGGTTGTATCTCATCACTCGAACGGCTCCAACACCGCCACTGTCGCCGATATGCAGCTCTCATGGCAAAAAGGAAGCAAGCCATGGTGACTAGCGCGTCCGGGTGCGGCAGCCATGGAGAGGAGAGCTCGAAGCAGCCATGGCATCCGCTCACAGCTGTTTGGAGGTTTTTTGCATCGGCTAGCTTTTTGGTGCCCCTTGTCATGTTTTGCTGCGGGGAAGACAAAAGGGGATGAGCAGCGGAGGAGATGGAGATGTGGTACGACATCAACAAGAGAAAAAGATATCTTACATTCTTAAGAAGTTGATCCCCACTACTACCTATTCTCTTAATATGCAGCCCGTCCACATCATCATCTAGCCACCTCAACAAATTGCAGCCACGTCACTTCATTTCTTTGGTATTTTTTTCTTCCCCTGAAGTTTTTTTTATCAACGCATTGCTTCCTTTGTTTCCTAAGGTAACAGCCGATCAAAGCTCAACCTCTCTCTGTAATAAAAGGATAGTTTCTCGCTTGGTTACGAAAACGTTAGTATTCTGGAGAAAATCACTCCCGTTCCCATGTTTTCCGTTTCAGCAATGAAGAGCCACAACAGTTTGTAATCGAGGGGCACGACCTTCCTTGGGAACCCAACGTTTCCCTTCCCCACCAGGCGACGCCACACAACTCAACGTCTACTTCAACCAGCCACAATGAGGTGTGCCTCCGCCGCTAGGGCTTCCCGCTGGCCGTCTTCCTCGAGCGCGATGACGGATGGATGAGTCCGCCTTCCCCTATCTACGGGCTCTCTCTCTTATCTTGATCTCGATTTATATCCTCATTTGTTGGATTCTGATCCCGTACAGGAGCAGGTCTTCACACAGCCGCGACACATCCACATGTTGTACGTGGTAGAAGAACCGTTGAAAGAGATACACGTTAGAATCTCTATCCACATTTGTTGGATTTGATCCCGTACAGAAGCAGGTCTTCACATAGCCGCAACACATCCACATGATGTACGGGGTAGAAGAACCATCGAAAGAGTATACAGGTTCAGATCTTAAATCCAATGATTCCTTTGTATGTTTCCGGTGTCTACTTTTCCTCATCAAGCCTTTAAGTTATTCCCCTCCTAGATGCACGCCATCAAGCAGACATTCCAGAAGCAAATTTATTCTCTCTTTTTTCCTTAGTCTTGATTCAGGTAGCAGCAGTTCGAGTTGGACCTCTTCCAAACTATTGCCAAAATTGTTTGTAAACTCTATGCTATGTAGATTGAACAGGTTATGTACCCAGAAGGATTAAAGTTGGGTGTTTTTTATTCAAGGTGCAGACAAACAAATTGTATTGTGCATAATATTTGCATATATTATGTGTGATGCCCTAATGGTCATGTTGTTTAGTTTCTTTCCCTTCTGTGATTATGATCGTTCATTCTCAGTCTGATGGTGCTATGGACAGTTTTATTCTCAAACGGTGATACTCTACAATTGTTTTTTGAACGGAGACGCCAGATGCGTCCGGCTTTAAATTAATCAAGCCCACAACCAGTTACCATAACTTAGGTCTTACATCACCAAAAGCCAAATGGGTCAAAAGAACGATAGGGAAATCAGAGGTTCATAGCCGAAGAGGCCACGAGCGGAAGTACAAGGTCGTAGGCCATATAGAGCACGTAGGCTCGCGGGAGAAACAAAAGTTACCACACCACTAGGTTGTGGTCGCCGGCTCCCTAGCCATCACATAAACTTGCAGCAGTCGTTCCTGGGTGTGCTTCATCAGCTCAGCATCCTTGCGCCTACTTAACGGACTCCACTGTAGTAGAACCAAGTTGCATTTGAAAATAATATTAGATGGGTGAGATGGGAAACAACCCTCAATAGTAGGCTTGTTCCTAGTTAACCAAAGTGTCGAGAGAAGTGCCCCTACACAACTCCACATGACACGCTTGCCGCTCCCCTGGGCCGAATCTAGCAAGTTAACGAGTTCACTTGAGGACCTTGGGTCCCACTGCACGCCCGCTGTGGCACACACCGTGCTCCGTGCAAACCTCGCGAGTGGGCACCTGAAGAAGACATGGTTTGCATCTTCAGGTACACCACAATTTCTCACGACCTCTTACATTATCCACGTGATCTGTTCATGCATGCAAATCCGAGTAGTCCATTGTAATGCCCCGGATGTAATACTTTCCCTTTTGGGCATATAATATATCTCCGGCTTCATCAATTCCATTTCGGGTTCTTTGTCTTTTCGGGTTTTTGTCTTTTGTCGTGTGCGTGTGTGGCATTCATTCATATCATGTAGTCATGTGCATCGCATTGCATTTGTGTTGTCGTTTGCATCCGGTTCCACGCGTTCCTTCCCGTTGTCCGTTTCGCGTTCCGGAGCTCCCTCACGTGTCCGTGGCGTCCCCGATGCCTACTTTGGTGTTTGGCCGCGTAACGTTACCGGTTTGGCGTGAGACTTGTCGTGTGTTGTTGTTGGTGTGTGTAACCCGCCTGTCAAATCTCGTCGCGTTTGGAGTTCGTTTGGTGCTCCAACAGTTATTCTCGTGGGCTCAAAGTGCCTCCACTTTGAGGCCCAAGACACCCCTCCAACAGCCCACCAAACCAGCCCAAACCCCTCCCTTCATCTAGGCCATCCAATTCTAATCGCGTGGCCGGAAACCACACCTCATTTGGACAAGCCTAGCTCCTTGTGCCTATATATTTGTCCACCTTCCTCAAATTTTGCCCCAATACAAGGAAACCCTAGCCCCATCCCCTTCCTCTCCTTCTTCTTCCTCCAGCCGCCGGAATCCCGCCGGAATCCTCACCGCCGGCCGCCTCCGATCACCGCCGCCACCACCGCGCCACCTCACCACCGCCAGAGAGCCTCCCCGCCTCGTTCCCGCCGCCGGCCGGCGCCGCCACCCACCGGTCGGGCCGCCTCGCCTCCCGTTGGCCTCTGCCCGCTCGATAACAGCCGCCGCCGCTGGGATCGAGGAGGGAGCCAAGCTCCCCGATCCCTTCGCCCGATCCAGCTCCCTCTGAGTGGGCCGCAACCCTAGGGCCCGTTAGCGCCCCAGCCTTCGAGCCATCGCTGCACGTCGTCGATCGGGGGTGCGATCTCCCCGAACCCCAGCTCTCGTCGCGGGCCGACCGGCGCCCCGGGCCCAACAGCCGCGCCTCCTCCGCCTTCCGCCAGGACGGGCCAGCCCATCCGCCCGGGCCTTCAAAGGTTACCGCCGGCGCCGCCAGGATCAGATCGGGGAGGAGCCCCGATCGGATCGTCTCCGCCCTGCCTGCTGACCTAACGGGCCGATCCGACTCCGCCCGGATCCGAGCCGCGGGCCCGATCCGCCAGGACCCCGGCCCGATCCGCTGGAACCCGCACCCGATCCGCGCCGCTGTTGACTTTTGTTGACAGGGAGGTTGATTTCTCTCTAAGTCCCAGACGTTTTGTTGTCTGATGCTATATTCAAATGATGATAACTTTGTGTGTGATGCTCCGATTTGAGTGAATGAGATGTCCAGACGTTCGTGGAGACTTGTACTACATTTCATTCCATTATGCCATGCATATTTGAGATCATCTAGATGCTTAAAAATCTATTGCAAGAGTGCATCTCGTTATAAACTGCTGTTAGTGTTGTTTTCATGCCATCTTTGCAATGTGATAACTTTTAGCATGTTTATCCAAATGATGCAAATGACATGTCCACGTGTTCGTCTTCTCATGCTCTACATGTTGAATGCTTAGGCTTGCATGTTAGAATAATCTTGCCATGCTTATCTCCGTCGCGAAGTGCTATGTGGCTGTTATGTTGTTAAACTTGTTATGAGATGTCATTTTGAGGAGCTCATTGCTATCATTGTGATTGTCCCCATGATGCATGCTTAGGTGTTTTGGATTCACCATTATGTGTACTTTGTTGTGGTGTTTACCACTTGCCATGTTTAGTTTTGAGGTGACTTAAACTTGCTCACAAAGATGCCATGATGAAACTGCTGTTTTAACACTTGTGAAATTTCACTAAGTCAGGAATCTGTAATTTCCAGATGCCATGTTTGCTTGCTGTTCTAGGCCAATCCGTGATAGTTTTGGGGTGACTCTTGATGATTCCTTGTAGTATATTGTTGGCTATCCATTCATGCTCTCACATGCTTATTAGAGTGGCTGTAGCATATTTAACATTTGCTCCCAAGTTGCAATAAAATACTGCTGTCAGGATTTTCTTGTCAAGTTCAATATGTCATAGCTTGTTGCTATTGATCTGTGGCTCATTTGGGGTTGCTCCAATGGACTTATTTGCTGTAGGATATGTCTAGTTTATGTCCATGCTCTTTGCCATGATGTTTGAGTGCTGTAGCTTAATTATTTCTTGCCCCGAAGTTGCTATGTTGCTGTAATTTTCAGCTTTCGCATGTTTATTGTTTTGTGTGTAACTTTTAGCCCGTAGCTCCGTTTTGAGCAAGTCCTATATGAAACTTGTGTGATTTTTCATGTAGATTCATAATATCCTATTATTAACATGTTTTGAAGCATTTTGCTTTATCGCATATTGTCATGCTCCTTGTGCTCCCATAGTGCATCAGTCATACATCCGACATATTTTGAGTGCGCATTGCATCTTGTTGATTTCGTGCCTTGTGTGTTTGTGTTGAGTAGAGTCGGAAGCTGAGTACGAGTACGAGCACGAGGTTACCACCGAGCTTGAGAACGAGGACCCCTCTTACGATCCTATCGACAACTCTTCAGGTAAGATGACCGAACCCGGATACCATTACTATTTTTGCCTATTGCTAGAAGTCTCGATCTATAGTTTTGCCTCGATGCCCATGTTTTCCTGTCAGCCTCCTATTTGTAACCATGAACCAGTTTAACCACTCTACCTATGCAAACCATTGATTGGCTATACGTAGGCTTCGCTCAGCCCCTCTTATAGCGTTGTTAGTTGCAGGTGAAGTTCGAAGATGCTTGCTTCATGTTGAAGTTTGTTGGGTTATATCACATTATATAAATGCTTAAATGAAATCACATATATATTGGCAATGGGTGGAATGCTAAGCCTTTTGCTTGGTGTTTTGTTCCACTCATGTCGCTAGGAACCGTATAAACCGGTGTTATGTTCCTTGATTATGCGTTCCTCACACGGTTGGGGTTATGGGGCCCCCTTGATAAACCGCTAAGTGCTAAGTCTTTTCCAGCAAGTCCCAACATTGGTACTATTCGCCTAATAACTAATAAAACTTGCATAGGGACTAGCTATCCCTTTTATTTTAATCAACAACCCCGGGCCAGTGCTCCACATGAGTGTTGGTCCGAACTGGGGGTCCTGCGGGGCCGCCTTGGGGAAACCCGAGGTATCTGGCATACACCTGTAGCATCACCCATCCGGTCGTGGCCTGAGACGAGATACGCGCTCCTACTATCAGGGTGTCGGCACGCCGAGATGATTTGCTGGATTAGCCTTACCTTAGTTCGGATTATCTTGAGCACGGGATTCCGAGAATACTCGGGTCTTCCCACCTTGGAGTTGCGACTCCGCGGATCGTGGGCTTGTCATGGGCCAAGTTGGAACACCCCTGCAGGGTTTTGAACTTTCGAAAGCCGTGCCCGCGGTTATGTGGCAGATGGGAGCTTGTTAATATCCGGTTGTAGAAAACTTGACACCATGTTCCAATACACTACCAGCGTGTGTATCGTGACTGTCATTTTCCGAAAGGGATTCGGGAGATGAACACGGTGGGGTTATGTTTGACTTAATTAGTTTAGGATCACTTAGTGATCATCTCTCGGCCGAGGCACCTTCTCTTCTCGCTCTCTTTTGCGTAAGCTAGTGCTAGTGCTGCTGCAACCACTTTCTTATTCTTTCTTCAGCCTTGTTCCACACCCAAGGCTTAGATAGTCGTGTTACCTGGGAACGGGATTGCTGAGTCCTCTGTGGCTCATAGTTACTTCAACACACCAGATGCGGGTACGATGGTGAGTTACACTGGTGATGGCACTGAGCTAGACTGGGAGTACGACGAGGAGCGTAGCCGCTACTACGTGAACTATCCGACTGATCAGTAGAGCTTCTACTAGGATTCGATCTAGACCTGTGGTTTAATGTAATGTTTAGTATCTTGACATTTGGATTTTACCCTTAGATGGGCAGTGATGTTTCTCTGAATGATGTTTGAACATGTAATGTATTTGGGTGACGTGGCGAGTGTAAGCCAACTATTTTTATGTTTTCCATCCCCCATTTTTACATGAGTTGTGCAAAGGTACCAAACTTGCGAGCATTCCAGAATGGGCTTATATCTTTAAGTCGTGCCTCGACACGTAGGAGATATAGTCCCATCCTGGGCATTACAAGTTGGTATTCAGAGCCTTCTCCGACCTAGAAGCCCCCACTGTTTGATCGAATCGTTGACGGTCGAGTCTAGGCACACACTGAAAATATTTTTGAGTCCTATATTTATATCGGAGAGTAGGATTTCTTTGCTTCTCATCCCCTTTCTCTCTGGTGAGGACTCCTGACGACTACTCTTGTCTCTTCTACTTTCAAAAATTGCACAAATTTTTTTTTAGGAATCTCGCGAGTATTGTGGGATTTTTTCGATGTTCTTGTGACGAGAATATTGTTCTCGATGCCTCCTGACATTAGGGGTTGTGGCAGTGTCCCGGGGAGTTGAGCTTCGGGGTATTGTCGTCACAAGCATATCGCGACAGTACTAAATACTTAAGACGGCCGACATCGAAAATCTCTCCTATACGGTTAGTGGCAAGATAACCCCGACATCACCCAGTACTGGGGAGGTAGTTCGGGAGTATTGCCATAGCTTGGTATAGTGGATGCTTTTCGAAGGTCCGAGGTAGACGGTTTCCGAGAAAGCTGGTTATGTGTTGAAGGATGGATATAGCTGGATGTAGGTTTAGAGTTGATTGCGCGGTGCTTCCCCTGTATCCCCAACACCTGATTGCATAACTGGAAACTTTCGGAAATTAATAGGTGGGTTTATCCAGTAGATCGTAGGCATTCTTCCAACGAATGCAGGTTAGCGAGTTCGGGGTTCTACATTGAGTGAAGTGGTTTTATGGCCGATGTTCTGATCAGGAGTTGCATCTTAAAGGGTCCTTGGCTTTGCTGATCCGGGGATTGCAAAACCCTTTCGTAACGCGTTCATAAGCTTTCAGCACAAAGATGTTAGAACGAAGCTCCTATCTTGTGTTTGTTCCATCCGTACCTTGTTATTTTTCTTATTTACCTTTTGTCTCCCAGTGGCTTCTCGTGAAGATTGTTGTTATCATTTAACTGAGAATTTCATTCGTTCCTCTTGTTTGAATGATTATTGTGAAGACTATGTTGCATTTCAATCCGTTGATTCAGCTTATACCTTCTTTCAATCAATTGCTGATTCGTGGTCATCTCTTTCAGGATGGCTCCGAAACGAGTTCCCAACGCTAACCCAGAGGGTGAAGAGGTTCCAGAGCGTCCTCCTTCCCCTCCTCCTCCGTCTGAGGCTTGGAGAGCGATTATGCAAACTACAAATCAGAACACCCAGATGTTGATGCAGATGATGCAACAGATGCAAGCTAATCAAGCTAATCAGGGTGCTCAGGGTAATCAAGGCAATCTCTTCAACCAACAACACCATGCTACTCTCAACCAGTTCTTGGCCAATAATCCAAAGGCTTTCAGTTACAGTGTCGACCCTCTTGATGCTGAAGATTGGTTAACCGATATCAAGAAGCATTTTGAGTGCAGTAACGTAAGGGAAGAGGACTATGTGAAGTTTGCAGCCTTCCAACTCAAGGACCAAGCAGCTGACTGCTGGCAGCAGTACAAAGACTCCAGGCCAGGTCGTGTGATCTCTTGGGATGATTTCTGCAAGGACTTTCGCTCTCACCATATTCCAACAAGTGGCATCGAGGGTATGTGTGAGCAATTCCGCAACCTAAAGCAAGGCTCTATGACTGTCTACCAGTATAATGTCAAGTTCCAAAACCTCGCCCGCTATGCTAAGCAAGATATACCAGATGCCAAGAGCAAGATCTATCAGTTCTGCGGAGGTCCCAAAGATGAACTTCAACTTGCTCTCACCTTGTTCGAGCCCGATGAGTTCGACAAATTCTATAACATGGCGCTCAAGCAAGAGGCAGCCCAGCTCAAGATGGAGGCTTCCAAAAAGAGGATTCGAGATGCCGTTCACTCCTCCTCATCTTCTCAAGTCGTTGCGAAACAACAGAAATTTTGGCTTCCTCCTCCTCCATTGATTCGAGCTCCTTACAACAACTCCAATAGCAACAAGAACTCTAGTGGCCGTGGTTTCTCCCACCCACCCAACCCGAGCAACCAGTCGAAGAATCAGTTTCAGTCTCAAGGTTCCAAGTCAAGTGGTTCTCATTTCCGTCCTCTCTCAGAAGTGGTGTGCAACAAGTGTGGCAAGAAGGGTCACTATGCCAACAAGTGCCCCAACCCGAAGCGTCTTCCACCTCCTCCACCTGTCAGTTCGGCTATTGTCAAGCATGATCCAAGGGCAGCAAGGGTGAATCTGATGAATGCAACGCAAGCGGAGAATTCTTCTGATGTGATTTTGGGTAACCTTCCAGTTAACTCTATCCCTGCTAAAGTTTTGTTTGATTCGGGTGCTTCATGCTCTTTCATGTCTCAACCATTCGCATCCAAGCATAATGTTGACATCAAAAGTCTGCCAAGGGAGTTATCAGTTATTTCTCCGGGGAGACGAATGCATTCCAGTATATATGCTCCGGATGTTTCTATTCGCATGGGTGATTATCGATTTCTGGCCTCTCCGGTGGTTCTTGGCAATTCCGACATTGACCTCATCCTCGGGATGGACTGGCTTTCTCAGCATGATGCTCAAATTGATTGTGCACAGAAGGAAGTCAAGATTACTCATCCTGATGAAGATGTGATTATCTTCGCCTCCAGGGATAACACTATCAGGCTTTTCTCTCTCAATGACAAGGGCAAGATTAATGCCATCTCTCAAATTCCGGTGGTAAACGAATACCAAGACGTCTTTCCTGAAGAACTTCCAGGCATGCCTCCACACCGTCAGGTGGAATTCGTCATTGAACTCGAGCCGGGTACTGAGCCAGCATGCCGGCGTCCGTATAAGCTCTCTCCTGGAGAATTGAAGGAGTTGAAGAAGCAGCTTGATGAACAGGAACGTTTGGGTCTGATCAGGCCTAGTACGTCTCCTTGGGGCTGTGGTGTCTTATTTGTCAAGAAGAAGGATGGCACGGAGCGCCTCTGCGTTGATTACCGGCCATTGAACAAGAAGACAATAAAGAACAAGTATCCGCTCCCCAACATCAACGAACTGTTCGAGCAGCTCAAAGGAACTAAAGTGTTCTCTAAGCTCGACCTCCAAATGGGCTATCACCAAATTCGCATTCGCAAGGAAGATATCCACAAGACTGCCTTCAGAACGAGCTACGGCTCATATGAGTATACAGTCATGTCCTTTGGTCTCGCCAATGCTCCACCTACCTTCTCGAGAATGATGCACTACATCTTCAACCCCTACACCGGCGAGTTTGTGCTTGTGTATCTGGATGACATTTTGGTGTTTTCCAAGAATGAAGAAGATCACGAAAAGCACCTCCGTCTCGTTCTCGACAGACTCCGTGAACATAAGTTCTATGCCAAGTTCTCCAAGTGCGAATTTTGGCTCGATAAGGTCTTGTATTTGGGCCATATCATCTCCGCTGACGATATTGCGGTAAACCCCGAGAAAGTTGAAGCAATTGTCAACTGGGAAGCTCCTCAGAATGTCAAGCAACTTCGAAGCCTTCTTGGTCTTGCCAGCTATTGCAGAAGGTTCGTTGAGAACTTCTCCAAGATTGCCAAGCCTCTTTCCAACTTGCTGCAGAAGAATGTCAAGTACTACTGGTCTCCAGAGTGTGAAGTGGCATTCAAAACTCTCAAAGAAAAGCTCGTCTCTGCTCCAGTTCTTACTCCTCCAGATGAGTCCAAGCCCTATGAAGTATTCTGTGATGCTTCTCTACAAGGTCTTGGTGGTGTGCTTATGCAAGACAAGAGAATTGTGGCATACACTTCTCGTCAGCTGAAGCCAAGTGAGAAGAACTACCCCACACATGATCTTGAACTAGCAGCTGTGGTACATGCTTTGATTACGTGGAGCCATCTGTTGTTGGGCAGAAAAGTCGACATCTTCACCGATCACAAGAGCTTGAAGTACATCTTCACACAGCCGAATCTGAACCTCCGCCAGACTCATTGGGTTGAAATGATCCAAGAGTATGATCCCAGCATTGAATACACTCCTGGCAAGGCGAATGTGATTGCAGATGCTTTGAGCAGAAAGGCATATTGCAACAGCCTTCTTATCAAGCCGCTCCAGCCTGAGCTTTGTGAAGCATTCAGGAAGCTCAACCTCCAAGTTGTTCCGCAGGGTTTTCTTGCAAATCTTCAAGTTGCTCCTACCTTGGAAGATCAGGTCCGTGAGGCCCAACTCAGTGATGCCATGGTGCAGAAGGTGAAACATGGTATTGCAAAGGGTGATCCGAAATACAAGTGATATCGCGTGGATGAGAGAGATACCTTGTTCTTTGAGGACAGACTCGTCGTTCCCAAAGGTGATCTCAGGAAGCTCATAATGGAAGAAGAACATGATTCCCTCCTTTCTATTCATCCTGGCAGTTCCAAGATGTACCAAGACCTCAAGCAATCCTACTGGTGGACACGCATGAAAAGGGAGATTGCCCAATTCGTGAATGAATGTGATGTCTGCAGAAGAGTAAAGGCAGAGCATCAACGTCCAGCCGGTCTTCTCCAACCTCTTCCTATTCCCGAGTGGAAATTCGACCACATTGAAATGTATTTCATCACTGGCTTTCCTAAGTCCAAGAGAGGGAATGATTCTATCTTTGTGGTGATTGACAAGCTTACCAAAGTCGCTCACTTCCTTCCAGTCAAAGAATCAATCAATGCAGCTCAATTGGCAGAGTTGTACACTTCCAGAATTGTGTCCTTACATGGCATCCCTCAAGTTATCTCCTCAGACCGTGGAAGTTTGTTCACTTCAAAGTTCTGGGACTCCTTTCAGTCCGCCATGGGCACTAAGATCAGGTTCAGCACTGCTTTTCACCCTCAGACTAGTGGTCAAGTCGAGCGAGTGAATCAGATTCTAGAAGACATGCTCAGAGCCTGTGTCATATCTTTTGGCATGAAATGGGAAGATTGCCTTCCATTTTCCGAGTTCTCTTACAACAACAGCTTTCAAGCAAGTGCAGGCAAAGCTCCGTTTGAAATCCTCTATGGCAGAAAATGCCGTACCCCTCTCAACTGGTCTGAAACAGGCGAACGTCAACTTCTTGGCAATGACTTGATCTCAGAAGCCGAAGAGATGTGCAAAGTCATACGTGAGAATCTCAAGGCCGCTCAGTCGCGTCAGAAGAGCTACTATGACGGCAAGCATCGTGATTTGGCTTTCAACATTGGTGATCATGTTTATCTCCGTGTTTCTCCGATGAAAGGCACCCAAAGATTCGGTATCAAAGGAAAGCTTGCTCCTAGATACGTCGGGCCTTTCAAGATCCTTGGCAAAAGAGGCGATCTAGCCTATCAACTTGAGCTCCCTTCCAACTTCGCCAATGTTCATGATGTGTTTCATGTGTCTCAACTCCGCAAGTGCTTCAAGACACCTGAACGCATGATTCCATTTGAAGAGATTGATCTTCAACAAGATTTGTCCTACCGAGAGCATCCCGTTGCTATTCTCGAAGAAACCGAGCGCAAGACCCGCAACAAGTCCATCAAATTCTTGAAAGTCAAGTGGTCACACCATACCGACCGAGAAGCTATGTGGGAACGAGAAGATCATCTTCGTTCCGAGTACCCTTCCTTTTTCCAGTCCTAGATCTCGGGACGAGATCTTTTTTGTAGTAGAGGAGAGTTTGTAATGCCCCGGATGTAATACTTTCCCTTTTGGGCATATAATATATCTCCGGCTTCATCAATTCCATTTCGGGTTCTTTGTCTTTTTGGGTTTTTGTCTTTTGTCGTGTGCGTGTGTGGCATTCATTCATATCATGTAGTCATGTGCATTGCATTGCATTTGTGTTGTTGTTTGCATCCGGTTCCACGCGTTCCTTCCTGTTGTCCGTTTCGCGTTCCGGAGCTCCCTCACGTGTCCGTGGCATCCCCGATGCCTACTTTGGTGTTTGGCCGCGTAACGTTACCGGTTTGGCGTGAGACTTGTCGTGTGTTGTTGTTGGTGTGTGTAACCCGCCTGTCAAATCTCGTCGCGTTTGGAGTTCGTTTGGTGCTCCAACAGTTATTCTCGTGGGCTCAAAGTGCCTCCACTTTGAGGCCCAAGACACCCCTCCAACAGCCCACCAAACCAGCCCAAACCCCTCCCTTCATCTAGGCCATCCAATTCTAATCGTGTGGCCGAAAACCACACCTCATTTGGACAAGCCTAGCTCCTTGTGCCTATATATTTGTCCACCTTCCTCAAATTTTGCCCCAACACAAGGAAACCCTAGCCCCATCCCCTTCCTCTCCTTCTTCTTCCTCCAGCCGCCGGAGCTCGCCGGAGCTCGCCGGAGGAGCCGCCGGAATCCTCACCGCCGGCCGCCTCCGATCACCGCCGCCACCACCGCGCCACCTCACCGCCGCCAGAGAGCCTCCCCGCCTCGTTCCTGCCGCCGGCCGGCGCCGCCACCCACCGGCCGGGTCGCCTCGCCTCCCGTCGGCCTCTTCCCGCTCGATAACAGCCGCCGCCGCTGGGATCGAGGAGGGAGCCAAGCTCCCCGATCCCTTCGCCCGATCCAGTTCCCTCCGAGTGGGCCGCAACCCTAGGGCCCGTTAGCGCCCCAGCCTTCGAGCCACCGTCGCACGTCGTCGATCGGGAGTGCGATCTCCCCGAACCCCAGCTCTCGTCGTGGGCCGACCGGCGCCCCGGGCCCAACAACCGCGCCTCCTCCGCCTTCCGCCAGGACAGGCCGGCCCATCCGCCCGGGCCTTTGAAGGTTACCGCCGCCGCCGCCAGGATCAGATCGGGGAGGAGCCCCGATCGGATCGTCTCCGCCCTGCCTGCTGACCTAACGGGCCGATCCGACTCCGCCCGGATCCGAGCCGCGGGCCCGATCCGCCAGGACCCCGGCCCGATCCGCTGGAACCCGCACCCGATCCGCGCCGCTGTTGACTTTTGTTGACCGCGAGGTTGATTTCTCTCTAAGTCCCTGACGTTTTGTTGTCTGATGCTATATTCAAATGATGATAACTTTGTGTGTGATGCTCCGATTTGAGTGAATGAGATGTCCAGACGTTCGTGGAGACTTGTACTACATTTCATTCCATTATGCCATGCATATTTGAGATCATCTAGATGCTTAAAAATCTATTGCAAGAGTGCATCTCGTTATAAACTGCTGTTAGTGTTGTTTTCATGCCATCTTTGCAATGTGATAACTTTTAGCATGTTTATCCAAATGATGCAAATGACATGTCCACGTGTTCGTCTTCTCATGCTCTACATGTTGAATGCTTAGGCTTGCATGTTAGAATTAATCTTGCCATGCTTATCTCCGTCGCGAAGTGCTATGTGGCTGTTATGTTGTTAAACTTGTTATGAGATGTCATTTTGAGGAGCTCATTGCTATCATTGTGATTGTCCCCATGATGCATGCTTAGGTGTTTTGGATTCACCATTATGTGTACTTTGTTGTGGTGTTTACAACTTGCCATGTTTAGTTTTGAGGTGACTTAAACTTGCTCACAAAGATGCCATGATGAAACTGCTGTTTTAACACTTAGTGAAATTTCACTAAGTCAGGAATCTGTAATTTCCAGATGCCATGTTTGCTTGCTGTTCTAGGCCAATCCGTGATAGTTTTGGGGTGACTCTTGATGATTCCTTGTAGTATATATTGTTGGCTATCCATTCATGCTCTCACATGCTTATTTGAGTGGCTGTAGCATATTTAACTTTTGCTCCCAAGTTGCAATAAAATACTGATGTCAGGATTTTGTTGTCAAGCTCAATATGCCATAGCTTGTTGCTATTGATCCGTGGCTCATTTGGGGTTGCTCCAATGGACTTATTTGCTGTAGGATATGTTTAGTTTATGTCCATGCTCTTTGCCATGATGTTTGAGTGATGTAGCTTAATTATTTCTTGCCCCGAAGTTGCTATGTTGCTGTAATTTTCAGCTTTCGCATGTTTATTGTTTTGTGTGTAACTTTTAGCCCGTAGCTTCGTTTTGAGTAAGTCCTATATGAAACTTGTGTGATTTTTCATGTAGATTCATAATATCCTATTATTAAAATGTTTTGAAGCATTTTGCTTGATCGCATATTGTCATGCTCCTTGTGCTCCCATAGTGCATCAGTCATACATCCGGCATATTTTGAGTGCGCATTGCATCTTGTTGATTTCGTGCCTTGTGTGTTTGTGTTGAGTAGAGCCGGAAGCTGAGTATGAGTACGAGCACGAGGTTACCACCGATCTTGAGAACGAGGACCCCTCTTACGATCCTATCGACAACTCTTCAGGCAAGATGACCGAACCCGGATACCATTACTATTTTTGCCTATTGCTAGAAGTCTCGATCTATAGTTTTGCCTCGATGCCCATGTTTTCCTGTCAGCCTCCTATTTGTAACCATGAACCTGTTTAACCACCCTACCTATGCAAACCATTGATTGGCTATACGTAGGCTTCGCTCAGCCCCTCTTATAGCGTTGTTTGTTGCAGGTGAAGTTCGAAGATGCTTGCTTCATGTTGAAGTTTGTTGGGTTATATCACACTATATAAATGCTTAAATGAAATCATATATATATTGGCAATGGGTGGAAGGCTAAGCCTTTTGCTTGGTGTTTTGTTCGACTCATGCCGCTAGGAACCGTATAAACCGGTGTTATGTTCCTTGATTATGCGTTCCTCACACGGTTGGGGTTATGGGGCCCCCTTGATAAACCGCTAAGTGCTAAGTCTTTTCCAGCAAGTCCCAACATTGGTACTATTCTACTAATAACTAATAAAACTTGCATAGGGACTAGCTATCCCTTTTATTTTAATCAACAACCCCGGGCCAATGCTCCACATGAGTGTTGGTCCGAACTGGGGGTCCTGCGGGGCCGCCTTGGGGAAACCCGAGGTATCTGGCATACACCTGTAGCATCACCCATCCGGTCGTGGCCTGAGACGAGATACGCGCGGCTACTATCAGGGTGTCGGCACGCCGGGAGGATTTGCTGGATTAGCCTTACCTTAGTTCGGAGTATCTTGAGCACGGGATTCCGAGAATTCTCGGGTCTTCCCACCTTGGAGTTGCAACTCCGCGGATCGTGGGCTTGTCATGGGCCAAGTTGGAACACCCCTGCAGGGTTTTGAACTTTCGAAAGCCGTGCTCGCGGTTATGTGGCAGATGGGAGCTTGTTAATATCCGGTTGTAGAAAACTTGACACCATGTTCCAATACACTACCAGCGTGTGTACCGTGACTGTCATTTTCCGAAAGGGATTCAGGAGATGAACACGGTGGGGTTATGTTTGACTTAATTAGTTTAGGATCACTTAGTGATCATCTCTCGGCCGAGGCACCTTCTCTTCTCGCTCTCTTTTGCGTAAGCTAGTGCTAGTGCTGCTGCAACCACTTTCTTATTCTTTCTTCAGCCTTGTTCCACACCCAAGGCTTAGATAGTCGTGTTACCCGGGAACGGGATTGCTGAGTCCTCTTTGGCTCACAGTTACTTCAACACACCAGATGCAGGTACGATGGTGAGTTACACTGGTGATGGCACTGAGCTAGACTGGGAGTACGACGAGGAGCGTAGCCGCTACTACGTGAACTATCCGACTGATCAGTAGAGCTTCTACTAGGATTCGATCTAGACCTGTGGTTTAATGTAATGTTTGGTATCTTGACATTTGGATTTTACCCTTAGATGGGCAGTGATGTTTCTCTGAATGATGTTTGAACATGTAATGTATTTGGGTGACGTGGCGAGTGTAAGCCAACTATTTTTATGTTTTCCATCCCCCATTTTTACATGAGTTGTGCAAAGGTACCAAACTTGCGATCATTCCAGAATGGGCTTATATCTTTAAGTCGTGCCTCGACACGTAGGAGATATAGTCCCATCCTGGGCATTACATCCATTTCATTACATCTAATAAGCTCTAACATCTATGTCATATGTACGCAGATATCAACTCACTTTGGTTGCCCTTGGTAGTGTTCATTTCTTTACTGATGTGCTCGATGTGTTTTCTTTTCAGTTGGAATCATATATTGCGCTTCAATTGTTTTCCATAGTGGGATAAGAAAGGCCAAAAAAGATATGATGTGATTATTCTTAGAGCATCTCCAGCCACGCCCCCAAGAACCCCCCCCCCAAGGCCACTTTTTGTGTGCCGGCAGTCTAAAAATGGCAAAAAAAACGGCCCAGTCATGCCCCCAAGAGCCCCCAAGACCTCAAAATAGCGCCGGCAAACCCAGACGAAACCCGGCACGCTGGGGGGTGTTGCGCCGGCGAAAGCAACAACCAATCATATTCCCCCACGCGTCCTTTTTCTTGGCCCACGAAATCACTTTATGCCTAATAATTGTCCTGGGGGCACCAACTACTGGGAAAACGTACTCGGATTTCGTCCGGCGAGAACGTTCCCCCCCAGGACGTGCTATTTTTGGCCCGGCGATTGTCCTGGAGGCCTCCAACGGTTGGAGATGCTCTTACCCTCTAAATAAACTATCTTCAGTTGTATCCTTTGTAATGTTCGTTTCTTTAGTGATGTGTCCAGTGTGTCTTATTTTTCTTTGGGGTCTAGACTATAGTTTTTTTTTTGCATGAGAATAAAATGATCAACTATTGTTTATGTTCTTGCAAAGTGAGATTGTTCTTATGTGTCAATTATGGTCAACTTTCTTTCATTGTAGAGGTCAATTTTTAGATGAATAATGCACTGATACATGCATACATTTCAATTTGTATAACACAACACAACCCTTATATCATATCCTATAACAATAAGTTGATCTGGACTAACTATATTTCCTTCCCATGCGAACTAGCCACATCATGTCATCACAATTAGAACTACAAGGATCATCGATACTTCGTCTCCTCGCTTCACCTCTTATTTATCATGTGTTTTATCTACCCTTTCACTACTGGAATCAGAAGATTTGTCGTCTGCCCCCTCTTTGTTGTCAGCTAGCGGACGACAAAGAATGGCTTTGCCATCAGCCACCAGAAAGTAGACGGCAAAGAGGCAGCAGACGGCAAAGGAAGGCTTTGCCATCAGCCAACATTTTTCCGTCAACTAACGCACGACAAAGCTTCTTTGTCGTCCGCTAGCTGACGGCAAAGAGGGTGTTTGGCCCACTGGTTGTTAAGCCCTAAAAGGCCCCCTCTTTGCCGTCCGCCAGCTGACAGGCAAAGAGGCTGCTGCCCTCATCTTGCAGACGCCAAAGGCGACACGGACGACAAAGCATCAAAATAAGTAAACGGCTCGCGCCCCCGCCGTCGCCCTCTCTCTTTCTCATCTCCTATCCTCTCCGCCCGACGAGCACCGCTGCCGCCCCGTTGCCCCACCACCT